>OZ026621.1:45186674-45266674 GCA_964020975.1 Hermodice carunculata | reverse complement strand
CACACATATATTTTGAATACTACCTCTTCAAAGTATCCAATCGACTTGGCTGCCATTTTGAAAATTGTGGACTCCACACCCAACAGTTTCTGAATGAGAATTGGGACGATCTTTTGGGGTGGGGGTTATAATATATGAAACCAAAACTACATGGTTTGCAAATGTTTTTGAGCATCAATAATGACATGATATATGCTTTGGCCACGATTCACTTTAATATCCAAATCAAACAGATTTTTGTGCAATTGTCCCCCAATCAATGCATTGCACAATTTTCAAAATGGCACTCACCAAATGCGGCTCAAGGTGTCATGTCGCATTTAGATTTGTAACCAACGATAATAACTGTTCCAGACACAACCGAGTGGGCAGATTAAAATTCAGATAGCAAATCATATGTTAAAAGTACTTTAACGACCGTTTGCCCTCATAACTCAGAGAACGGACACCTGGAACATTGCGAAATAGTACTTTAACGATCACCGAACAAACAGGGCTGGGCCGTTTCACCAAGCAACTGTGGCTATGCAGCTATGCTGTTTTCGCGGCCCAAGTTAACCCTCCAGACAAGTTGAAATAAAATGCTGTGTTTGGATTCACATTATTGTAAAATAACGGCACACGATGGGCACTTTCTGGATAAAATTTTTCAGCCTTGGTTGATCATTTTTTATTTATGGAAGGGTGGCTTGAAAGTACTTTTTCGTTCCATTAATTTTAGGGTTGGGTCTTTTTAGTAGCGTTTCTCTGGCTACCGAAACACATGTATAATTTGTTAGCCCTTAGGTAACTTGGACATTTGTCGAAACATGTTTAAAATGGATGTACACACAGCCAGAGGCACTTGTCATATGGGTAAAAATTTGATCCATTCTAAATACTGAATAAAGCAAGAAGCGTATCTTCTTAGGAAGATTAAAAAAGATTCTGGATAACTCTGCTAATTTAGCACTATGAAGCAGTACATATTTTGTTTCAATTCTTTATTTATACTTGTTTGTACAAGCTTCATTTTGTGCCAACAGTTTAATTGATTTTCTATTGAAGCCTGAAGAAACATGTTTGAAAAATCAATATTACAGTGAGGGGGTATGATTATCCCCAACTAGCAAGTGGCAAATATGTTGTCAAAGAGAGTAAGACACATGACTTGCTATTAGCTCAGTGGCCACATGTTGTTATTGTTGTTGTCTAGTTCTGCTTGTAGGTGCACCAAAATTTGTATAATAAGCATGCATATGCCTTTAGGATGAAGGACTAAAATAGTTGATAATAATTACATCAAAGACCGGTATCCAGAAGTCGTATTTTGCCAGTAGGGGAACAAAACATAACTCGGCAATTGTGATATTGATATCTGCCGCGTTTGACGATTGTATCAGCAGCCACATGATTTTGCCTCCTTTGACCGTTACCCCCACTGAACCGAGCAGAGCCGGCTGGTAGTCAAAAGCCGCCTGCTTCAGTGATTTTGACTGATTCAAATAGTATTGAACAATATTTTGAAGGAGAGTTTTTTGTAGAAGAGACCTATCAAGATTTTGTGTCCCGGTGTAATAAGTTCCCTGGCAAGAGTAGTGCGCTTAGCGTGCAATTCACGCCCAGGAAAGTTGTCAACACAAGTCTTATTTCAAGGGAAAAGTGTTTGCTGAGCTGCCCGGACTGTATTTTTTACTTCAAAATTATCCATACCATAAGAATGCAAGACGTGTGCAGGCCTTCCAAGGCCTCCGTAAGGTCCTCTTAGGGCAAAAGTGCAGCGTTCCCAAATTCCAGCATTTGTAGGGCTCAGGAACCCAAGAAATGGCTTCTGAAGCAACTGAATGGGGGGGGGGGTATGTTTTGCCTTGCATATGTAGGAAAGTTGCAATGTTGGGACACTTTTGTTTGCTAAAATTATACAAGTAATCAAAAAATCAAATACCACAACAGACCAAGTCAAAATTATGACAGGCGATTTCAATAAACTCTTCCCCCCTTAAACCGATTAAAACCGGATGGCGTCTAATGTCGTCTGCTTCAGTGCTTTCGTGATATTTCCACAGTAATGAAAAACAATTTAAGAATTGTAGAGCAGACCCTAGAAGACACAGGGCAACAGCTTTCCTTAATATGGGTTGGGCAAACCTTGCCTAGGAAAGTTGATGACATGGTCTTAATTGCATTGAGAAAAGGTTATTGTTACATCTTTTACTCAAAAATGATATCATTTGGAATAAATCTCCTTGCAGTTAATTTGGTTGTTATGAATTTTGTAGCATGAAATATCTTCATGATATAATTGTAATTATATGGATAAGCCAATTAAACCTATAATCCTGGAAAAGAAGTGGAAGTACCCCATGTTCTTGGCTACATCAGCTTATTACATACTGTAGAATGAATTTGGGTGAAAGTAGCAATAGTTCACACACTAACTCGGTCTATTTAAAAAGACACCCTAGTCTAACTTTCTGACACTTGTTCCTGCAGGAGTGGTCGCGAAACATCAGTGGCAATTTTGCTACGGATAATTTTGTCTCCCGTAGTTGCAAAATGTTTTAAATCGACAAAAAAGCACGGTATTCAAGCGTGTGTGCTAGATTTACTCAAGTCCCATTTATATGGTCTTGGAAACTTGTTAGATATAATCGTAAATATGCTAGATTGTTTCATGTCCAATTGGTTTCCCCCATGGGTATGCAATGTCCAAACTTTGTTTAACCAGTACATTTATGGCCTGGCACTACAGGTCTTCAGCGGCGAACTGTATTCTTTTTGGTTAAATGGGATCCTATAGTTGTTAATATGATTCATTTCTTTAATGCAAGTCGGAAAAGTAGCCCGATTCAAATTCAATCACCTCGTGCAGATACAAAATAGCCTACCATTTGTAAACCATACATTGTAATACAAAGCATCAAATATAAAAAGTATATCACCAGTAGAAAGAAAAGGATTCAGTCTAAGTGCAGAAACACATATTTGCATCAGTGTGGCACTCAGTGACGGTCTAAAACACACACATATTGAACCATTCTCCTTTAGCAATGGGGATTTGGTACCGTTGGCACGTGCGTCCTGTCCGTGTTCACAAGACGCACAAAACATGCATGTACCGAAGCTTTACGAGATATAGGCGTACTTACAACATTGCAATTCCAAAACAATGGAACTGCTCTTGTGACTAACCATTATCATCAGCATCGTCTCCCTCAGAAACCGTTAAAAGTACAATTGACTGACTATGTATTTTTCCGTTGAATCTCTCATAGAACAGTTGACAACATATGAGGCAGATGGAGTATCATACAGTTGTAAATGTTTTTGCTCACACTGATGTAAGCTATCAAGGAAAAAACTTGAATTATTAATTCTAAGAATTTCACCATACCTTGCCAAGAGACTTTGTATATCATCGTTAAAATGTGGATAAAGCAGCATAAAACGAGTCACTGTTTCGGACCGAAAATTACGAGTCACTGTTTCGGACCGAAAATTACAACGAGTCACTGTTTCGGACCCAAAAATAACAACCACAAGCTCGGGCGCCACAAAGCTTACAAGGATACAGCTAGGTGAGTATTGAGATCACTAAAGTCAACCCTGAACCGGTTCAACAAAATGTTTAATCTTCAGGGCCCATATCTCAAATGAGGTGGTTTTGAAGGGACGTAAATTGATTTGATTGAAACAGTAAAACTATTTAGTAAAGGCACATTTCTTAAAGTTAACGGAAATGCAGCTCAGAGGCGACAAAAACAGAGAATACATCTATAAATTTTAAAAGCCATTTTCAGTGAGACTTCGAGAATTTGTTCCTCTGACGACACGTGCGCTGCGCATGTGCAGTTAATCCTATTCACATTAGCATTTGGAACATATTGAATCAAAACACGAAGATACTGACGGCACAAGCCATTTACAGTTTTCTAGTACAGAACAAGTTTTGAATATTTATGTCTGCATTCTAGACTGGTACAGCCTCAACAACTGAGTACTTTTCATACCCTAGCCGTGAGCTATTATAAGAAAGCAGTTGCGGCATACTGAAGACAGGCCGAACAAATTATGTCTACATTCTATTTAATTGATTACAAGGGAGGAAAAGAGAAAGTTGTCTGATGCAATCCACCGGCAGGAAGCCTTGTTGCAAGAGTGCATGAACTCTTTTTACAGGCTTATCCGCAAAGCTTTAGCGGCTCTTGTGCTGGCTTCTTCCTTTTGCCACTAAAGACAAATGTGTCCGTTCCACTAAGTTTAAAGTCGACCCTTCACATCCCTCCGGACTTAAACGACATACACATTCTCATTTCCTTTTTTAAAGGTAGAGCTACAATCAGTCAGAATGTCACTTGAAGTGAAGTAATTATATAATCTATTAAATGTACAAATAATAATAATAATAATAATAATAATAATAATAATAATAATAATAATAATAATAATAATAATAATAATAATAATAATAATAACAACAACTTTGGACAATAAATATACTAAAGCGGCATTTCTATTGTTTTCGGTACAATGGGGTCATCTTTCTTGAAAGTGCACATACATTGGCTTCTTTTGAAGGACTTGGAAAAGAAGATGTATCAAAGGATAAATTGAACATACTGGCAAGAGGTGTATGAACGTAAGGACCGAAAAGTCGTGGTGATTAATTCGAAAGCCCATCGGGTCCACCTGTTTCACATAATTGCAACATTTTGGTGCCTCATAGACCTCGTGGTAACCCACCAAAATGTATCCAAAACTTTGGCCGGTTTTCACGACGTGGTCAGGCAAATTGACATAAAAATCATGCGTTACACTCTGAGACGAAAAGTAGTTGCTTGGCGCATTGGCTATGTCAAGTGGATTTAGGGGTATAGGTACATTTCGTATGATGGAAGAAAAGGGTTTCTTTTTACTGCAGCCTCATAGAACATTTACAGTTTGCCACCACATTGCAATTTCTCCCGTTTTGTTGGTTAACATCTCATGCACTTTATAGAAGTAATCCCGTTTGCGTTTTCTTATCATTGTCGCTATACCATTTCTCACACCGTGGTAGTATTTTCAATCGGTTTTTTTTTTTGCCCTTATGGCGCTGTTCCCTACTCTCATATTGTGCCTGAGAGCACTGATCATAGGTTTATCGCAAGGTCTGATATTTTACTCCTTGTGAGGAATGCGGTCAGACCCAAGCACGTTATAAAAGGGGGAACTCTTATAGATTCCGTTGATACTGCCATCGATAAACCTTGTGTTCCATGGCGCAGCCAATAATGAGTCGCGAACTTTTTTATAACTGACCTCGGAATAGTGCCAAATGACCTTGTTATATGCTATACTTTTGTGTTCCATGGCGTGGCCAATAATGAGTCGCGAACTTTTTTATGACTGACCTCGGAATAGTGGCAAATGACCTTGTTATATGCTATACTTTTATTAAGTTGAACACTTGAACATACGAAAACACACTCATGGTCGGCCGCGGCTATAGGTTAAAAGCGTTTGACCGTGCAATCAACAGGGTCATTGATTACAAATACTAGGTCGAGTAACGGTTGACCGCTTGTGGTTTCAGTGACAAATAGGATGTATTCACATTTAAATGCGGTCCTACTCTAATACCGATTGAGCAAACGAGGGAGCCACTTGCATCAGGGCAGATCCATGTATTAAGCATGGTCGCAAGTATTTTCTCAATAAAATAAACAAAACGAACACAGAATAATCTTAAGAAAATGTGTAAAGAAACATATATTTGAAACATAAAAGATGCACAAATTGGTTAGAAATTGGCTTTCTTTTGGTTGTAAAGTTGTTATCTATGAATGTTTATGTAGTATAAAATACAAATTTGAACTGATCATGGTGGAAGCATCAGTCTGTTGCCCTGGCAACACAGGAAGTGAGCAGGACCGCAATTAAATATGAATGTCTCGTATTGGCCAGTACTCTAGAATAGATAAGCAATTATCCTCAACCAAGCAAGTATGAGCTTAAGCAAAGATTGCATGTGGCGTTTCAGAAATCGTTGCAGCTACTACGTCTTGGAACCCCTCAAGGATATCCTTACCTTTATCCAAGTTTGGTCGTTGGTCTTCAAAAAGTAGCAGCTAGAATTTCGTGTTTTTTGTCGATTGTAATTTCAGCAACTAAAGTTCTAGGCTAGGAATATGAACATCATTTCTTTGTTTCCACATAAATGAATCAGGGGAGTATATGGCCACTCCACCCAACTCTGGTCACATGTGGAAGGTGGCTTAAACCCACTTTATCTTTGTCGATATTTGAAACAGAACGATAAAGTTTTGTTGCGTCGGGCAAACTCAACATTGCGGCATACAAAAATAGAATCGATTTGAAGGAATTATGGGTAATGCAGCCATGCAGATGCATGATGGGAAGACATGTGACGCCATCTGCACCTGTTGGTCAAGTTTATAATTGGTTACCAAATTCTTGGCTTTTAAGCAAAGAATAGTCTAAAACCCATAAATTGAAGTTGGAATGGTACTTCCATCTACGATAGTTTTGAGGATATTCAGCTTTGAAATTTTTCCAATGCCCTTAATCAGCATAATTTGAAATTCTATAGCTTTCATATAGTGTCCATAAGAGTGGCAGGTGTCTCAAACCTCTACATATTCATTGGAATTTTGTGTCTATCTTCAAAAGTTTGGAAGATATGAAACTTTAAAAATTTGCATAACTCTAAAACACCGTGACTATTCCGAACGAGATGCACAATTTCATTGGTAGGTCAGTCACCATAGCAAGTTTGGTGGTTTTCAGAATTATAGTGTCGGAGAAAAACTCCGGACAAATTTGGCCGCAAATAGCTAAGAGAGAAAGAAAGAAGAAAGAATTCTCGGAAAAATAAAATATCTGGGTTCGCACCCAAACATGAATATTTGTATAAAATGTATATTGTATGATAAGCAATAAAGATGTAGAGAGAGAGAGAGAGAGAGAGAGAGAGAGAGAGAGAGAGAGAGAGAGAGAGAGAGAGAGCGAGAGCGAGAGCGAGAGCGAGAGCGAGAGAGAGAGAGAGAGAGAGAGAGAGAGAGAGAGAGAGAGAGAGAGAGAGAGAGAGATTTTCTACCCCTTTTTAAAAGAGATCACTTGACAGACAAAGGCGGAGTCATCTTAATTCATGTCCATTCTTCTCTGACATGCCCTAGTAGCACAGATCTAGAAGACCCAAAGACCCAAATTCAGAATGTGTTTGGGTTAAACTTTCCACCAAACATGGGGCATTTTCACTCGGAAATTACAATTTCCCTGTCAGCCTGCTGAAAGCCAAAACGCCTTTTAGAGTCTAGCTACTTCCATTTATACAGCAATCGAGAGTAGCACATAATTCTGATCATTATCGGCGACTTTCAATAACCGATGCTTGGACTGGGACATTGCACACCAAGCAAATGATCTTGGTTTGGCCTTATTTAATTTCATTGTAGTCTTTTTGTCCAGCACCACTTCACAGCAGTCATTACCCTATTCCTCAGCCCGAACCCTTTACTTTTCATACGCTAAGCTGTCACTGTTTAACCTATATACATATGGAAGTACCATTGCCCATATTGCACACGCTGTTTTGTACAATTTTGACATAGGCTGTATTAGCCCAAACAAATAAAAGGGTCTTCAACGGGTAACTACTCAGAACATGTTTCGGAGCCTGTACCCGTACACCTCTCTCTGAGTAAGAACTCCTAGCATAAGCTAAATATTCAGCAAAGACAACCCGCATAATAATGAATAAATATGAATGTGGTAAATTATGAATTATCCAAATACGTGATAAATGCAGAGCTTCATTATCAATGGACAATATCTGTGAAACCAAACATAAGAACTACATTTGTATAGTACAAGTTCAGATAAAAACAATTTGACCTACCCCTGCACCAGTATGTACCCTTTGTAGCTGGATATCCTATCTTAGTTAAACCACCTGCCAGTGAATTTTTGAAGTAGAAAGAAACTGGGGCATCATATTCAATGCTAGTGATTGTAAAATAAACAGTTGCAACTAGACAACCTGTACAAACCAAGGGAAATCAAAGCCAGTATTGCAACAATAGACATCATGCACCAGAAATGTGAAACAAGTCCCACGATGACACCTAATCCTCACTTTGAAAGTCTCGAAACAATAAAGCTCTATTTCACTGCTAACCCTAAGCAAAAGCTTCATCATAATGGGTCAGGTTTGTGACATTTGAGTAAATACTGGCCAATTTGAGTTATCTGTTGACATTGAGTAAATGTGTACTTAAGCAAGTCAGAAAAGAATGAAAGTCATCAGCGCTGAAGTAAAATACATTTTGTCAAAACAATTTTTTCTTAACCAAATTTTAAGTACAAGTAAGGCAAACTTGTAACTGCCGTAGGTATCTGCTTGCTACCGATAGCCCCTGGGGGATTTACCAGGCAGAAAACATGTAAACCTAAAATATCTGAAGGTGAATATTAAAACAGAATGAGGCCAAAAAGATAAGATTAAGTAGCGAATCAGGCAAATCTTAAATCTGTACAATTATTGCAGCTGAACTTTCTAGCAATCTTTGGATATAAGGAGCTAAATTTGTAAGGCAGGTCAGAAAAGTTACAGAATAATCCTATTTCAGCTGATCAGAGAACCCGCCCAAACTATTGACCATATCAACAACTTGCTTGATCTCATCATTAAAGATTCTTAACGTCCTTATCCTTGCAGTAGTACACTAACCCCTCTCTCCAAGTCCGGTCATGCCCTTATTTTCTGCTCTCTTTCTCTCTTACAAGTAAAAGATCATCCCCTTAAACAACCCGTGTGGGACTACAATAAAGCTGAAATTGTAGACCTTAACGCCACTCTTTTAACAGCTCCTTGGGACACTGGTTACGGTGTTTTTGATAATCACGACGATGTTGTCTTATGTTGGTCGCATCTGTTTCCCTCTACTGCCAACGAATTTATTCCTTTAAGAAAAATTACTGTGAAACCTAACTATTAATCATGGATAACCACAAAGATTAAGAATGGCCCCAATGTTTTTGAACGATTATTCTACATTGATCTCGAAGAACACCTCCCCAGCAACGGTCTCCTCATCTACAAAAAGAAGGCTTTTATATATTTAGGGACCTGCGCCTCAATCGTTAACAAGCTTGCTTGCTTACTTCATAATACATATTATGGTCTTGAACTGAAAAAAGACTCTGAGGCTATAGTGGTATTTTTCGATTTGTCCAAGGCCTTCGATAAGCTTTGACACCGCACCCCCTTTTCAAACTACGGGAACTTGGCTTTTCAGAGCATCTCGTTACCTGGACAGAACGCTATCTGTCCAACCAATTACGAAGAGTCACTATTTATGGTCAGTCTTGACTACCAATTGAAACCGGTGTACCTCAGGGTTCCATCTTTGGTCTGAATATTTTCTTCTTTGTGTATATTAACGACTTTGTAAATAATATGACATGTGATGTCAGTTTGTTCGATGATGACACTTCCACTCTTGAAATAGTCAGTACTCCTGTTGAGTCTACTTTTCGCCTAAATACAAATCTGTCGCTAGTACATCGCTGGGTTAAGGTCCTGTGGGTCTTATGCAATGCTTTAAAATCAGTTTCTGTGGTCTTTCTACTTAACGTGTGAAGCTTCAGCACCCCTCTCCTTCCACAGTCATCCTGGGTGAATCACCTATCCTGGAGACGGACATTCATACCCACCTTGGTCTTACATTTAGTCTTAATCTATCTTGGCATGCTCACGTCAAACAGATTATAAATAAAGTCAGTCAGAGAGTTTCTCTACTCCGATGATTCAAATACAAACTTTGTCGTAAAGCTCTTACCAAACTTTACTGCTCTTTCGTTTGCGCAGTATTTGAATATAGTTTCATTCCCTTTGATAGCAATGGCTGTCTAATGGGCTCGAATTGATCACAATTTAATGCCACCAAAATACGCACAGAGGGGGTCCGACACACGTCACATGACAAGTTATTGAGTAAGAAAAGCAGGACAACCCTTTCTGACTGGCTCAAGTCTGACCCCTACTGAGCTTTCTAACCTCTCACCATATACTCCGACTGGTCGCCCACTCCGCCAATCCCGCTTGTGCGTCCCACCAAATGTAGAACTTCTAGTCTAGAACACTCATTCCTTGCATATGCCTTTAGGCAATAGAATAATCTTCCTTCTGACATAAGAGACACTCTACCCCTCCAAATCTTTAAATCAAAACTAAAAACCACCACTTCTTGCCACAGACTTTGTTCCTGATTACCACCTCTTTGGACAAAGATTTGCTCCCAATAAATGTTTTTACTGTTCAAAGTACAACACCATAAGAAAAAAAAATTAAACTCTGTAATCACGCTAACGCGTGGTATCTCCTATTCTTGCTCCTGGGGTTCGCCCCGACTTTATTGTGCACAAGGCTTGTGATAGACCGGCTGAGATTTTCCTCTTTGAGCTTACAAACTTTTCTTAAGATCTCAAATCTTTCAGTGTCGATCACGTCGAAAGTCGATCCACCTAAGTCAGACAAGTCTGAATTATCATTAAGATCCCAGATTGGTATGCGTCGTAGAAAGACCTTTCATTCAAATACCAGTATGCCTATAGTTCCAGAGAGAATACCCCAGGTCAATAACCATTCTCGGCGCGCACTGGGCGCATTGCGACCAATTAGCGCCAAGAAAAGCTATCGACTCAGTCCAAATTTGGCATTCAAAAGGTTAATTTACGATGCCTGCCTGGAGTTTTTTCTCCGCTGATCACCAGAATACCCATTTACAGTTGTATCGGTAAAGTTTGGGTGACTGTTTTATTGTCTCGTGTGTTATGTATATACTGGTGTGTCTGTCCGTCTCTGCAGATCCCTCTTTATTAGTACCATCTCGATGTACTATAGGGTTATCCAGTTAAGATAAATATGTTTAATCTAAGCTAAACACTCCAGTGTTTTAAATGTCGTGGATGAGACGACATCATATTAATCTCCTCTGCAAGCTCAGGGGATACTGATGTACTATAGCTTTCAGGGAAGCACCAAAATTGATTAATGTGTGATGTTCTGCGTATGATTACAGCGCTGAAATACTTAAACTCTGTGGTTCAAAAATGCACACATCAAACATAGCTGATCAGCTAATTAACATCAAACGTATTTTTATGTAATGTTTAATGTTAGGCTATGATCACAAATTTTGGCAATTTTACAGATATTGAGCCACTAAAAGAGACGTATTGTATGTATCGTATTGAAGTATAAGAGGCACACCTATATGCAATGGCCATGGATGAAAACTTGCCCCCCCCCCAAAAAAAAAAAATGCGTCACCTAAAACCACACCATTGGCTAAAGGATTTCGTGAATACATGATTTTTATACTTTTTTTAAATAAAAATAAATATAAGTATGTATACAAGAGGGACCACGAGATTTAGTAAAAAAACATTTCACATAATGTAGAAGTAGAATACACTTATAGATCAACTTGATGAGAAATATAAGTTTGTGCCATTCCTTGAACAAATTTCAACCACAAAAGAGCCGCGCATAAATATTTTCTCTCTTCTACGGCTTCCAAAATGTGTTTTCTAAATGAGCCAAATGGTTTTTTTTACTAGTTATATTATCATCATCATCATCATCATCATCATCATCATCATCATCATCATCATCATCATCATCATCATCATCATCATCATCATCATCATCATCATCATCATCATCATCACTCTGGCTGCAAAATTAGGTGCATTGAACAAGTTGTAAATCTAGAGCTTTCACTTAAATGATATCGGCATTCATGTTTAAAATGATCTGGGGATAAAATACTTGATAGGATATAAACAAGTCGTCTCAGCACCACCAAGTTGCAGTTTCCTGCTTTTGTTCATGAAAACAAACAAACAAATAAACAAACACATTTTGGATGTTCAGGTCGTAGAAGTAGAATACACTTACAGTACAACCTGATGAGAAATATAGGTTTGTGTCCTTTCTGCAACAAATTTCAACCACAAAAGAGCCGAGCATAAATATTTTCTCTCTTGTAAGGTTTCCAAAATGTGTTTTTCTAAATGAGTCAATATGCTTTTTTTAATCAAAGTTAATATTATTATTATTATTATTATTATTATTATTATTATTATTATTATTATTATTATTATTATTATTATTATTATTATTATTATTATTTTATTATATTCATTATTATTATTGTTATTATTATTATTATTATTATTGTTATTATTATTATTATTATTATTATTATTATTATTATTATTATTATTATTGCTGTTGTTGTTTTGTTGTTGTTATTATTATCATTATTACTACTACTACTACTACTACTACTACTACTACTATTACTACTCTGGCTGCAAAATTAGGTGCATTCCAGAGCTTTCACCTAAATGATATCGGCATTCACGTTTAAAATGATCTGTGAATAAAATACTTGATAGGATATAAACAAGTCGTCTGAGCACCACCAAGTTGCAGTTTCCTGCTTTTGTTCATAAAAACAAACAAACAAACACACACACATTTTGGATGATTAGGTCGCCGTCAAAGTAACAGCACCAAAATACCCAGTATTTTATCTTGGACCCAACAGAGTGATGCCGTGTTTGCTAATGTTTAGTTTACAATGCTAGCCATTTGTTTACAACTGCAGAAAGTGCATTTGACTTACAAGGTTTGCCAGGGCATGCCACCCGTAACCTGTTTTGCAAGCAGGTCAACATGATATTACTCTGCACTAAATACTGTACCTCGTCACCACTCTTAAGAGCTGTATGGATCATGGAGACATTGATTCCCTTCACCTGTAGGTTTATGTATCAAACATATCGCTCACGCGAGGCGCTCATGACATTAACATGGTTTAATAATACAAGTTTGAATCCCCTGCTTTTGGATTAATTGTAGGAAATAATTTTTAATCCTGTGTAGGCATTTGTATAGCATGGGTTTATTGAAGGTCAATCCGAGTCTATTAGTTCTGTTAATTGCATATCTAATGAAAACAATCACCTGTATAATGGTTATTATCTTGATTTCATAACAGATTTATGATTGTCCTTGTTTTACTATAGATGTATGATTGCTGTCCAAAGGTACACATGTGTCAGATCATGAAACACATGCGCTACACTATATAACAACCATACACCAAGCTATATTTTACGTAATAATGTGGAAGAACTAGAATTTTGTCTTGTTTATTTCGAACATCCAGTTATCAGGGTAATCATAGTTTGGTCGTCCCTTGCGAGATACCTAATTATTTTACTCCAGGTAGACTGTTGGTCACTATCCGTAAGATCTCACTTGGTCAATCAATTTCTGCGCGAGTTAATGAATCATATAATTACATCTTGGTTAACTTACACCTACTACATAAAACACTGTATAATTCATGTATTCTACCTGCTTTTTTAACAAATTGATACCAATCGCAGATTATATTTTAGGACACCAGTATCTACACCAATGTGTACTAAATCTATAGTAATTATTATTATTTTTATTATTATTATTATCATCATCATCATCATTATTATTATTATTATTATTATTATTATTATTATTATTATTATTATTATAATTATTATTATTATTATTATTATTATTATTATTATTATTATTATCATTATTATTATTATTATTATTATTATTATTATTATTATTGTTATCACTATTTTTATATCTTTATTCGTACGCTAAGTACAATACAGTCGAGGATCAAAAAAGAAGAAATACAAGAAAAAGAAAGAAAGAAATCGTACACAGAATTGAAATACATAGCCCATAAATCCAGAGTCAACTGTACATTGCAAAGTAACAGGACCGCCTAACGGGCTCGGGGTCCGGGGCTACTGGGCTACTACACAATTACACCATTCTCATTTCATGTATTACTTCCAAACAGTCATTTTTGGACATTTTGCGTTGAGCAGCCCCATCTCCTACCTCACAGAGTTCACGTATAAGGTGGCACGAGGTGAAACCTTTTCCACCACAATTTGGGGGGGGGGGGGCTGTCGAATTCTTTCAATAACACTGAGGCAGTCCAGATGAGCTATATCAGTGGATTATAAGATATAATTTGTGGATGTGCACGCTGCTGCCTGACTCCCGCCGGGCACAGTTTAACCATTATTTGAACAGTATAAATTTTACTGCAGAACAATTTGTGGATATAAAAAACTAACGTATATTCCTATCCATTTGCGATTCAATATCAAAGTCGTTACAAGTGTTATGGAGCAAGTTAGAGTGACATGTAAAAATTAATTTCCATATGTGCCGAATCGCTCCTCCATGCGGTGAAAACGTTTTAACTTCTTTACCTGAAAAAAAGTTATCTTTCATAACACTGGGGCCGACAATATGACCAAGGTGCTTGAAACACTTAACCGAGTCTAATTCCGAATTTTCAAATGATATTTTCGGGCTCTCATTGGTACATTGATTAAATGATAAGTGTTTATATTTAACAGGATTGAAAAGGACAATAGATTCTTTAGCAAATGTGTAACATAATAGTCAGGATACGAGATATTATGCAGGTAGTTGGTGCGAGCAGGGTCATGTCATCTGCATGGGCAACCACACCAGGGAAGATGTTGCCGAATGACAACCGTAGTTACTCTGCCTCAGTCTATAGAGACGTTCATCTGTAAGGACACTTAATAATATTGGAAGCAACATACCACCTTGCTTGAAACCATTCGTACACGAAGAAGTTTTAAACAGCGTTTTATCCCATTTTTGTGGCGTTTTGACGGGTATATAGATTCAGAAGCAGACAACTTACAAAGGATGTTTTTAATCCATAAACGGAAAAAAAGCTTGACATGATACAGCCGATTGAATGCCATTGTGGCATCGAAAAAGACTAAATGCACATTCGAACCATTTGAAGTGTAGTAACTAACACACTCTGATACAAAAAAATGTACCTTGCGTTGTTGGACTTTCTGGTTTAAAACCAAACTGCACAGTAGAAGAATCAAATTCAGGTCTATATTTGGTCAAAATAGTCAAGTCCATAATTGTAGCCATACCCCTATAATTTGTAAAGTCAGCAAGGGATTTTCCTTTTTTTTTTTTTTTTTTTTTTTTTTTTTTTTTTTTTTGTTGAACTTCGTTTTATGTTTTTTTAATTTGACGTAACATAGTATGAAGAAAGCCATTCTGTGTACACCCATGGCTATGCATAGCAGGAAACATCAATGATATGTTTACATGCAAATCGTCTGGGGCATAGATTAGATGACCAGAATGGCCTTCATGTTTACTCTTTTCCATGTGTTTAAATGGCCGATCTAACATCAAATATTCAATACAGGGAATTCCCTGAATTATATGAGCTGTATACGCTCTGAATTAAATTGCTGATATCAGCTCTTAGTTCACACATCTCAGCCTCGTCATATGAAACTGAGTTGAATAGCTCGTTGTATTTACCAGCAAACAGACTCGCAATTTCTTAGGGACTAGACACATTATCTTCTGACTTGGGTATACTAGACTTTGACTGTTTTATTTTCTTTAGTTATTTCCAGAAATATCAATTGCGGTTTCTTGATAGAGCTTCCGATAATTTCTAAGAACAGATGTTTTTCTTTGTTCTTTTCAACTGCCCTAAGGGTGTAACGCTATTTGTTGCGTGTTTTCTAATTTCCGCTATGATCCCCACACGTGGTGAGTTATTTTGCTTCCAAATGAAGTGCCAGAAAAGTGCTTGCTGCCAAAATTGGTTCAATAAAGACGTTCTGTTCAGTAACTTCTTTGGGTTTCTGGGAATTAGATTGTTCTACTGATATACAACTTTGTTTCAGACAGGCATTAATAACATGATCATGGTATCTCTCGATTTCGTGTCGGTGTTAATCAAAAAATTATTCTCAACAATGAATAGCTGGCCATGGCACGGTAAAATCATCATCATCATCATCATCATCATCATCATCATCATCATCATCATCATCATCATCATCATCATCATCATCATCATCATCATCATCATCATCATCATCATCATCATCATCATCCTTTGTCAAAAGCATGCCATAGATGCCATTCCAGCATGACTGTGTATGACTTGTAACTTGTAATTATGCACACAATACACACTATGCTATTACTACATATCAGGCTTTGAGTCCAATTTTGAAATAAGAGGAATTTGAACTGAAAAGTGGTAAATACAGGTGCATACCGTTCTTACTCACACGTACAATTCCTTTTTGCTTGGACATCATATTTCACTAATGAAGTTTTTTTATATAATTTTACCTCTAAATTTGGACATTTTAGCAAAAGGTAGCTTCATGACAACTAATCAAATGATAATAACACCATTCACGGAGACAATTACAAGAGTTAACAAAATTTCGAAAAACTGTTTCTCCAGGCAAACGTTTACATGAACAAGCAGCTGACCCTCGTGACAAATGTTGACATTTACCGTTAATTGATTCCAACAACAAGAGTTGGCATCAAGGGGTGTACCTACCAGCTATAAAGGTTTCATGGCCCATTTCTCTATACACGCCCGTGTGGTTATGGGCCGTGACTCCTGGAAACTAACGCTTTATGAATACGTACCATGCTGGGTATCTTGGTCTGTGTCGTGTTTTGTCTGAGAATGTTATTTGCTTTCAAAAACCAAAACAGTTACCGTCTAATATTTGCTTTCAGAAATGTTGTAATTTTTACACAAGTTTACCGTGGGCAATTTATGCTATAAATGTGTTGAATTAAAACTATTATTTAAAATTTGGTAAGAAAATTCATAATTTCATAACAAAGAGAAAGCAGGGGTAGGAGTAGGGTCTTATGTCAGAAAATAAAAAAGACCCCACGTAACTTACCCTTTACTGTTAGAAGTAATGATCTTTGCAAAACGGCAAACAACCAGTGTCAATGCCGCGGACTGTGAAAACTGGAGCCATTCAACTTGTCACTGCATTTTTTTTTAAATATTGTATCCAGCTCCTATATGTTTTCGACTTTGTCAATATTCATTGGCGATAATTATGAAGATTAGTTGCATTGCTCCTCCACTTCGGGAAGCCAATACGTTCTATTAGGGGTAGAGAATCAGAATACATGAATGGAATAGCTAATAAATCAGGTAAAATCCTATCGGTTTCGAAATTTTTGTTCATTGCTAGATTTCACCATATTTTCGTTGACATCAGTGTTAACTGTCACATGTCAAAATTTGCATATTTGCATATTTTAGCCCCCAGTAGAAATAAACAAGAAACTTTAAATTAGAAAGTGGCAGTCAAAAGACCATTTTAACTCTTTCAGCGCCAAGGTTTACAGTGAGTTAACAGCTTTCCTGAAGCGCGTCGAGGAAAGTTGCTCACCCCGACCATCATATTATCTGGAACTATAGGCATGCTGGTACTTGAATGAAAGGCCTTTTTACGAGGAATATGAATCTATCCCCATTATTATATTAATATATTGAAAGTCGTTTGTCGTGCAGTTCGAATTGGGTCACGGTTGGCAATTAAAGAGTGAACTTTCAGAAGATTTCAGAGACTTATAAGAAAAAATTTGATTTGCTTGTCAGCAAATCAGTCTGTGTGCCTAGCGAAAACTTTTAAAGATTACATTTCTAGCATTTATATACCTCCTGTAACAATATTTTTTCATGCGGGATTTCAAAAACCTATAAATTGAAGTTGGAAAGGCACTTCAATCTGTTACAGTTTTGAAGCTATTGAACATGTCAATCTTGTGTATTTGCTTGTGGCCAAGAGACAACACACACACAGCAATATATGACCAGTGATGTAAACTGCTGGTTCAACCCATTGGAGTCAAGTGACTAAACTTGTAATCTTGGGATAAATTCCTGTAAGATAATATATGAAACTGATCAGCAAGTACTTACCTTCTACTAAATCACACTTTTTGCCTTTAGTTGGTGCTCCTCTCTTGATTAGTTCCTGTTTCAACTCAAAGACTCTCCACCTCCCATACTCTGCCGTGCTTAGCTAGTGGGCACTCAGTCAAGCTAGGGTGTATAGTACCCCAGAGCCATCTGGTGGTGAAACTCATTTCTGACATGGTCTATTTGGATAAATCAAACTGCTACTACTTTGATCCATGGTTCATTGGATGCAGCTATCCCACAAATCTATTAGTTAAAGTTTGAATGAGACCTCAGTCTATAGCAATTTTGAAGTTATTCAAGATTTAAATTTTGCGTATTCACCTAATTTGCATAACTTGAAAAGCTATAACTTCGGTTCATGTTTCATAGAATGGGGCTGTGTAATAAACCTAGCAATCAAAGTTGGTATGGGACCTCTATCGGTACTAGCTTTGAAGTTATTAAGTTAAGAAATCAAAATGCTACAACTTTAGTTTCAATGGATGCTGCTAAGTGACAAACCCACAAATTGAATTCGGAATGACACCTCTCTCCATAACTTTTTTGGAATTTATTCAAGAATTCAATTTTGTGCATTCACCTAATTTGCATAAATCTAAAAGCTATAACTTTGGTTCATAATTCATTGGATGCAGCTATGTCGCAAACCTTTAAATTGAAGTTGGATTGGTACCTCTATTTATAATAAGTTTGGAGATATTCAACTTTCAGATGTTTCAAGTGTTGCTAATAAGCATAATTTAAAATGGTACAGTTTTGTCCACGATCGATTAGATTGGCAGGTGTGACAAACCTATATGTACTGCTTAAATGTTGTGTCTATCTTTAATAGGTTGAAAGATATGGAGCTTTTAAAATTTGAACTGCCCCTTAATTCTTAACATCATGACCGTTCCAAACGTTATGCACAGCTTCAATGCCAGGTTTACCACCGTGACAGGTTTGATATTTTTGTAACAATAGTGTCCGAGAAAAGCTGACCACAAAATTCATACAGAGATAGATAGATAGATAGATAGATAGATAGATAGATAGATAGATAGATAGATAGTTAGATAGATAGACAGACAGACAGACAGACAGACAGACAGACAGACAGATAGATGGATGGATGGATGGAGGGATGGATGGAGGGATGGACGGACGGACGGACAGACAGACAGACAGACAGACAGACAGACAGACAGACAGACAGACAGATAGATAGATAGATAGATAGATAGATAGATAGATAGATAGATAGATAGATAGATAGATAGATAGATAGATAGATAGATAGATAGATAGATCAAGTGAGGAAGTAAGTTATTAAGTAAATAAAGGATGAAAGCAGGAAAGGCAGAAAGAAAGAAAGAATAAAGTATTTGAGGAAAATTAAAAAGTCTGCGTTCTCCCACAGACTTAACAACCTGAACCAAATTACTGGTTTCATACGGATATATCTCTAAATCTAAGGGTCGTATTTTAACTGTTTCAATGCTCAGTTTTGAACCGACTCAACAGCTTTCTTCCTGGCGCTTTGGACGCAATGCGCCGACAGTGCGCCGAAGAAAAGTGGTGACCCGATTTATTATGTTTTGTGGAAGTAGAGGCATGTTGTTACTTGAATGAAAGGCGCTTCCACAAGGAATATGAATACAGGGTCCTAATTATAATTGAAAGCCGTGCGACTTTAGTCCCAGTTGGCATTAGAAGAGTGAAACATGTAAAATTAATTTTGCCAATTGACCATTAGAGGCAAAATACATCAGTGGAATGATCCTTTTTTTTTCTGAAATGTGTATTTAAAAAAAAAGTGTTACAATATTTTACCGCTTTCACAAAAACAAACATTTCCCCCGTTGTAAAAACATACTTTCAAGAAAAATCTCTGATATTATTTTGCAGAAACACGCGTGCGGTCATAATGAAACCAGATTTCCATGCTTCCCGTACTTCCACAACTGCAAAATCCTGGGCTGCTTTGAAAACAACAGGAAATTAGACAAAATTGGACGAACTAATGCAGTATCCGTGGGCGCAAGAATTTACCTTTTACACTCCCCCCAGGAGGCGCACAAGCGTGACCCTCAAACCAACAAGTGTAGCATCGTAAATGTGTCATCTGTCATGCGCGTAATCTTATCGCTAACTCGCGGAGTGCTTGGAAAAGGGATTTTGCTGCTTTGCTATTTCTTCTATACCAGCAAAAATAGCGTAACGTAGTTGATTTTAATTAATGCACTGGTTTTTCGAAAAAGTGCACTGTGAATTTGGGATGTTTAACAATGTTATAATACAACATACATTTTTTCCGGTCCCGACTTGAGAGTAAGCGACCACGTGTCGGGCAAGGGTTATTCAACTGTTTGCACACGTTGCAGCGATTACAAGTGCTTTAATGTGTATAAGGACCTAGATACATGATATTGAACAGATAGTAAATCCCCAAATCCAAATAGCAATATGCGAGCTTAAGTTCGGGATTGCCTGGTATCTATGCTATTGACAGCCAATTGTTCAGGTGCATTGGAATGTGTGCCGTACTTCCCCATAGTTTCAAATGTGGGTGTCTTCTAATCTCCGACTCATATATGACTACACTGAAGACACGAAGCATCTAGTTTATGTCTGTATATATATATATATATATATATATATATATATATATATATATATATATATATATATATATATATATATATATATATACATATATATATATATATCCGTTATTAGATGACATGAGCGGATCGCAGAGTAAATCCACATATTTTCACACAAGGTCTCACAAAACTCCCTGCTACAGGCAGGGCCAACTGTCGGAAAAGTAACTGGTGCTATTTTCTGTGCATGTAAGACTTGGAAAAAATAAGATACTGGAACCAATTTGGGCAAGCTGCTTCCTGAATTACTAATAATTTATGGCACGTTACATCATTGTTAATGGCATGCTGAGAAGGAACGCCTGCAGTCACTGTTTTAAAAATTAACAATTTACACTTTGTTAATTCATCTTGTGCTGTACTTGATCCAGGCTGACGCCAGCATACTTGATTGTTGCGCATTTGTATAAAGACTCTTACAATGGGCCAGAAATAAGAAAGCGTCCTGGATGATGATATTTGAAATATGTTTCCGCACACTGATAAAAGTGCTTTTGGTTCGGCTTGGCTGTGCTTTAAATGTAAATTACCTTGTCATTATATTCAGCTGCACATCTTCAAATGTTTACCATTTATGATTCTGATTCGCAGTGAATGGGCGAGAGGAGCGACGCTTAAATCCTGAGAATATTTTTCAGGATACACGCCTATACAAAGAGCTGTTCAAGCAAAGTTTCCTGTGCGATGGTGCTACGATGTGGAATAGTTTGCCTATTTTCCTAAAACAGTGTCAAAGTGTTTACAATTTTAAGTTGGAATACCAGAAGCATTATTTTAACGAGTTATGTTTTAATGCCTCTTTGTACATTTTATTTACTTGTATTTTACTGATGCCCAAATGCTACTTTGTACTTTTCAATGTTTGTTTTTACTGCTACTTTTATCCTTATTTTTATGTATATAGTTGTATTCAATACAGGGCCCCGTGAAAGAACAGCTCTGCTGAACGGTTTACCCTGTATAAATATATTCAAATAAAATAAATAATAGAAATAAATCAGATTAACACCATCTACATACTTCATTTACTTTTATCAATAATGTAATCATATTGAAGCAGGTTTACTTAATGAGACATATTTATCCAAAATGCACAAACACTTATCTACATGGTACAGATAGAGAACTAAGGATACCTGAAGAATGTTGATTCATATTCAACATGGCCTCAATGGGAGAATATTTTTCAGGATATTTTTAAGTAGACCAAGGGATATATCATAAGCTGCAATGTTATTAATAGCAATTCCGATCGGTAGCTTTGCAATTTAGTAGGCACCATTTGAGTCTCACGATGGTGGCTGTCTTGGATAACCACTGAAATGAATACAGGAGGAGTTAGTAACGCAGAACATGGTGTTTTACACTTTGTTGTGCCGAATAATGAATTCCATCCAACTGACATGAGTCCGTGAAATAAAAGACAAACATCTTTTTGTGAGTCCACATAAAGTTCTCCCTCGCCAAGTATCTTATTTTATTTTATGAAAAGTGAGGGGGTTTGAGATCTGCTCAAAGGTCCCGCGACTTGACGTTGCACAGATGAACTATGTTTCGCATTTCACCCACAAAACCCATACATTTTATTTATTGCACAAAGATGTTGATTTTGGAGAAATAACTTTCATACGGATGCCGTAATTTTCAAGGTCTATATAAGAGGGTTTTAGATTCGACATTTTGTCAGCATTTCTTAAAAGAAAATCCATGAAAACCTGTATTATACATGTAAAATTAAGGTAAAGTCTAATATGCAAGGGAGCTATTTTTTTGTTTACAAATAAAACGCATAATTTGCGAATACTCGCATTCTTAGATCATCATTCTAAACATCAACAGTCATTCATTTTGTGACAAATGCATAATTACAGAATAATCGAATTCAATTGATCATCGTTCTAAACATCAACAGTTAATTCATTTTGTGACCTGCAGAAGACTCGGAAGGAGGCATATGACGAAAACTAAAATAGTAAAACGGTTCATAGATAATATATTGAACTTTCAAAAAAGAAATTATTTGAAGCAGATCGATCAATTATATCTTAATGTATGTTGTCTACAAAATCGATTGATAAGTAGATAATTTTCATCCCAGAAATCGGCGTAGAAAGATTTTTGGGCGCTTTATGTCCACATTGTGGCCGTAATGACAATATTGCTCTCCAAGCCCGGTCAGTGTTGGTTGCAATACTTCGAAGACCTGTAAATTAACAAATTTGATGTGTTGTTTTCCACATACAATGGTGTTCATTGGCTTCATTATGATAGTTATTCACGCGAATGAAATCACGGGCAGCCGTGCCTGCAAGCCTGTCACTGTGATTTCACACGCGACGGCTGAGAGCGGATTAGCCACGTGGACCCGAAGGTGCTATCACCTTGACCGAAGCAACACTGTTTGCAAAAAGCGCTGCTTGAGAAGACAGGCTTGCAGTTTCACAGCTTGCTTCATTGAGAAGAGTGCTCGACGGACAGGATTTGTTCACTCATTTCTCCTCATCTTGGAACAGAGAGCAACATGTCTTTATTAACGGCATCGACTGAGCTTTGGCCATTCGGTGTCTTGGACTGCTTGCGATCATACTGGCCAAAAAAAGAAAAAAAGGAAAATAAAAACAAAATAATGACGAACTGGCATACAGTACGTAAGCGTTTGGGGTCCTGAATATATATATGTATATGTATTTTTTTATTTTCAAAATTGAATTTTAAAATTGCCATTCTAAGCATGTTGGACCTTGACTTGGCTGCCATTCTGTACATCCCTCTCATGTCTTTCTCTGAAAATGACAGGTTCTCTGCTGTTCAGCTTGACGCTGACTGCAATATGTCTCGGTTTGTTTCTTTGCTTTTGGCATTTGGCATTTTTCTGACGCATGTTGCAAGAGAGAGAGAGAGAGAGAGAGAGAGAGAGAGAGAGAGAGAGAGAGAGAGAGAGAGAGAGAGAGAGAGAGAGAGAGAGAGAGAGAGAGAGAGAGAGAGAGAGAGGAGAGAGAGAGAGAGAGAGAGAGAGAGAGAGAGAGGACAGTTGATCGGTTCGCTTATTTTTGACGACAAAGAGTAAAGCAGGGACGTACTCTAGAGCAAGTTGATCATGGATTGTGCAAGATTAGACTATAAAAATGAATAAAATTATTATCATTATCATTATTATTATTATTATTATTATCATCATCATCATCATCATCATCATCATCATCATCATCATTATTATTATTATTATTATTATTATTATTATTATTATTATTATTATTATTATACGCTTGTTTGGCTTCAAAATGTTTAGAATGCCATGAGTCTAAATGAAGATTAATGCATTGCTTGAAACTATGCAGGGAGAAAATACTCTTCTTCCTCCATGTTGTAACCTCCTTCATTCACTTTGTGAGTCCCAGGTCGGTCGCCAGTCGCCACTTTTACAATTGACATCTATTATCGTCCATTTCCCCCCAATCATAATCGGGATAGGAAAACATAAGCCCATCAGTTTCATTATCTGCTGGCTATTTGGTCACCACAATAAAACAAATAAGTGGTGGTCTTGATCTTGTCTGGCAATTTAAGCAAAGATAACAAGCAGCAGCCGCGAACGGTTATATATGGTTGTTTGCCGTTGCCACAGCACTGGGATGTGGAAAGCAACCGACTGCTATCCAAAACTTTGGTGAATTATTAAGTATACGTTTGCCCACAGACATGCACGCCTTCGAGTCAGCTAAAAGATCTTTGTCCCCTTTCATCACATATAAATGTTTCATGTTAGGGATCTATGTTTCGTGACAAGAAAGGTAAAGGGTCAAACTTTATGAAAACGGAAAAAAATAATTTTTGTGTCGCATCATAATTTTGCCGTTTTTGCTCAATCTCCTCCGCATTAAAGATTTATCGTGGCTCTACCAAGTAGCAATCATGTGTTTGTATTTTACATTGATTACATCCCCAGTAATAATATGAATCAAGTAGAGGCACCAGCTGCCTTGCCATTTATGCAGAAGTATCAGTAAGTAAAATCGAAACAGTTTGGGAGCTCCTGCAATATAGTAGACAGCTCAAGCCTGAGAAGTATTGTTATGGCATGGTTACTGATACAACCCACTGCACAGCTAAATGGTGTAGCTAAAGTAAAGGCATGTAGATTGTTGATGGTATTTTAGGGGAATTTTCTGGGCAACTGGGTAAAAGATATCCTCATACCTGATTGCATCTTCCTCCGGGCGGACCTTTGTCTGCGAAGCAGACTCTGTTTTTTATGTTCTGACACGTATGTGCAGATCGCTGGAGGTAGGGGGCCTGGTTCGCAGACAAGGTAGTCCTTGGCGTTGGGACTACACTTCGTTGCTAAACCCGAAACTGACTGAAAGACCTGCTTGGCAGGTTTTAATGAATTAACTGTGATTTCAATTTTTAAAGTGTTAAATTCTTGCCCGTGACGAAATGGACATCGAACGCAAATCTGCTTTATTTATTTCGAGACTAGAAACCGTTGTGACCCTTTGAAAATGATTATCCAAAATGTTTATATCGTCAGATGTATGATCGTATAGGACCCGGACCAAGAAGCAAAATGTTCTATCAACTATTGCCTTCCTTAATTAACCAATGCTTACACGCCGTCTGTTTCCATGTTTTGTCTTAATTCTGCTGTAACGAGAAGCAATTGGAAAAAAAGAATTGCAGGTAGGAACCAGCAAGATAAAATGATCCAATGTAACAGTTTCCCCAGCTTGGGTTGGACAGTTAGTATCCAACCCACTCCGAGGAAAGCTATTGACTCTCCAGTCTTCTGTTAAGGGAAACGGTTATATATTTGCCAGGTAGCAACATAAGCACGGACACCATAATGTTGATGAAAACTCTCCCTCTCTGTCTGTCTGTCTGTCTGTCTGTCTGTCTGTCTGTCTGTCTCTCTGTCTCTCTGTCTCTCTCTTTCTCTCTCTGTCTCTCTGTCTCTCTCTCTCACCACGTACACATATCTCCCAAAAATAGAGCGGACTGTACCCGCATTCGTTATTTGTGACGACGTGCAAAGCGCTTATTTCTCTGTGTAAGTGCCACTAGTCAAATAATTATATACATAGGTGTATACTGGACGTTTTAAGATAATACACTTATTTTACAGGAACTGCAGTATATAACCGCTTTTCAAATGTACATTGTAGGCCCTTTTGCAAGCATTATGGCCACAAAAATTGGTGCACGTCCGACTATGATATTTGGTGGATTTATGAGTGCACTAGGGTTGGCACTGAGTACCTTTGCTACCACCGTTACACATCTTTGCATAACATTTGGAGCTTTATGTGGTAAGTACATTATACAGTTGCAAAATTATGCTGAAACATAAAACCATTTGATGTAAGCGTACTGTATTTTTATGCTGTGCACACGACGATGGTTTATTTTTGTATCACTTCTCTTAAATTTATGTTCATTCGAATATTTCATGACCACATTGAACATTTGTTGCTTTGAGGTGTATTGTCGTATTTTGCTTAAAGCAAATTACGGAAAGTTATATTTAATGCAAAGGAAGGACCGAAAAACATTTTCTTCTGTATAATATCTTGGCCCCTTTTGGAAAACCAGTATCTGTCTAGAGGAAAGATGCATAGTCTCAATGTATCATCAGTGTTCATGAATGGAAAAAACAGTTTCTGAAGTATATGGCAGTATTTATGGGATGCAACGTCATGTTTTCTTTAAAATCGTATATGAATCTTACTATACTACTTCTGGCCATCCGCTGTATCTAACTAAAGGGGCATGTTCCAACAAAAGGAAACAGGGAAAAAAGGGGCGAAAGAGGGAACGAAGGAGAAAGAAATATAGAGAGAAAGAGCGAAAAAATAAATAAGTAAATAAGTAAAGAAGGAAAGAAAGAAAGAAAGAAAGAAAGAAAGAAAGAAAGAAGAAAGAAAGAAAGAAAGAAGAAAGAAAAGAGGAAAAAACTATGCACAAAGCGAAGATGATATTCGTTCTGCAAGTTTAAATCTTAATTTGGCTAAGGTATGCACCCACCGTCCTTTGATTGTGAGGAGATATATAAGGTATGGTTTTATTCAATCTAATTGACATTCATATTTATTTATGTTTACGTGTCAAAAATATTATCACTCACCTTTCGTGACCTATTTTTGGTCCTTAGTTACGCATATGTACATCACGGTTTGCATCGAAAGAGATAACGCTACACTATAATTTGATTTGAAAATCTACACGCCAAACCACTATTGGAGCTCTGTGCTCCCTTTACTTTCGGAGGAAAGTGCTTACGTCTTAACATTTCTTTTCCAGGTGTTGGATTTTGTCTAGCCTACATTCCGTCTGTAGGAGTGACGTCACTGTATTTCACAAAGTACCGACATCTGGCCCTCGGCGTCACACACGCCGGCATAGGAGTTGGACCACTCGTATTTGCACCTTTGGTAACGTACATGACAGAAATATTCGGATGGAGAGGCTCTTTGCTTCTTACGGCCGGCATGGTGCTAAACCTTTGCATGCTTGCTACCTTATTGAGGCCAAAACGCAGGCATGTTAAAGCCCAATATGTGGACAATAGCATCTCTTCGAGGAAAACCACCGCCAAAGATATCTTTTTCAAAATTTTAAGGAAACGAAAATTTTGCTTATTGTGCTTCCAGAATATTCCCGGTTTTATGGGATACAGCATCGTCATGGTTCACATTTCGGCTTTTGCTATTCAGGAAGCTGGAGCCGACAGAGAAATGGCTTCCCTGCTGGTATCAATATATGGTGCTTCAAACGCTATTGGCCGTGTGCTTGTTGGTTTGCTGGCAAACATATCCCAAGTTGGACCGTCACGAGTGTATTTCATTTTTTACTTTGTTGCTGGTATAGTCACAATATCATGTGGGTTGTTGACCACTGTTCCCATGCTGATTGCATTTTCAGCCACTTTTGGTATCTTTATTTCGGCAACCGCTCTTAACCCAACACTCTCCTGTGATCTACTTGACGTTGAAATCATGTCGCTTGGTCTTGGGTTAATAGGCTTAGGTCAAGCGTCTGGAATGTTTACTGGACCAGTAATAGCGGGTGAGTATTTAAATTCACCAATAACTGCTGAGTAATAATATGATGTTGCCCGAAGAAAACTTGTGTTGCTGGGATTTTCAAACTTCCTGCACATCTAACAGGTGCATTTCAAGAGAATTATGACAAAATCCACCCAGTGAATGTTTTCTAAGGTAATGTCTATCCTCACTTCTCATTCAAAGGAATCCTTAGAATATATGTATACACATGAAACTTGCCTACTTGAATCAATTAATAGACTAAAATGATGGCTGAAGACCCACTTTCGGCAACGTTTGGCCAACATCAATCTGTAGAGAGAAAGAATTTGACCAATTATATGAACCTAAATGAATGCAAGACTGTATTAGCAGAGGAGTTATAATAATGATTTAAAGCATGATTTAGTAACCAAAATATGAATACACATGTAGTAAAAAAGAATGTGCCAGGACAAAATTACAAAGCGCTGTGTGTGAGGGTGCAGCCAGGCAAAGATTTGCGTCATGAAACAAAAATGGACCTGAATTGTATATATATATATATATATATATATATATATATATATATATATATATATATATATATATATATATATATATATATATATATATATATATATATATATATATATATATATATATGAGAGCAGTTCCTGAAATACCCACTTTTGCTTATGAATCATGGTCGAAGAAATGTTGGCTTTGCCTCACTGATGGCTCGATTGCATGCGCGTTTACGTCTGCATGTGTCCAGGCCTGCTTCAATCAGCCTACCAGTACCATAAGTATGGAACAAGAGGGTTAGGTGGCCGAAGTAACGAGTGCTTATGCCAAAAATCCTGTCCATTCTTTGGACGGTATTAAGTGACAATCATAGATACACGCATGAAAATTTGAGTATGTAATGTATAAACATGGTTCATTACTTGGATATGCAAGGGAAATTGTTTTTCTATGCAGAGACCTGCTATTTTCACATTTGAATGTTTAGAGTGTTAATCGTATTTATTTTGCAAGATGTCAATCTTGGCTGTGCAAACACGGCCAAACAGGGGTAGGTGGCCGAAGTGATGAGTGCGTATGCAAAAAATCCTGTCCATTCTTTGGACGATAGTTGGTGAAGATCACAGAGACACTTATGAAAATTTGACTATGTAATGTATGTACATGGTTAATTACTTGGATACACAAGGGAAATTTCATTTCTATGCAGAGAATTGCTGTTTTCGAATTTTAATGTTTAGAGTGTTAATCGCATTCATTTAGCAAGATGTGAATCTTGTCTGTGCTAGGTGTTCACCGGAAATGGCAAAGGAAGGATGAGCAAGAAAGAAAGAAAGATAAATAAAACAAAACAAAAACAAAAAACAAAAAAAAAAAACGGTTATACATATGTGGCCTATTTTAAGTAAGGTGCCACTGTAAAATGGGTCTATGGAAATACAAGGAAAGGAAAAAAAATCGCAAATTTCTTTCTTTTAAACAAGTACTGAAAGCTTCGCCAAGGGTATGTATGATAAAAGTAACAATTGTGTCCATACCCATGCTGTCTCTCCGTTGCACACAAAATGTTTGGATATGAGTAAGTCAAGATCAAGAAGGTTATTTCTCCCAAGAAAAATGAAAATTCAATGAAATGGTATCATATATGTATAATTGTCAATGCATACATTAACTTTACTTTGATATAAAAAAAATGTTTTCTAAACATTGAAATATCTACATTGAAAATACATGATTCTCTTTTCTCTTTACCAATGCTAGCTTGGATTTATGACCTAACAGGACACTCTCCTTCAATGTTTTACGCCAGTGGTGCCTCTCTGCTTTTATCTGCCGTTATTGCTATGCCTCTTTGTCTCAAATGTGGAAAAGGGTCAAAAACCAACTTAGAACAGAAAAACACACAAGTAGCACTACTGTAAGTGTTTCAATTATTAGCAATGTTTCTCTGTTGAAAATAGCTCCTAGATAGTGAGGGGCATCTTCATCTCCCAACAATTTGAATACTGTGCCTAAGACATAAAAGTTAAATTCCTGGACTGTTTAAGTCTACAGCGAGAAGAAATCGGATCTCCGTTCTATTTTTCTCCGCTTTGAATTTGTATGGTAATGTCATTTTCAAAGAAATTGGTCCTCCTGGGGAAAAATTAGTACTGGTAAAAATTGATTCTTTTTGAAGGGCAAGTAAGTTTTATTGATACCATCTTTTGCACATTTATGCCAACTGGTTACTGAGGTTATGTTCACCGACAATAATGAAAATCTTATCTTATACATTTGCATCATATCTCAGTCATGCAACAGCCCCATATATATATATATATATATATATATATATATATATATATATATATATATATATATATATATATATATATATATATATATATATATATATATATATATATGTACATATATATATATATTATGTATCGGCACAAAGATCACCTTAATGATGAGACCACACATAAATAAGGCCATGGCTGCAGCAACCATGTATATCCTGTTCAGTATTCGATGCCATGGAATATATAATAAAACAGGCTTTGTTTAGCTAAAAATGAGCTATCTAAACAACGCCTGTTTTAAGTCTTCCTGGAGAAGCATCACCGTAAACCAATATTCTGCGATCGGTAGGAGCCAATATGAATCGCATTTTCGCACAAGAAGTTAATTTGATACATGAAAAATGCCACGTTTTGTGACATCTGTAGCAAGTACATTTGACAAACTCATACTCTGAGGAGGACAATTGCATTCGGTCTTTTCTCTTCTGACATAGGATGTATCTCCTTATATCCAAAAATATTCGTATCTAAAGGCACCTCCTTTGGTATGTGTGAATCATTCAATTAATAAAAGCTTGAATTCTATTCAAATTAAAGTGGTGACGATCACACATTACCCAATTTGCTCTCCACGTGATCGCTGACAATCAATTTATGATATGCATGGCAAGACTCAGTAATGCATAAATTGGCGTGAAGTCGTGTCTCACGCTTATCATATCGCACCATTATCCGATCACGTAAACTTGGAACATATGCTTCACGGAGAGGCAAGAAAAAAAACCGGCATCCTAGTCCCACTATGCACGGGTAACATGTATGCTTTGTTGAACTGTTCAACATGGATAAACAACCCCATCTAGATAAGTGTTCTTAAAACTTAAAAGCATATCTGTTATATAGTGTTCATATGCTGTTGCAGCTGAAAGCTGTGTTTGTATGACAGTGGTGTATCATTCTTGATATTGAAAACACACATTTTTCAAATGAGGTAAAACGACCAACTCTGAATCTTACCATTAAGTTAAACCGTTTTAACGCAACTTATTCATTCATCGGAAAATGTTAATGCACAGTTAATAGAAGGGACTAAAGCTTTATTTCCGGCCTTGAAATGAAATAAGATTCCCGTGTAACTATACATAATGCACTGCAGCATTGGTATTGACGCTAGGTTTGTGGTCAAAACTACTCAGTTTCAACATTTCTTGCTCCCATTTACCGCTTCAAATTCGATACAAGATATATTTACAAAGTGACCTGGAAGACGGACATAATTTCTAGCTGAAAGTTGTAAATGTAAGAACTTAGATTCTTCCGTGCAAAGATTTTACTTAGTAACTTTCGTGATTATGCTTACCATGCAATGCGCCCACGGGGTTCCCAGAGAAGCTCTCCGCCTGGTCCAATATTATAGAATTTGCTCTCTTACGGTAGCTGTAAGCATGCTGTTAATGAAACGAAAGATCTGTTTACAAAGAATATGGATCTAGAATCGTTAAATCAATTAAAGATATACATTGGCCTCTGTGGAAAACAAATCAGTGATGCCATTGTATTGTGATAGCTTTTTGTCATTTTTGCGAACTATGAGCAAGCAATTATTGCGACATTAAATAGTTATGAACCTATGACTCCTTTACTGAAAATATTTTGGATAATGTCCCAGTGAATTCTATTCATTTTTTCAGAATGTTTTTTTTTATTTGTTCTTCTTCTTTCTGCTTTGGTGTTTGTAAATATTGGAACCCAATCGTGGTTGTTTGCCAAACTATAAGTAACGCATATCAAATTTGGGGTAAAATTGATGTTATAAAACGAATCATATAGATATAAACACTTCATGTACAATTTTCTTCAGCAGGCGTGAACTCGAAAGCAACGCCTAAAGGACGGGTGTGCAAATAGGTAAGAAATTGTTGTCACCGAATTCGGCACTGTTTCACATGCTATTTATTTTATTTTACAGTGTACTCGTATCTAATAATATCTATTTGAAAGCATCGTCGCCCGGCCGTTTATCTGCATTCTTTACTTTTGCGAGTGTTCATAGTATACCAACACAACTGAGCCCAACAAAGTGTTGAATGTTTCAAATTCATATATACACTTGAGACTGTACTACGGTATGCCTTGTTGATCTGGTTGGCAGCGCAACAAACTATATTTAATATATTCTAGTTTTCACATGTATCCTTGCTGCAATCCCTTCTCACTTACATCAACTTTGACCTCCTGACCTACAGTCAAAATGTCTTTGCACTTCATCGGGTGTACAGAGAGTCAAGCTCAGGACAAGTCAAGATGCACGCAAGTTTAGCGTCAATAAAGCAAACCTATTGATTGTCCTGTACTCTTCATCCAAGAAGCTCTTGTCCAGTCGAATTCTTCAGAAAGCGTTACGTGAAACATACTTAAGGCTACTTTTGTCAAAGCCCACATTCTTGTCTGGATATATAAACAATCCCAAGGTCCGTTTTGTCTAAAACCGTGGTGATTAACATAATCCTCAGGTAAATTGCTGACATGCAACATGTGTAAGCTTTAGAGATTGTTTTATCAATATACTGCTATGCTCGTCTTACTGCACAAATAGAATGCTTACCAGCTGGTTGCAAATTACATCCTCTGGTCTTCAATAACTCTGCAAAGGCGTCTTATTGTTTCTTTCAAAGTAGATGTTACGTCTAGTGTGCTCATGGTTGTTAGTTAGGAACATTTAGAAATTGATGTGATTACAATAGAACAGCGATACGTTAAGCTTATGATTGTAAATATATCTGTTTCTTGATTATGTAACGTTTCAATGATCAGACATTTTGAATATATATATATATATATATATATATATATATATATATATATATATATATATATATATATATATATATATATATATATATATATATATATATACAGGAAGCGCTCCTAATTGGTTCGGCTTATACTTTAAAGGGAAAAAAACGAGGACACTCATTTCATGCTTACCATATTTCTGAAGTGCGAATACTGATCCCAAATAAAATACTTTCTAAGTAAAATACAAAACTAAAAGGTAAACTGGCCATTTTGGAAAATTATTGCTGGCCGTGAATCGAAATATATGTCCCCATTATTTAGGAGTTCACTAAGGGAGAGACAGGTACTAACTACAACAGAAGACATCAAAACAGACCTCAAATATTTGACAATTATTCTTGTATATTTTAAGTTGCTCCTTCGTCAGAAATTACGCAGAGTTGCGACAAAACATGCCTTGGACGAACCTTATGTTAATGAATTTTTCAGAATCTGTCTCTCGGCTACTGCGACGTTTGAACCACTTGCTAGCAATTGTTCCAAAATCTATTCTTGGGATTACGGAGACATTGGAAGCTGATATGATTTTTGCGAAATATATCTCGGGGCCACGGTGACAATAGAACCCCACATGAATGATACTTGCCAGGAAATATCCAAGATTTTTTTTCTGAGGTATCATAAACCGATGTTTGAGCAGAAGGTTTTTCTTTAGTAGCCATACTAATGCAAAGTAATGTTTTGATGAAAAACGGAAGTCTATTTCCGGCAAATTGTTCAAAGTAAGAAGCTGCACGAGGTTACATGTAACATGGTGCTTTCTTTGTCGTATTTTTGCGCAATAACCGAAATGGCATTTGGGCGGTAGAATGTTACCTACACAAAGAAGAAACGGGTCTTCAAATGTATGATATAGCTTTAATATATGTTTATTAAACTGTAAGATTATACTTTATTGCAGAACGAGCAGGTATTATGATCATCTTGGATCAGCATTGGCTTCATCTGACAATATTTTAAGGCAGGAACATAAGACAGCCGACATTGGTGTCTGGATATACCTGTCACATGGGTTGCACAATTGAATGTGTTGGATGCCAGAGTGACCTGTGACAGCATGACTGCTGGAAATTGCAGCAGACTCAATGCATATTCCGAACCGACTCATTCGGTTTGTCTTTATTAAAGACGTCTCTCTTCAGAGGGTGATATAATCACATATAACACATGTATCACACAAAGGAGTTCGTGGTTTCTTCCCTTTGTGTGCTGTAGCAGTGTGCATGCGAGCCGTTACCAGGAAATAATAATGGAACCTGATGTGAATGACCCCTTGGAAATTTGTCCCGGGATCACTGCGACATCTTGACCTGATATCGATGATGCTTCAAAAATTTGGTTCAGGCTTACTGAGAAATGGGGAACCTCATGTGTATGATTCTGCAAAAAAGTGTCTCAGGGTTACTTCGTAATTGAAACCTCCTATAAATAATATTTCAGAATCTGCCTTATGATTATTTCGGTACTGCAACACAATGTGGTGATTTTTTTCAAAATATATTTCAGGCCATCAGTGACATTTGCCTGAAATATCTGATGTTGGTCTTTCACCAAGGGATAATACTCCAATGTTGGACCTGTATGGATATGCGCTATACCATTAGCATTGGTTTTAAAAGCTCGTCATCCCTACGGCGAAACACTACAAGGATTGCTTACACAGCGGAATATACCCGAGTAACATTGTCCAAAATTGACCGCAACTTACACGGATTGAGACTTCTAAGTCGAAGACATATCCGGGGTCAAATGTTTTCCACGTTGATCTATTTTGGAGAAAATGGGATCACGTGTCCCTGGGAAAAATGTATGACGATACAGTATTTGGACTTGTCAACAGTTTTGTAAAGAGGAATGATCAATTGCACACCGCCTGCAGAGTAGCTAAAGCGGGTATTTAATTTCTACATCTGGCTGCAGTGAAAAATTGCCATTCGGACCATGTAAACCTGCAATTTGTTAAAGTATATTGTAATTTAAGACAAGTCATTTGTATATCATTACGGTCACAAAGATACATAAATAAACCACTAACAGAAATTAACGTGGTTAATTATAATGATCAGGGGAATGAAGCCAAACTGACTTATATTTCCCAGCTATACGAACATATCATACCATACATGTATTCTAGATATGTACACCGTATATGTATTTTACATTAGAAGAAAATAGTCAATATTCAGACATGAGAATGTGTTTCCATTTTGCTTTGAATAAGTTAATTGAATGAATTTCTCTAATTAATATCAACAATCTATTCCAAATGGAAGGTCCATGGAATTTTATTGACAATTGTCAGACATTAGAGCGACATTTAAATATATGGATATTTCCCTTATGCCTGTATGTTAAGAAAATATCATTTTTATTGCAGAAAGTACCTACAGCAACCGTAACGCGGTAAACATTTAGTCATCCAGCAAACCGTATAACACATATGTACACCGTCCACCAACCTTGCTAAACAGTGTCATAGTGAGTTGCTGCCCAATTCAGCACGTATAGTACCATTGGCCGGCATGAGGTCAACACGCGCTCTGTACTGTGGGTCGCAGAAGCTGCGAAGCAAATACCACCGCCTTACTCTCCGAAGTCGGATAATGGACGCCCTATGACGTAAAATGTTATTAATTACATATCCATGGTCTCAAAACCTATATCGCCGTGGTTAATATATATATATATATATATATATATATATATATATATATATATATATATTTTCGAGCTTTAAAGACGCACACAAGCACATACAAAAAAAAAATAAAACTTAAGAACACAATATAAATCAAAACGAATACAAGAATCCTATGACACAAACAAATCGGAGAAAAGAACATTACTGACATGTGAAAGCGACATCATCATCGATAGAAACACATTTCCTATGAGGTACCTAAAAACTTAATCATTTTATTGACTTTAAGAAAAGAAAAAAAAAAACTGAAATATCCCTCTCGTCTCTTGTGTGTACCAAATCATGAAGGATGGATACGGACAGGAGGTCATTATGACTAGTTGCATTAGTAATAGACAAAAGTACAAATTTTGCTATGTCAAAGGAATCAAGATATATGAATGAAAACTTCGGAATATTATATAATCAGATTGATGTCAGTATTTTAACGTTTTTCTTAAAGATGAAGCTGACTATAAGAATTCCTCAAAGAGTGTAATTTTCCCTTTAATTTTGTAAAAAAAAAAAAAAAAAAAAAATCCTAGCGTGGGGGAAGGGGGTGGGGTGGGGGGCCGCCCCACTCCAGCACTTTCCCTGCGCGACGCGTCGCAATTCCAATTAATATGAATTCAAACCCTCGTTAACAAAACCCGAGACAAGGAACCCGAACATTATTATAAGCCCTGCAGACACCAAGCGATTCAGACCCAGTGTCTGATTTCCTTTCATTTTTACTAAGGTAGGCTAACTTTCGAATGCGTATTTCATAAAAGGACGTAATTGAAAAAGCAGATGTTCTTTAGTGATCCTCTCTTTTCCATACATGTTGCAGCCACAGTTATCGTTATAATTATTATCAGGGTATTCTTTCCTTTTTCCTCACCCAGATATTTTACCTATCGCCAATTCTTTCTCATCATCTTCTCTGTTTTTATTCACAAATAAAACACAATTCGGCATTTCGACTTCTTTTCTTTGTATAAACTAACTGGTGTAAGAGTGCTGCAGTTTGTATTTGTCCACAATGAAGAACTCTATTTTGCTGTTTAGATTTCCAATAATCATTTGGCAGAATGTTGTCCCATTTTGCAAGGAACCATCGGCAACACGAGCATAAATTTGCTTCCAGGATGCCAAAGTGGCCATTGCGCATCTTGTCTTCCATTTAATGATAAAAAAAAAATTCCTGTACGTACCACACAAATGAATTAAACAACTCACCACTTCAATAGTAATGTGAGGGGTATATTTTTTGTTTTTATAGAGAACATTCAGTTATTCCTCCCTAGAAAGACCATTCTTTGCCCTTGTATTTTGCCTTAGACAAAAGTGGTGCACATGATACTGTGCTTAACAGCGGCTTGCCTTGTTTCAACTTGCAGATAATAGGCCCAGTACTGCGTGTCTGGTTCGCCAAGAAGCCTTCAGCAACCACTTGTCTGGAACTCGGGATTATTTTATAACTGAAAGCTTTATCAACTGTCACGCATTAGCAGTGTGTCAGTAGCAAAAGTTTGTGACATTGTCATTTGACCCATCAGAGGAACGTTTGCCGAGTCTGATTCCGGGATAAAACATAAAGATACTATTGACCTCTGATGGCGACTCGCTGTGTATCGCCGCGAAATAAGATAGCGCTTGGTAATTGTGGATTCTCACTTGCATATTGTGGGTATTTGTGGATATTTTCTGCTGTCTTCGTCCATACAAATGGTTGCATAAATAAAAATGTTCATAACTCAATAAGAATAAGTTTTGCAATTAAAAGATTATATAGTGGCTGCATAAATGTAAGATAGTATTAAACATGCTTCATTTTAATCTTTGATTATCAGAGTATTCAATTTGGTTCAAGATCTTTAATTGGAGCTGCTAATTTTAATGAAAATAATTTTCCAGGCTAAGTTGCAGACCGCACACGAAATTCAGGCTACAGATGACAGAGAGATGTTATTGCAACATGCAAAAGGCTAAGGTCATGTTGGATCATCTTAGGGACATTTCTTTACGTTTCGTGTCACGAGACAGTGATAAGTCATGAGATACATGAACCAAGTAATGCTGAAAGTAAGCTGGCGGGAAGTGATCCATTTGTACGCTGATATACTTATCCTCGACTCGGAGAAGGAATGCCAGATTGCCCCCAGTTGTGATGCACTAAACCTCAAGGGGACGAGGACTTAATCTGTCCTAGCACTTTCTCGTGCTCGTAAATAGGTAAGACTGAGGTTATTGAGCCCCATGGTCACGCGATTCCTAAGATATCATTCACACCTCTATTTTCATCATTTGGATTCCACGCGCCATTCGCGTTTAAATCGGTGCTTGCAGTTGCAAATGAAATAAATTTCACTGACATTATTTTGTTCGTACTTTGATCTGTTATGGTATTCAAGTAGGTTTCAGTTTTACCGGGGGCCCCTGCTGTTGTTGACCGTCCATAAATACACAAAACAGCAACACGGGAACCAAATATTGTAATGCAATATCAGACGCAAAATAAAATAATTACATATTGTTTGGTTTTTAGCACTCGAAGAACAGGAACAACAAAATTAATGTAGTACATCTGTTGGCAACCGCGATGACGTCATAAGAATGTGCAAAGGCTCCTGGTACCACTTTTACTTAGCCACGTCTCTCTATTTACAAAACCCGCACGTCACCTGTGCATTGTTCTTGTAAAGCATGAAAAGCTGAAAGAGTAAACGGTTGGTTCAAAACATTACATTTGTGCAGGAAAAAAATTAAAACTTTGAATTGACCTTCGAACTATTTTCTTGACTTTTGTGTTTATCTGTTTACGCATATAGTACAACGTTCAGCCCTTAAGCAGATCCGCGAGGACTCAGCAGTCAAAAGGACACATATCCATGCATCCGTGTGTAGCAAAGAGATACAAATAAATATAAGCAACGTGTCTCATTTCTTAAATTGAGTACGGTCTGGGTCAAATCACCCGTCTCTGCCTCCATATGGGGATTAGGCCAGTAGAGACTAGATGCATGAACTACTCTAAAACATTCCACCAGCAAGTTTGACTTTGTGTGTGTGTGTGTGTGTGTGTGTGTGTGTGTGTGTGTGTGTGTTCTAGAATACCTGAATCATAGCAAGGGCGAATGAAAAGTCGAAATTAAAATTATCTTAGCATGTTATTTATCATCTCAACTTCTCAATTCAGCAACTTTTGTTTAACATTTCACTCAAAATAGAAAAATAGAGACACCTGGATGATCGTTCATGCAAAATGCAATTTTCATTCAATTGCAATCAGAATGAAACAAAATACTTGAAAAGTCTCCTTCGGCGCGTGCTAAAACATCGGCTTAGGGTAAAATAGTAAAAAAAGAGAAAAACACAGGAAGTTGTCAGCGTGACAACTTGATGTCTAAATCTGTTGTTTCACACTTACCATTTGGTACACATGAAAACTTACTAGATGGACAAGAAGCTACACAACCAGCCTCGCAAAATAGGAGCAAAAATGTTTGCACTGACTATAAGAAAATTCAGGTTTATTGCATTATACCATTTTCTGCCTCTGTGACGCTCAAAAATACGAATTAACTAGAAAAAGATTTGCTTCAAAGCAAATCTGTGTGCCTTCAAAAGCTGTAAATATTAAATGCTACCAATTTTATCCTTTGGTACTTCACATTACATTAAGCTTATGGCTGGATGCAAATTAAAAAGTCCAAATGACCCTGACCTTTGACCTGTACAGGTCACATGTAAATTTTACAGAGTTACAATACCCACAATTGAAGTGCAACATGAACCAAATTCGATAAAAATTGACCAAGATATGGCAAGATGAAACTTTCGAAGGGCCACATGACCTTGACCTTTGCCCTTTTAAGGTTACATGTCCTTATAAAAGTGTGCAGTGTTGTAATACCTACAATTTGGGTCCACATGATTAGAATTGGTTGGAAGGAAATTAGCCAAGGTATGACTGGATGAAACTTTCAAATTTCCAAATGACCATGACCTTTGAACTTTAGAAGTTAATGTAAGTTACAAACATGTGCAGCGTTACAATAGCTACAGTTTGAGCCCAACATGATCAAAATTGGATAAAAATTGACCAAGTTATGGCTAGAAGAAAGCCACTATCGAAAGTGGCCTTTGACCTTGAAATGACCTTTGACCTTGAGATGACCTCTATCTGAAGTGGACCTTGACCTCAAAATAATATTTTGGCCTATAATTGGCCTTTGACTTGACATGACCTCTGACTTTGACATAACCTTGACATTTGAGATGACCTATACCTTGCTATGGTCAAACTCCTTTACACTCGGAACCACATCTGCTATAGAATATAAGATATTGAAGATTTAAAACTTTCATTAGCTCTCATTTGCATAATTTTGAAATGCATGACCTCTCATTATAAAAAGGCCAGACTTTATCTACAGAAGTATAATTGTGAAAATTTGGAGTTTCTACTTGTAATACTTTTTAAATGAAATGTCGGACACATTTGCCTGTAAAGAAAGAAAGAAAGAAAGAAAGAAAGAATTCCTAGAAAAACATATGTCTATGTTGACACACAGACATATTAAATAAATAAATAAATAAATAAATAAATAAATAAATAAAAACCCACAACGGAGTTGCTAAGACCGACTGTGGCCGCCTTATCGGCGACGTTGATAAGATACCTTGGTTTCACTCTTGTCGTATGCACACAGCCCATATACTAAGCAGCCGTATACGTTAAGAACTCCCATGGTGGATTGGGTATGAGGGTTCCGAATATCCACAAGAATGAGGCCATCTTGTAAAACAAAGTTTTGTTTCAGACTGCCTCCTATGGAAGTTATACAGTACAATAATGCACAAAACCCTCGGTTTTGTAGACCCAGGGTTTTGTAATACAAAAACCCGGCTTTTGCATCAAAACCCTCGGTTTTCCCAATAAAACTCAGTTTTCTAACAGATCCCAGGGTATTGCACGTAATTTCAACCACGAGTTTTGTTGCAATACAAATGGAATTTTTACTTCCAAATCTCAGGAATAAATTTGTAAGCTACAAAGGATAAAAAAACATATTTTATCATTTGAATTACTATTAAATTTTGTTCCATTGTATGCCGAAAAACCTGTTTTTCATTACAAACCCAAGGTTTTCCATACCGTGGATTTGTGACAAAACACAGGATTTTGCTCTCTTATTCAATCTTTTCACAGAACTGGCGGTTTTGTTTCAAAACTCTGGCTTTTTTCATGATAATAGTAGGTTAAACAGTTGTTTTGCCCAATAATTTACAAAACCCAGGATTTTGGAGCATCCGAAAACTTTGGCTGGTATGCACCAACTCCACTTAAATATTAAGTGACACTTACCTCCATGGTAAGTGATACTTTCTCAGTAAGTGTACTGCACCAAGCACACTTAATTTTAAGAGACACTTAAAAATAAGGTAAGTGTAAGTCTGGTCAAGGGTAGACTTAAGCAGCACTTACATTTCTAAGATAGCCTGTAATTTTCAAGTGACCTCTCATTTGATGAGTCAGCAATATGGAGGACACTGAGGACTACCTTGACCATCTATGGCAACTTCAAATTTTTTATGAATTGTACAGGGAAAACCGTTCATTGAGAGACAGGACAAATCCATTTGAATACCTCAGAGATGGAGAATTCCGTAAATGGTATAAGATGACCAAATAATCAGCATATGAACTTCTTCAGCAAGTGGCTGCTGATCTAGAGTATGGGCATGATCGGAATGAAGCCAAACCTCCACCATTGCAACTAACCATAGCACTGAGGTTTTATGCCACAGGAACATACCAAAATGTGGTAGATGACCTTGATGGAGTCCATCAGTCTACCGTTGGAAGAATTGTTCACAGGGTCTCCCGCATATTGGCAGGTCGGCGACCTAACTATATGCAGTTTCCGTCAATGGAAGATAGGAACTATGTACATGAAAACTTCGACGAAAAAGGAAGATTCCCTGGGGTAATCGGTGCAATCGATTGCACCCATATCCGCATTAAAGCACCACCTGGGTTAATGCAGAGCTGTTCAGGAACAGAAAGGGATTTTTTTTCCATCAACGTTCAGGCGATATGTGATGCTGATATGTTGTTCACCAATATAGTTTGTCGCTGGCCAGGTTCAGTGCATGACTGTCGAATTTTTGACAACAGCTTTATATGTGAGTGTTTTGAGAATGGTGGAATTCAAGGATGCCTCCTTGGAGATGCAGGATATCCCTGCCGTCCCGACTTGATGACCACCTTCAGCGTCCTAATACAGCAGCAGAGCGGCGCTACAACTATGCCCAATCAAAGACACGCATTGTCATCGAACAAACCTTTGGTGCATGGATAAAAAAGTCCCACTGTCTTAAAAATGAACTACAAATCAAGATGGAGTTCTCCTTGATCGTTATTGTAGCCACTGCAGTTTTACACAATTTTCTTAGAAAAAGGAATGAGGTAGATGACTCTGATGATGAGGAGGATGCAGGCGCAGGTGACTTGATCTGGGACTATGGCTTCTACCCGCTGTGTAATATTATCAGTTTCATCTGAAGACTCGAGTTGCCCTCCTCCTGTGACCTTTACCCTCTTGCGTTTTTCTTTGGCCACATCTTTTTTCGCTTTTGTTTTCATGTTCTCCCATAACTTTTTTCAACTGTTTGGCGTTCCTTTGGTATGTATTGGGTTGAGTTTTTTTCAACCTCCAACCATGCTTTGGTCTTCTTTGTGTTTGCCTGGGAGTCAGACCTTTTGTACTCCACAATATGTTTGACCTAATCAACGATGTCCAGCAATATTTCCTTTTCTGTCACAGTAAAGTTTGGTGATTTTTTTTTCGCAGCCTTTTTACCAGTTTGGATTCCAGTTGCGGTCTGGTTTCATTTTGAGTACAAGATACAGGGCTATGTGACCAGTTTCAGGTTGTGGGAAACATTCAGACAAAGCTGTGTTTACGATAAGGTTCACTTACTTGAGTGATGCTTATTTTCAGTAAGTGCATTTGGTGCAGTCCACTCACAATTAAGTGAAACTTACAGGTAAGTGTCACTTACTGGGATTTAAGGCTCACTTACCCAAGGGTAACTTAATCTCAAAGTTAAGTGAAGTTGGTGCATACCAGCCTAAGTGTTCTGTAATGTGCTCTAGTAATCTTGATAACTTGAAAAACACTGAGCTTTGTTGTGATAACTCTGGGTATTGTAGTTGCCTTGTTCAATAATTTACAAAACCCAGGGTTTTGTAATTTACCACCAACCACTCACAACACTGCTTTCATAATGTGACTTAATGCCCAAATAAAAACAAAGTAACTTATTATGTGTAACTTTATGTTCTCATCAGTGAAAACAGCTATTTATCAGATCGATCATTCATTTCAAAGCATAAACCTGACTATGGAGGCTAAAAACTGTTGAAAGCTCTGGGCTTCTATGAGTGCTCTTGCACGCCTACGTCGGGTTAGGAACACGGCAATACGCCAGTTGATATACAAACACAACACAACTAAAAGCAAATATATCCTTATTGCGTCGTATAGAGCTTAATCTTAGATTATGCGTGTGGTAAGCAACACTGATGTTAATGACAACGCAAATTGGACAACTTGTAGTTCGGTGCTTCTTATAAGTTGAGCAGCCTACCAGGTAGCAGCTGTCATGATTGGTTGGTTACAAAACCCTGCATTGTATTACGCTTTCCCAGAACCCAGGGATTTGTGACCTCACAAAACCCAGGCTTTGTTTTGTTGTTTCAAAATTTAAAAACGCCACGGTATTGTACAATACAAAACTTGTTATCTGGTCTGTTATTTCACACTGTTACAAAAACCAAAAGATTTTTTTTGGGGGGGGGGGGTTGGGTTTTTTTTTTTTTTTTTTCTTTTTTTTTTTAAACTGTGGGTTGTGTTTCAAAAAATAACAAAACCAAGGCTTTTTTTTTGTTTGTGTTTTTGTTTTTGTTTTTTTGTTTTTATTTGCAAAACCGTGGGTTGTGTTTCAAAAAATAACAAAACCAAGGCCTTTGTGATCACAACTCAGGGTTTTGCTATTGGACTGTAGGTTTCCTGCTTAAATCCCAAGGTTTTGTACCTAAGGCCTGAGTTATGGTCAAGAAATCCATGGTTTTGTACACAAAACCCAGAGTTTTGTAGCAGAACACAGAGTTTTCTCCAAAATTATATCAAAATGAATTAAAAAGGGGGTTTGTGATAAACTCTGTAGCTTTGTTTGCAAGTGCAAACGCATAAATGCAGGTGTATGTGTTGTCTGTTTTGTATCTCCAAGCTCTAGCAGCGGATACTCCTGCCATGGACTGGAGCAACCTGTGGCCCTATGCCTCCCTGCTTCTGCAGATCCTTTTGAGTGTCCTGCACAAGGTTTGGTCTCATGGCTGGAAGTTGATTTTGGTGTCCTCCTGGTGGCTGAGCATGGATTGGTCCCTAGATCTTCTGGAATTAATTGTGGAGCCAACACTATGTCTATTAGCATGGTGGAAACTTCTAGTGCATCCGGATAAAAGTTTGTTTCACAGGAATCCTCAGTGCTTTACCTCCATGCTCGGCAGTTGTCACATAACGTATCCACCACAGAAGTTTCTTGGAATCTGTCATAGATTGTGTGGCCCGGAGGGGGGGGGGGGGCAAGACTCTTCTGTTGTGGTATACTCAGCTCTACAGAAGGTGTGTTCAGAGTATTGCAATGGTTGGAGAATACATCTCTGGTTTCTGCATAACACATATTGTGAATTTCCTGGTGTACCAGTGGGAGGTCCTTGGGAAGATCTCGAGATCCATTGAGTGGTTTGGGTCTGCAATCTCCTCGAACCCTGGTAAACGTCCTATATATTCACATAGGGAGTAATCCTTATGTGTCGGGACTCGTAGCTTCTCTGTACACAGACAAACCAGCTGACAGGCAGTTCCTACCACATTGTGGACCTCCTACTGGTCTTAGTCATGCCGCAGATGTAGCGCTTTGAGAGCCCAGAGGACCCCTGCAGGAGGGACCTTAAGTGATGGATGTGGAAAATTTGTTTTTTCTTAACATCTGCTTCTAGAGCCACGAGAGGCTACATCGAAGGTTTGATGCATGTTCGAATCCAATGGTCACCTGGCCACTCCCAGGTGACCCTGAGACCTCACTTGGGTTTATTAGCAAGGACTCAAGTGGCTCAAGATCCATCTATGGTCTCTAGGGGTTTTAATAATAATAATAATAATAATAATAATAATAATGATGATGATGATGATGATGATGATGATGATGATGATGATGATAATAATAATAATAATAATAATTTGTTTTTAATAGAGTAAAAGCCACGGTAACCATGCTCTAGAACACTGTAAGTACAAAGGTCAGTCGGTCAATGTGATTAGTTTTTACAAATAAGATTGATAAAAGCATCATGGACTGACCATTTGTGCCATGGATATGGCTCTACTCAGTGAGGAAAGAAACCTTGTGCTTCCTGAGAGCTCTGTGTTGGTATCTCTCCCGCATGGTTGGTGCTTGGGGCCAGATGTCTGCCCTCTTTTTTCCCCTGGGTAAGTCCCGAAAGGAACAGGTCTGCAAATATATGCTTTAAACAGACCATACTGAAGGCCTATGAGAATGTTTTGGATAGGCCTTCGGCCCTGCAGCAGGTCTCAGCTAATGCTCACAAGGTGCGAGCCTTTAATGCCTCCTGGCTAGCACTAAGGGAAGTCGCTGTTGCTGATATTCTCTGGGCTTCCCACTGGGTATTATCTACGACTTTCGCTGAGCACTACCTGTGTGAAATGATGGTGCTGGAGGATTGCATTTATGCCTTTGATGACGTAGACGGCTCCTTTGCATAGGTTCTTGAGACTTGCCCATTAGAGTTCCCTTGTCCCCTTAGGGCAGCAATCATGTCCCAGTCTATGGGGCCCTTTGGGGATTAGACTCCGATGCAGCCTTTACATGTAGGCCAGCATACCTAGAGTAGGCCTAGACATTGTCTCGAACGTTCATTGAGTGGTCCCCTAGGCCGAGACCGTTATACCTGTTTCAACCAGATACTGTCCCAGTTGATGTCCAATAAACAATCACGTGGAGGAAAGAAGAATATGGACACATGCGGTGCAATATTCACTGCCGCTTTCACAGGAAGTGAGTGGTGACCGTGACCACCAGGTATTTAGAACAACCGACTCCCAACTCAATCACGTTGGGCATTTTGGCCCAGACACGAAGGTGTAGGCAATGGTCGTGGAGAGGTAGGAATACTTCCTAATACCAAAATGCATAAAAAAATTCACATATTTCTTCATACGATTACAATTTTTAATGTTTTATATCTGAAAGTTGTGTCAAATTAAATACATGTACTTGAAGTTTTTTTTCTTAGCTTACATTATAATTCAAATTCTGAATGATGAGGCTCATTGTTTCTTATGCTGGAATGTCAAAGATCGCTTCAGATGTTATTTTGCTGTGTGAATTCATCTGTGCACCACTAAATATGTGCATTTTATAGATCTTACATAGCTCATCATAATTATTTGTAAAATGGTGTAAGCTATCATAATGTAAGGTAACTTCAGGCATAATTGTTAATGCCCATCCCTGACGTTTCTATTTTATTTGTTTAACAAAAGTAATCCAAGATTAATTTATAATTTACTGAAAAATAATGCAAGAAATTTGTGCAGTAGTTTCCAAATTTGAAGTTTCACAAAGATATTCTATTGTTTACATAATTCTGTGAGCAACAGCGTCATATATTCAAGCATTGGCGAAAAATCTTGTAAAACGTGTGTGGAAATACATAAAATGTGATGGTTGAAAACTAGGTGGTAGGGCCAGGAAAATGCTCTTAAACTGTACAATCATGGTCAATGGCGCAATGTATTAGACACAACATATGATAGTGTGTTTGCAGCAGTTCAGCATGGTTGAAGCTAGATGGGTGGTTAAACCCTCGTTGATAAGAGCAGAAAATGCGAAATATTTGACAACTAACATTTTTGATGCTTCATTTTGAAGCAAAAACACCCTCAAATTAGGTTTATTATGATTATGTAAGTTCAATGAGTGGTGATTCTGACCTATGCAACTGTGCCTCATCACAAAATAATATTTTGTAATGTCATCCATTGTTGAGCTAAAAAGTCATAAAAACATTGAAAAAAGGCATAAATTCAGAACATAAGGGGTAGGGGGTATTTTTATGGCCAAAAAGTAGCCAAATGTATCTAAAGACCCTATAAATTGCTTGCTAACTTCGATCACAATATTTTCAAAAAGTGACCAGCACATTATTTATTCGTCTGATGTAAAATAGCATATTGTAGATCACTGAAACAGGAACAAAGTTATTGCAACGTCTATGCTGGCCATACCTTAATAGGTTAATGTCTACCTATACATTTTAAAGGATATAACTGCCCAATAACAAATTTCTTTACATTTTTCTTTCAAATGATATAACTTTCATCCATGCCCTGAATGTGGCCACGAAACTCAATTTGTAGGGCTTTTCTGATGACCTGGCTCCCATACCATATGGTTTTGCTACAAAATTGAGCGCTTTATGTATGTTCAGGCGCGTTGCAGACTCTGCCGACTTTGACCCCATCCAGCACATATAAATTGATCGTTTCACTATATATTTTCATAATCGTATGAATGTCTAGATTTGTAAAAACAGAGCATCGAATCAATTTAGAAATTATTTCAGACGATTGACGCTGTTTTGTGAGCGAGTATAGATTCACAAGTTTATTTCAGCTCGTTCCCACAATATTCAATTTTAAGATCTTCAAACTATCTGAAACGGTAATATAGACCACTCCCCGAGAACCGAATTTTTGTCTGGGGGTACAATTGATTCTATAGAATTTTATAGAATTTTGAAATTGGTACCATAATGTTATACAGCTTCTTCATTTTTGGAGCTCCAAATGTCACAGAAGGAAGACTTGAAAGGCCAAATTATAAAAAAAAAACAAAAAACAAAAGAAAAAAAAAACAAAAAAAAAACAAAAAAAAAAAAACAAAAAAAAAACCAAACAAACAAACAAAAAAAACACCCCGGTTCCTTAGTTAGACATTTATCTTGCTTTACCTGTTTATTTTTAGAGGATATGTCTATCCGTATTTGATTGACTTCATTTTAAAATGTGATTGATCTTGTGAAAATTGTCTTCCGAGAAAATCGCTTTCCAAGGTCATGGCTCTGATTTTTACAAAGAACGGACCGTCGTGTGAAAGTAACTCATTACCTCCGATCGAACTTTTCTGTACGAGTAGAGTAAATAAAAACTTCAACTTTGATGTATTCCTGCAAAGATATATTGTTGTTTTGTGCTATAAAAATCAAGTTTTTTACTTCTAATTTTGTAAAGCCAGACATGATGTTGGTTTTAGCGCTGTGGTTTCACATGCCGCTTCCAGGGATCAAAGGGAGGACATAAAGCGATTACAAGATCACCTGACCATGGCCCTGGCAACACACTGTTTCAAAATGGCAGTCGGCAATTGGGTCCACGTATGGTTTGACAGTTTGTTTTGCAATATTCAGCTGGGTGGCAGACTTTATAATCTGAGATCGTTCGACCTGGGCCAGGCTGTATACTGTCAGCGTGCGCCACAATGCAATTGTGAAATTATTTGCGCAACAAGCAACATGCAAGATTGAACGTGCGATGGCTTTTTTGTATCAAGTTTCACTGAAAGTGACCACCAGATAGTTTGTAACAAATTACATTATTAATATCGCTGTGCAGTTTCCAGGTCACTTTACCCAAAGGTTAGGCACCCTTGGAGATGTAAAATGTCTAGCCTTTACTTTAGTGCGGTTATAGTTTTTCGAAACAACATGGGCCGCAGAATACAAGAGCCTGCATGATCACGGGCATGATTTACCGCATTGTCCCGTATTTTTTTTTCTCTTATGCGTCATGGATTTTACTCGTATCTGGTTCTGTGTTACAGACTTGTTCCATTTGAACTTTTTAATGAAACTAAATTTTAGTTCATTGTTCCAATATTAATGTGTCCTGTCGACATACAGTGATAACCCAGAACGATAACAACACAGTCACGTTGTCATTGTGTTTGCAGGGCTTTGTTACTGTGTGGTGCTGAATCCACTTTATTTTATTTTATTTTATTTTATTTTGCTTTCCGTCACATCTTTTCACTCGTGCCTTACTCATTGTTCAGTGACGCAAGGTGTTTAATCCTGTTAAGTTGTGACAAGCTTTGAAGTCGGAACGATGGAGCCCTGTCAAGTTGACCAGCTGCTGTGACGCAGTCCACGCTCCATTTAGATCAATCACAGTCTTTCTTTCAATGCCAAAAAATAACTACATTTTTCCTCAGAAAGAGACCCAGGGAATTCTTTTGTAAACAGCACTATTTGACACCTGTTCATTTTGGTATTGATGCGTTAGAACATGATTCATGTGTACAGTGTATGCAGTCACTGGCAAATATGCAAACACGGCTTAGATAATTTTTACATTTATGTGTTGTATTTGCCTACATCTCAAAAATGGACTCTCCTGTGTAGCAAGCATTGAAAACACAAATACCATGCACAGGACTTCAGACGTATCTGCAAGATAAAATTTATATTTGCCGTCACTCCCCCTTCAAGCACTCCCAGTACAAAAAAACATGACCAGTGATTTCGTGGGAACAACGTCAAGTGTGAAACTCTTGGTGGATAACACAACACAGCATGCACGAGATTCAATCATCATGGCTTCTGTTTGCTTCAAGATTGAATAAGTCTTTCCGTGAATAATTCAAAGGCAACCCAGGTTGAAGATGAAAGCATTAATCCATTTCCATGCATTTACGTATGGTAATAAATATAATAGGGAAATTCATTTCCCTGGTGGGGGCCACTTGGTAATTTTGATGCATCTGAATGTAATAATTAATCGCATTTTGGTCACTAAGTGCCTCATTAGCCCAACAATTTTTCAGTAAAAGGAGGTTCCAAAATGCATATAAAACACCCAATTCTAGATCCGAGTTTTTCAGGGATGTGTCCAGCGTGAGTGGTCATCTCAAGATAGCTAACGTAACGAGAAAAGGATGCATGACTGGGCATGAGTATGATTTGTATCAACCTTCACCATTAACCACATATATGAATGGACCTGAACAACCGCATTACAAAATCTTGTATTCTGACCTGTACTTTCAATCGTATATATTCAGCTGAATAAGGAAAGACACGAGCAAGAAATAATGCCAGCTTGCATGGCAAGAGATGTTTCTAAAGGACACCAAGACATTTGCAAGGACTTGCTGTTTCCATTTTTAATCTATTCTGCACTTTTGTCATATTGTACAGATACCGTAATAAAAAATGTGCCAGATGAAAAACAAAACACAACAAAAAAAAAAAAAACAACAAAAACAAACAAAAAAAAACAAAAACAAAACAAAACAAAACAAAACAAAACAAAAACAAACAAACAAAAAAAAAAAAAAACCCCACACACAAGTGCAGACATGAAGTAAGCACGTGTGTTCGCAAATTCGAGCAAAGTCCAGAAACAACATATAAAAGCAAGCAAACACACAAACTGTTACGTCATCTAAATGTTTGGAACGCAAAACTTTGAAGAAGCGTATTCAGATTTTGCCAAGGCAAATGCTACTTTTGCAGAACGTGTGCATATGAGGAAAAGCACACTGAACAAAGGAAACGTTGGAAACCCAAAAGCACACGCACATAACGGGGATAACATTTTGCGGGGCCAAATATAAACAGTAATAAAAAGTCATTACAGTAACATTTAAACAAAAAGAAGTGTGAACGCTGGAACCCTCAGTTGCTGAAGGTGGCAAAACCTCAATGTGTTTGAAGCACAATTGTTACATGTTAATGAAATGTCCCTTTTCCCGTAGTATATATATACATATATTATAGCATGCTTTGTTGACGATATGAAGTACATAACCGAGCACTGGATGCCATATATCAGAGCGAGTGAGCGAAGCAAACAAGTTCTGCTATATGGTATCCACTGCAAGTTGATTACTTCATATCGTCTACAAAGCATGCTATTTAAATTCTATCTCACGTTTGGGTCGATTTGTACATTTCAATACAAAACGTACGTTTGCAGAAAGTTTTATTCCTCATCAACACAATTACCGATGAAACCGGAAGAGTACCGATACCACCGGAACAGTGCCGATACACCATTTCGCGGCACTGTAGCTTTTACGCCTATGATACGGTATTTATGCAAGCCTGTCATAGTACTAAAATCGATCCAAACATGATATATATATATATATACATACTCTCATATGACGGAAATACTCATAGATTGTATAAGATGACACATTCACGCACACACACACACAGAAAATAGATGCTGAGACGAAGTCTATACCTCTCATCAGAAATTAGAAGCATGCTTGCCACAAAATATGTTTCAGCACGGATATGAATGATTGCCCTTTAATGCATGATTGATAAAGTTAACAAACACCGCAAGAACGAGCCTGTATATTACCTAAAGTTTAGAACATTAGGCATTGGAGATATGTATTCAGATGTCAATAAGACAAATACAATTTTTGCAGAAAGTAGATAAACATAATGATAAGTAACGTGTTGTTGGGTCGAATGTAAAATTACATTAAAAGGCATTGTCTGAACATAAAAGACTATGTACGATAACCAAAAACCTCAGTTGCCGGAAAAATTCAGTAGCGTTGAAAAACGTGTCAATTTTCGTTTTATATTTTGCAAGCCCTATATCCCAACTGCCTATCCAACTAGAAGCAGCAGCCGAAAGGCATACTGGATACCCCAGCAACATGTGAGTATATTGTGCCTCAATGTTTTCCATAACTTTCTGCTGAGAAAAGATCCGTTGCTTTTCAAGAGACATGCCATTTGTATTTTACCTTCAAAAAAGAAGGGTAATACATGTACCCTTATGTTTCAGAATTCAGATGTGTGAACATAAAATTTATGTGAGAAAATTGAGCTCAACACTTTTGTTTACACTTAACAGTTCCAGCAGTGCGGAGCACATGGGGTTTGTTTGCATGGGCATGATTATGAACCATGTCATTGTTTGAACAGTGATTAATCCATGACCCCTGGAAACCGACAAGAGTCACTCACAGGGAACAGGAAACCATTACTCATGGAGAGAAGAATGGGCCAATACAGACTAATCGCTGCCGTTGTTCTGACTACTTTGAAATTCTCTACTATTGTAAAAACAAATCAGCACAATCCACTCACTGGGCTCCAAATATGGAAAGCCGCATGTGAACGCACACCCAAACAAGCCAAGTGCGATGTTCCCAAGTAAAGAAGTCGTGTTTTAAGCCACAAAATATACTTTTTTGAATGACAACATCACGGAGGTAAAGCTGCAAGCTTATTCCACACAATAAAAACGCAGGACAGAAAAAATGAGTATGTTTTATGTTGCAGCTAAAATGCATAAGATTTGCAACATTTTCTTTCTATGCGAGTTTCTCTGAACTGTTTTTTTTTTCAACCTCTGCAATTTGTATCTCGCCTCACAAACATACCTGTTGCCTTATCACATTAAATCAATGGACATCAAAAGAAAAATATAATATCCAGAAGCGCTTTTTTTCTGACAAGCAATTTATAAAAAAATGGACAGCCTGTCAGGACTAACTTAAAATTTTTATAACTTTTTATTTATGCTATTTCAGAACTCACCATTGAATCAGATCCTGGACATGGATATTTATTTTCAATTTGTTCCGATTTCCACTTGAAAAAAGGACAACTTTGTTCGATTTCTGCGAATACAATGTGAAAAGCTTACCAACTCAGAAAGAATGGTATGATATTTCAAACAATTCAAATCCTACAAAAAAAAAAAACTATGTATACAAATCTTAGGATATGTGGTAATCAGAAAATATGTAGGTTTAATGTCCTTGTGAAAAATTAAATGGGTAATATCGATCCAAATTTGCCAGTCTCACTGTGCACTAGCTTCACATCTTCCACCTTATAGTTTAGTTTGAAAAAAATAGCTGCAAAACTTACAATGCAATTGTATGAATGGTAAGTCAAAAATATAGAATCAGACTTCTGAAATGATGATGATGATGATGATGATAATAATAATAATACGGTTATGTAGAGACCGCAGTAAAACTTTTAACAATGCACTGATATTTATTCGAAATGCCTTCCTCAGAACAAACCTTGTAACCTACAAATGTTTCGCAGGCAAACGAAAAAAATGTCCCTGAATACAGTTCCATGCATTGATTGCTGCTACAGAGGCGAATAAAATGATAGTGATATTCTATAGCCTGACTGCTAACCAGTGATAAAACATATGTAGAATATAAGGATCATATTTCCCTCATTTTATATATCATGTTCATTGCTGCATCCCTTTAAAAAAGCATATTGTACTACACACATAAAAGGAGGAGGTTGAGAACGGAAGAAACCATCATGTAGAGGCCTGTGTAAGACTTAAATTGTATTTAATGAATGACTTGTGAACATGGTCAAAGAAGCATTGCCGTCAGTATTTTAGTGGACTGTTTGTTTTTTTAACTATATATATATATATATGTGTGTGTGTGTGTGTGTGTGTGTGTATAAATAAGAAGATCGGATTTAGAAAGGTTCACTGAGGTTAGTAGGACAAAGGTGACTTTATGTACCTGTATATGTGGGATAAAATAAAAATTATACACAAGTTCAGAACAAGAATGTGTCTTTAATATGGCGATAACAGACGTAGCTCTACTGTATTTGGGACTGTCTTTTCAGGGAAAATTTCTGTTTCTCTGGGTTGCTACGAAACTACAGTTTTGCGTAGTGGTCAATTTTCTATTGTCACTTACGGATTGTGGGTTTGATTTGGATAACTCTGGTATACGTATGTTTCAACACATGGCCATGCACAAGGTCACGCCCATGATCCCCTTTCGTTTTTACGATTTTGATCCGTTTGTGACATGAATTGTGAAACTGATAGTAGTAGGTGAGTTTCATTCACTGACTGCGTCGCCACATTATTTGTACCTAATTCTGTAATTTTTTTTGTTTTTGTTTTGCTTAGTTTTGTTTAAGGTTTAGTTGTCCACGTCGGCTTTCAAGACAAAGATTTTGTTCAGTCTTTTGAAGGGCGAATTTGCACATATATTGAAAGGTTATTTCGCCGTCTTATAGCTTTTGCTTATTTCTTGTAAGTATACATATGTGGCACACTCGCCTGCTGCCTCAAACTCCCGCGTTCCTCTTGTCAGGTTCGGTATCTCCTGTCTGCAACCCCCCCAAAAAAATTTAGTCAATCTCACCACTAAACCTGCCATCTTCACGCCGTCACAGCATGGTTCTGTCAGTGGTAGTAGGTGAAGGTCACAGTTTGAAAGAGAGAGACGAGTACGTTCATTTTGATTGGTTGTTGTAAGCAGTGGCGCATCTCATGAATATTAATAAAACTGGTACCAAAATATAGCTTTCACCCACTCCATGGTTTAAGGCCTCTACGTTGTGAAAATGGGTACAGGTACGAAATCTTAAAACTTCTAGTATTGAGGTACCTCGGACTGCTTGTTTAATCTGTCCAAAAATTGTAATTGCATGTTCATGGGCAGAGTATTCTCTTCTACGTGTATGATCACCTGACATCTTTCTAACTGCATCTATCAAGGTCAACCAGGTTTCAAATGCAGGCAATCTGTGTTCAACTTACACCGACCAGCTGCATAGGTAAAGTACGCCATTGGCGAAACAAGAAGTCAAACTTACATTATTAGATGCCGGCCCTCTACGTGCTCCACGAGGAAGCAGGTATAAAGCAAATTGATTTAAGGCTTAAATCAGAAAATATGACTGTTGTACTGACTTGATGACTAGTAAAAAGTATCTCACCAAAATCGACACAGTGGTACGCTAAGATTAGAAAAACACATCTTCGGCAGGAAGGCATACTAGAACTTGTAATATGTTCGAGAATTCCGTATCGCCAATAAAACATCTTACCGTGTAAGCTGTCCTTAATGTGAACCGAACCACTAGGCGCCTATGGCAGAAGCCCAGTGAACTGCAGCTTTGATTGGCAACCTTAAAAAATGCGGGCACAAAAAAAAAAAAAAAAATCGTGCTGAAATTGATAAGACAGGTAACCGCGTGCACATTTGACTGTTGACTCAAAAAAGCCAAGCTGATAGAACATGGAAAGAAGTCTTTGCGCCCCATTTTGCTGAATGTCTCGGAGATAAAGAGGAACATAAATCTGGCTGCAGTTTTGAATTCGTGGCAATGCAAGCGATCTGATTTATGGCCAAGTCAGAGCTTTGACGCCGTAGATTCTGCTAGTAACAATTTCCTTCCGGGTGAGGTAAATAGGAAACTTTGATATATATATATATATATATATATATATATATATATATATATATATATATATATATATATATATATATATATATATATATATATATATATATATATATATATATATGCGTGTGTGTGTGTGTGTATACTTTCAGTCGCAATATTGCAGATACGCTGCATATGAAGAAGATTGGAGGCAACTTGGTTATATTTGTATTTCAAGTTTTTTAAAATGTATAAAAATTTAGACCTTTTATTGCCTTTTGCAATAGTGATGTGAAGCTGCAAGACATTTGAATGCCTTTTAAAGTGTATTTTTATAAAAGAGAAATCTTTATCCGATCTGGTTCACATATAAATTTAGTCAATAAAATATGATTTTCCGTTTGCTTCTTATACTTGTGCGTCGAGGTCCGCGCCATACACGGACCTATTTCTGGATGCGTTCACGTTACGGTCCGCGTGCACTGCGGGCCCGCATTATTGCTTGTATGCTTGACAATATACTCGGTAGTAATTACATTAACATGAACTGAAATACATAAAAGATACAAACTCGTTATTTGAAGTTGTAAGCCGACTCTGTACCCTGCAGTGTCGATACCAGGGGATTTTTCCGCCTGACAAAAGGTGGTCCAGGGTCACCTCACAAAATGGCTGCAAGGGGGAGACATTATGGTCGTTACCCTGCTGAATTATGTATTTTAGAGCTTTAAGGCTGTAGTTATGTAAATATTGCTGGTTTTGGCATATCTCTAGCATTCTTTGATGTTCTAAATGTGTTTTGTAGTGACAAGCAGTATTTCACAGATAAAACGAAATTTGCCAACAAAGAGCAAACATAAAAATGACGGCCAGTCACGTGGTTTCAAGTTATCTTTAGCTATATTAAGCCACAAAAAGAGAATGCCGTTTATGGTAAAAGTTTGAGATCGAGCTCTATTTGGTATTCTCACTTGTGTCCTTTACCGTAGACAAGCTTCATTTATTGACAATGAGGAACAGTATATTTAAATAACGAGTGAAACCCTCGAAAGGGGCCAAAATAGTTTCCAGGACAACTGTCCCAAAGCATATGTATTCCATACTTTGCATTTGTAAAATCAAGGGCATAAATGTGTTTGTGATCTGACTTATCTTGATATTACTACTAAAAAGTCAGACGTGCAATACTGCTATCAGTGACACATTCGGTTGCCAAAATCTTGTGTTGGGTTAACAAAGAAAACACACTATGAAACAACACTTGGCTTCCATGGCAACCAAGTATGTACCTATCATTTTCATGTCAAGCCAAAGTTGTGCTCAGAGATTTTTATATCATAATTCGTATGATAGACTCCTTTGCTGTTTTTAAAAAGGGAGATTCTTGTTTGTGTAACTTCATTTTAGACCAATATCAGGCTAATTTCAACATATTTATTTCTTGACTTTGTTGTTCCGGTGGTAGTTAAATGTCTATTGATGAAAAATTTGTTTGACTCTGTTCACAACTTTGTTGTAGGTGCCCATTTAAAATGACCTTGCATGTAATGCAGTCCTCTGAGTTCATTGTCAGATCGTTCGAAGTGTTTTCAAACGCCTTCTGGTTTTTTGATGTTTTTTTTTTTTATTGGAAGAAAATATGCAGAACTCACCCATTGGTTAATTATTTTAGACTTCACAGAAATCAGTGCGACGCTGGATTAACAGTAGATAAAACTTTCATATTGTCAAACACCACTCCGTTTAATCAAAGGAACAGGCTAGCGTAGGTTATTTAAGACCTCGCAATCTTTGTCATAATCCAATACAGCCCAATTAAAGTAAAGACGCGCTAGTGCCAAGGCAGCACCGTATATAAATTCAGAGTGATGAGTAATTGAAGTGAGATGGAAACTGTTGCTTGTAAAAAGTTAGGCGAATCCCCAATGTGTAGGTCCAGCAGACTGATTAAGAAATCAGTAACTGATAAGGGCATCATCATCATCATCATCATCATCATCATCATCATCATCATCATCATCATCATCATCATCATCATCATCATCATCATCATCATCATCATCATCATCATCATCATCATCATCATCATCATTCAATAATTTATTTATAGATATTATTTATTTATAGACATGATTTTGAGTGACAAAATTGGATAAAGATATTCGATTCAAAGAGAAAATTAACAAACCTAATTCTGTAAGCCCATGTACCGTTTGAACACTATCACGTCCGATATTCTAAGAGCAAAGTCCTATTCCGTACCACTCATTCAAAAACTGCATACTTCTAAATCATTATAACAAACCATTTGTGAAAGAAACAAATCATATTCATAAAACTTGAGCCAGATGAATTTGATAAACGGGTCTTCAGTGGGAAACCTTCAACTGCAATTTCCGTCATTAGACATGTTAACTTACAGTCTCAAATCGTCTGAGATGAATTACGGGCTGTGGGTGGGGTTCGGTTGGGGTTGGGGGGTGGGAGGATACTGTACCTTTTTGAGCAACTTTTTCGTGTATTTATTATTATTATTGTTATTATTATTATTATTATTATTATTATTATTATTATTATTATTATTATTATTATTATTATTTTAACTAAAAACCTTACTAATTATGTATGTAATCTTAACAAATGGGCAGTTCTACGTAGATATCTTGATTTCTAACTAAAGCTAGAAAAATTTAATTCACATGTCTGATAGCCTCTGCGGCTGGGACCCAGCTCGAGGCATTCTCCCAACCCATCGGTAGTTTGTACTTCACAGAGAGGAAATCAGGCATGTAGTTATTAGACCATAAAATTTATTAATTTAAAAACTGATTTTATGTTATATAGCCAATGTGGAAAAATAAAAAACCATATGACAAATATAACTATGCAGCATGTAAGAAACTTTTGACATTTAAATTATTTATGATGTAATAGAGTGCCAGAACGTAGTAAAATTGGAGAAACCTTATTTTAAAACAAATTCTGGATGTCTGCAACAAAAAGTGTTAAAATATTTTTTTCAAAAACTTTATTACATAACCTCTTGATACGAGTTTATTGTCAGTAAATTTAACTCTTAATGCAAAATCTATAAATCTATCCGAAACACGACTGAAACGTAATATTTGAGATAAAAAAAATATTATAACCTTTTTTTACCAAGATATTACTTTCTAGAAAAGGGTGGTTTACAACTTCAAAATTGAAATAATCTGTTTTGTGATATATTTTAGTCACAAAACTATTATCAATTATCTTAATATCTAAATCTAGAAATATATCATGATAATGATCAACATCATTGCTCTTTAAAGAAATTTCAAGAGTTTGTCTGGGATAGGATTGAGATATGCCCACAGAGGACTGTTTGTGGCTCCGTTTTAATTTAAGGGGAAAGGGTTCAGATTGAAACTTAATGCTGCTAATCCTTAGATAGTTTTCGTTATAGTGTATGTGTGTATGGGGAGGGGGGGGTGCTGTGTATGACGCTAATTTGAGGTCCCAGTATATTGCATGATAGAGTTTGCAACTATTATGGATACCTTCTCCTGAGTCATAATAAAAACAACTATGCTGTTTTCGTGTTTCCCTTTGCTTTTGATTGGCTTATAGGAAGATCAAACTTCAAACATCATTTTCACATAAAATTCCTGACACAGATAATTTTGCTGAATGTTTCATAACCTACCAGACAACCTTTGGCTGTGCGCCTCTATAGTATACTACACATACATAGGAGCTCTTCAATACACTAAGCCAAACGTCTATGAAGTGACCATGAGTGAAAAGTTTGTTGTCAATGATAACGGATGTTGTTAGTGAACGTGAGTTCACTGTTCTTCCATGACATTGGTGTGGACAACAAGTGAACGTTTCCTATAAATGGATTAAAGCAACATGATGGCTTTACTTGCGGAATAGATAAACAGCTGAAAATGGAAAAGTGAATATCCTGCTATTCCCACAGAATGTTACTACCACAGATATTTGTGGTAAACGCATTGGAAAGGCTACTACACTGCAAAACCTGTATTCGGTGGGTTAACCACCTAACTACCACATTTGGCAGATTGGGCAAGAACTATGATGAATTGAACCTGGTGTTGGACTGCCATGATGTAACTACTGCAAGGTGAAAGTACCTATATTCATATTAGTCGTCTCGATGGCCTTTGTTAGTAGCCAATCTGTCCAGTGTGAGAGTGCAGTGATTAGCTCACTGAGCTACACTAACGAAAAAGTTTTCAGCTGAGCAGCCTCTGTCTTTTATCATATCTGGAGAACATAAAACAGAGCATCTGTTTGAGGGGAAAGAACATTTGTATTGAAAATGCAAGGGAAAGTGTGCTTCCAAGCCTTGTGCATGTACATCACCTTCATAGTTCCATTAAATTCAGTTCCATTCAAAAAGCTGACATATGAGTCATTTTACACAGCCTTGATCCTGCCAGAAGCGGTGCTATGCACCTCCCTTTCCTGTCACCTGACACAAATGTAGTCATCTTGCTGATAAGCAGGTACAACCAGGTCGGCAGAGAAGCGTATTTTATCAGAAAAAAAATGTAGGAAGTGACGCATTTCAATTTTCTGAGTTGCCAATGCTCAAGCTTGCTGTCGGAAAAACATTGAAAAGTCCCAGGAAGGTTTCAACGCCCTTACCTGGGCAGTTTTGATTTAGCACCACTGACCAACAGTTAACCTCCAGGCCAGGCATACAGATATGTCACAAATATAGGTTTGTTGGGCCTGGCAACCAAACAATTCGCTGGTTTCAGTAAATATAGACCGAATATGTGAACATGGAAATCCAAAAATAGCTAGTAAACTGCATTTGCAAATTATAATATTATTTTACATAAAATAGTATATATATATATATATATATATATATATATATATATATATATATATATATATATATATATATATACATATATACATATATATGGGATCCCGTTTTGATTACCGGCGGTTACCTGATAGGTGAAAGTGGAGAGACGTCATGAATCTGCTATAAAGGACTTTAATTTTGGTTGCATTTAGTATGCCCTTGGTCGTAAACCACTAATATCCATATGTTATTATTAAGAATAGTTGCATGATATATTGAGCTCATTTTCAAATTTCTATAACGTCTGGATTTATTTGATGCATTATGTGTACTGACACTACAGGTATCAAGCCAATACATTCTATTATACTTGAGACCCGTGATTCTGGCATTGGAGCATTCACTCTCGTCTCGTGCTAGGAATGTTTATATTTCAGTCATCAAATGGGGTTTTACTGTAGTTAACTTCAGTTATAAAATTGAAGATATCGCTCCATTATTTATACATATTTGTGTGCTACTGTAATTAATCACCTCATGTTAACTTACTGGGCTGAAAACTTTCTCTTCTTGCACGCATATTTTAAAACAGATTTTGAAAAAACTATACACACGATTTTTGAAGTATTGTCTTGGTGTACATCGGAAAGCAAGTAATATTGCTGTATTTGGTGAACTGGGAAAAACACCTTTATCACTCAAAGTAATGACACGTGTCTGTAAAAATTGGCTCCGAATTATGAATATGGATCAAAATTCGTTACTTTTCAATGCATACAAGTGTCATGTTGAGATGTCTGAAACAAATCAATCGCACTGGCTAAAATCGGTTAAAGATACTTTATATGCAATAGACTTACAGGAACTTTGGGACGATCATGAAATTTATTACGGCGATTTTCCTTCCACTATGTTTAAGAAAAGAATAGAAGAAAAATTCCAAAATCAGTGGCAACAAGAAATTCTACGGCAAAATGATGATTCCAAATTAAGAACCTACAAATTATTCAAAACTGACTTAAAATTTGAAAGATATTTAGAGGTAATAAAAAATTTCGAGATTCGCAGAAATATTACTAGATTACGTATAAGTGCACACAATCTGTATATAGAAACGGGTAGACACAGAAGACCAGCCAAAGTTCCTGTAAACCAAAGAATATGTCCTCCCTGTAAACATATAATATATAATATAAACATATTTATTTTCTCTGGATTGCCTAATAGTACACAAAGACTAATCTGGAGGCTCTCCAGTACATAAAAGGACGCACAGGAATATATACAATACACACTATACGAGAACAGAAGACTAAATTCACGGCTTGTACACGAATAATACAATTGATGCCAGATAGTGGAGACTTATAATTAGATCATATACTAAATTAGTAGATGAAACGTCTAGATTCTGATAAGAATGTCTGAACAGCCTCAAAGATGAATACATTATCAGTGTCTGGCAAGTCCTCACTACCTTTCAAGAGAATATTTAGTAAAATGTCACTAGAGCACTGAACTATTAAAGTCGGATTTACACCTGGAGCGAGTAAGTGACACACAGTGTTCAGTAGACGGACCCTTTGCACAGTGAACTTGGGGCAGAACAAAAGGTAATGTTTCGTATCTTCAGTGGTATGAGAGCATGCACACGTTGAGGCTGGAAGGATATTGACATGATGTAGATGGGCGTTTAAAACAGAGAAGTTAAGACGTAACTGCGTGTGGCATATGTTCAGAAAACGACTTCCATGCTTAAAGTATGTGGGCTTTTTGTCAACACTTAAGAGTAATAGATTTAATTTAGATTTAAACTGCGGCAGGGAATTGGTGAGACGAGTATCAACCGGGAGGTTATTCCATAATTTGATAACAGACGGGAGAAATGAATCGCCGAAGCGATTGGTGGTGAACCTAATTTGGCGTAATTCAGTACGATTTCTCAAAAGGCGCCCAGTAGTGAATGCAACGTCACGAGGAACGAGATCATGTAGGTATTGTGGAGTTAACCTATTGTACATTTTAAAGAAAAGAATAAGTTTAAAGTATTTCCTCCGATTTGCCAGAGTTTGCCATTCAAGCTCTTCGAGAAGTAAGACACGTGGAGTGTATCTAGTTGCGCCAAGGCAGATCCTGGCTGCCTCATACTGAACAGCTTCTATAGATTGTGACAGGTTTTCGGTGCAATTGTCAAACAGGACACACCCATATTCGAGGATAGGACGAATCATTGTACTGTACAGCCGTATGAGTGTTTGGCGGGAGAGTTTATATTTGAGTCTGCGTAAAAGAGCAAGCCGTTGGCTGGCTTTATTAACAATACGTGTTATATGCTGGTGCCATGACAAGTTACTTGAGAGTGTAACTCCAAGGTGAGTATGTAGAGTGGCCTCAGGTATCGGTGTGTTTCCAAGAAGTAGGGGAGGATGATCTGGCTTATGTCGTTTAGCTGAGAAGGTCATTGAGATGGATTTTATGGCATTAAATGTCATACGCCAGAGCTTGCCCCAACGATGAATTTGTATAAGATTATAATTAAGGTTTTCAGCTGTGGCCATTGGTTCGTGGACAATTTCAAGAATACTGGTATCATCTGCGAATAAACGGATGTCACAGGTGATGTTGACAGTGATGTCGTTAATGTAAACGAGGAAAAGTAGGGGACCAAGGATCGAACCTTGGGGCACTCCAGCCTCTATAGGGAGCCAGGGTGAGGTCTGTCCTCCAATAGTAACACGTTGAAGTCGGTTTGAGAGATAGCTTTCTATAAATAGTAACACAGGATCTTCAAACCCCAATTGTTTCAGTTTAAAAAGTAGACCAGCGTGCCAGACTCTGTCAAAGGCCTTGGATATGTCCAGAAAAACCATACGGGCCTCATGGCCCAACTCAAGGCCACTGTAAATAGTATGAAGTATGCTAACAAGTTGATTTATGGTGGAATCGTTTTTCTTAAAGCCAGAGTTTTTAGCAGAAAGTAAATTGTTAGAGGTTAGATACTCATAGAAAACGTTATAAACTAGACGCTCAAGTACTTTAGAGACATTACAGAGGAGTGAAATAGGCCTATAATTTTCCTTTGACTGTTTGTTACTTTTCTTAAAAACGGGGCACACGTTGGATCTCTTCCAGGGATCTGGAAAATATGAGTTGGATAAACAGAGATTGAACAGATCAGTGAGAGAACGTGAGATTGAGGGGGCACAGTATTTAAGAAGGGTGTTGCCTATACCGTCAGGACCAGAAGCAGAACTGGTTTTCAGAGATTTTAAAATCTTTTCCACATCATTTACTTGCACTTGAAATATAGACAGGCGGGCCTCAGTTCGGAAGGCAAGGTCGGGCAAGGGCAAAGGATTGTCATCATGTGGAGTCTTACACTGATCAGCAAAATACTTGTTGAAGGTCACTGACTTCTCAATATCAGAAGAAATATTCCTTCCACCGTCAATAAGAGTTGGTATGTTTTGATAAAGTTTGTGACCGAGAATAGATTTGCTAAGGTTCCACCACCTTTTAGAGTTTATCTCTCTTGAGTCTAGTTCAGATCGGAGTTTGGTAAAGTAAAGACGAATGGAGCTTTTAATAGCGTTGACTGTAAAGTTACGTTTCCGTTTGTATAACTGAAAGAGGTGTTCAATATTTTGAGTAATGAGGAGCGTGTGAGGCCGAGGCTTTTGTGTCTGGCATTTGTATCTGTTCCACGCGCGATTGCGCTGCCTTATTAGCCTCTTGATATTACAGTTGATCCAGGGCTTGTCCCTGGGTCGAATAGTGACCACGCGGAACGGAATAAACTGTTTACACGTGTCAATAAATAGGTCTGACCAGTATGACACAGTGTCACTTATGGAGTCAAAAACTGTGAAACCAGTTTCCCAAGGAGCATCAGGGAGTACATTGTTCAAGTTGACAAAATCAGCCCTCTTGAAGTTCCAGACAGAGCGTTTAAAGGGGCGATCCTTGTAATGCTTCACAGAAAAAGAGCAAAAGACGACAGAATGATCAGAAGAGGATATAGGAGGAAGTATGCCGGAGTTAAGGATATAACCAGGGGAGTCAGTTATCATGAGGTCAAGTAGGTTTGCAGAGTACTCCGACACACGAGTAGGTTCGGATATGAGCTGATGCAGGTTGTTTTGAGCCAACAGATCAAAGAGGCGCTGTCCGAGTTCACTGTCGGTGTGGGGAGAATCCCAGCTTACACAGCGATCGTTAAAATCACCTGTTATTAGGAGTATTTTAGGGTTAAGTTCCATAGCAGAGGAAATGGAGTGAGATAAATTGTCCAGAAATAGGTCTCTGTCTGCGGCAGATTGGCCTGGTGGACGATAATAAACACCTAGAATCAGTTTACCAGAAGGGACAGTAATTTCAGCCCAGATACATTCACTACATATTGAAGACGAATACCATTTTGTTATGTCCTGTAATCGATACGATATACCAAGGCAAAAATTTCGGAAAAAGATTCATGACGTTTTCGTACATCCAACATCATTCAGTGATCAAGACATGTTTAGATTTATTATGAAATTAAGTGATACGGAATTAATAATAATGTTTGAGACATATATGAAAGAATGCATTACAATACGGCAGAAACCTCTATAGCCAATATAATCAATAGTATCTTTATACCGAGCGCCTTTATCTATTATGTTTTGTGTATCATGTGCAGATTTTTTTTTCTTTCTTTCTCTTTTTTTAATTTTTTTTTTCTTTATTCCCTTGTATGTATCTGTTTTTGTCGCTTCTGTGACGTTTGCTTTATAACATAAATTTGTGCTGTATGTATCATTTTTTTTGGGGGGGGGGGTGACGTTTGCTTTATAGCATAAATTTGTACTGTATGTATCATGTGTGACAAATTGCTACTTTGTATATGTGGCGCAGTCAATAAAACACAATTCAATTCAATTCACGCACGGATATATCCTAGCTTTCTCTGCCATTTGCGTTGGTTAATTAGGATCTCTAAAGCAAGATACGTAGCTGTGTAAGTCAGCAACACCTCCCACCTATGGACGGTGAGTCTGTTCTACATAGCAAACATTGTATCAACTATTTGCAGTATAGCAGCTGGCTTGGAACACTATCTCCCACTCAGTTTCCTACATTGTGATTATAGCTGTTTTATTATGGACTACCTGTTGTCTCCCTTTCAATTGACTGTAGTTTCTTTAATTATGTATTAGGAAGCTCGCAAATAGTGAAAACACATAATTTTAACCTAAATGAGCACAAGACAGTAACAGCATCCTTGCAAAAAAAAAAAAAAAAAAACAAAAAAAAAAAAACAATATAAGTGTGCAATATACATATACCCATCAGGTCAAAAGAACGAACGGTCGGTTTTGCAGTGTAGCCTGATAGTTGATATTAACTAGATTGATTTGCTTATCTTTATGAGCCATGTTGAATTCAAAGGTCATGATCATAGCACCAGAACAATTAACAAGCCGTAGGCCTTAAAATGTGACATACCTAGATAAGATTAATTATTCGAAAATATTAATAGTCATGGATATAGACTACAGGCATAAATAGTGATTCGATTTATTTCACATAAAGCAAATAATAAATGCAAACTGCGTACCGTCAGCTAACATTTTCGAAGAAGCACTTTACGTCAATGCGAAGCTACGAAGCGTCTCGGAAGAAATACAGCCGTCATGTGCTCGGTAAATTTGCATTAATCGTTCACATCCACCACCAATTTATAAAGAAACATTTCAACTTTGACAGGTCGCACGGTAGTTAGCCTCCCCTCAGTAGACTCGTGTACCTTGTTGCTTTTCTGCTGTACACGCTGTGAGTTAAATACGTTAAGGTATAAGAACAAAAGCAATATTTAGTCAATATTTTGACAACGAAAATTTACGGTATTATCACAGACGCTTGAAGCAGACCGCGGACCACTGCATGCGCGCACGGTAACTTAAAACGCCGTTCATTGTATTATAGCAAAACACCAAGATATGAAACTCGAGTCTGAACCGGCTGACATCGCTGTCGCAAATATCCCCAGAGCTTTCATTTCGACAACTTTCAAGCAAAAAGATTTGGTGGTTTCTCCTCGTATTATGTGGACCGCACCCCGGGTTGAAATGAAATCTTTTGTTCGTCTGCGCAAAATGAGATTAAATAGCTTTTTTCAATGCACATACGACCCGAATCGTTTGAGGGACATTTGGTCGTGCATTTTTTTCGATCTATTGCTCGACCAAACGATCTGATTGGTCACCTTACCTTATGTCAAAGTTCAAGCTCTCTGGGAGGGGTCACACACTACACCACATACAAATGAAGTAAAAGAAAAGAAAGGGGAAATTGATGTCAAATAGATGGACGTGCAGTCACTTGCTCTGAAGGGCCATAATATTATTCTTACAGACCCAGCGGGCACTTGAGATACTCATCCTGCCATTGAAATAGCCCGCTTTAAAAAAGGAATGGGACACATGTGAGCATTATTTTTATTCATAACACATGTTAATCACTGTATCGTATTTTCGTCTCTTCTTTCTCCCTCTTTCTTTTTCTTTGTTTCTTTTTCTTTCTTTGTTTTTTTTTCTGGTTTTCTTTTTTCGTTCTTTTTTCTTTTTCTTTCTCTTCCTCTCTGTCACTGTTTCTTTCTCTCTGTCTCTTTCTTTCTTTCGTCCTGTTTCTTTTCTCTCTTTCATTATTTGTTTCATCCATTCTGACTTTCTTTTTTTATTTCTGTGTGTCTTGTCCCTTGGTGGATTGATAGATTGATCATTCATTACATAGATATACCTTGTGCATCACATTTTGATAAAAGTAACTCTTAGTCTTCATGTGATTGACACTTTTCTGACACTGTCTGCAAGAGTATGTAATTGCACTGAATGGTAGGATCTGCTGGCATGTCTGAGGACAAATCCGGAACAAATTATCTTCGCCCTGTCAATTCCGTCTAGCTCGGTGCGTTTGCCAGAATATTGTTGACATTATCAAATTATTACGGACAACTTTTCGTTCGCACAGAGAGAGTCTCGAAAGAATTTTGAAAAGTATCACAGATTACTCTCTTGTGAAGGAAACATTTGAAGGAACTCCTTAATTTTTCAAAGCAATTTGAATTCCCTTTAAATAACAAACCACATCAGTGTCAGTGAAATACAATAAGTAGTCTTGTTTGGTATATTTTCGAGTGGTTTTTGAAAATAGTTACTGCATTGCACAAACCCTTACTTGTGTAAAACGTTGTAGTCCACTCATACCAGCTCCATCCATCTAACACGGCCAAATTTACATGGCTTTTTCACGTTTGCGTTGTACATTGAGTAAAAGTTTGTACAATATTCTGGCAAACGCACCGAGCTAGACGGAATTGTCATCGGTTGATACCACATAGCTGTTGTGGATGGAACTGACACCAATGATGTGCCCATTTCCAAAAAAAGGACACAGATGTCAAAATCCTGGAAAAACGTACTCTTTATGAATATCTACTACGTTGCCAAACTTAGGACACGGTGATGTAAAATTTGTCAACTTGAATATTTTCTTCAAAATACAAATGCATGAAAGCCATGATAAAGGAAAATAGTTTAAATTGCGTTTTTGTTTGTTTGTTTGTTTGTTTGTTTGTTTGTTTGTATCTTTAAGTGCAAGGCGGGATCATTTGCTTTGTGTTTTTTTCTTGTATTTGATGCTAATGCATGGAACGATTAAGGTAATGCCTAACTTGTTTTTGGATACATGTTCATTTGAGATTTTTGGAAATTTTGGTAAATATACATTCTGTCTATCATATGTTCCAATTTGGTATTTCTAGCACAAATGCAATATTAAACAATGAAAGAAAAAATAGTTTCAGTGTTAACATGGCAGTCAATAGGTAGTGTTGATATCTTTTGATTATTCCATTAAAACATTCCTTTGACTGTTACAATAAAATATGTTTAAACAAGCCCTTAAATCTTGACTACAGACAACAGGTATCTGCACTAAAATGTTTGTTTCACGTGGATATTTCTCCAAAACACTCTTCTGATTTTACGCAATTTAAAACTGATTTACTCTGAGACATTTCATTTCAAGTGCCAAAAACTATCCGGAATTTTCTAAGAAATGATAAGTTTTTTTTTTTTTAATCCTTATCAAAAAGGAAGATTACCCAAAACTAAAGCATTTTCATGAAAAATTTTCTCAAAAAACATTTTTGCCCAAAAGGTTCTGTTTATACAACATTGAATTTTGAATCCCTTTTTTTAATGCTGGCAGAGCCCTGTAAATCCTTGTGGTCAATTGAGTATATAGGTTTTATTATGTTAGGAATGCATATGTCTGTGATATTTGGCGTTGAAATGAAGTCACATTTTCAGGTTGGATATACTTTTATAGTCAATGCTATCTTCACACGTCTGTTCACACCGTCATTCATTCATGCTGCTTGGTGAACGTTAAGATGATGCTTGGGGATATATATATATATATATATATATATATATATATATATATATATTATGATGTTTTGTCGTGCTACATGTTGTGTTTGGGCATGTGGTGTAGCGTTTCACCTGAACAAAAATTCTAAATAAGTCTAACACTAAGAGCTGTTATGAAAATCAATAGTAAAATAACAAAACAGACCATTGAACAGCTGTTAAAAGATAGACTGGTTTTGGGATTCACTTTTCACGTGCTAACAAAACGTGCACCACATCTTTTTGATATTGAATTCCTTATATACATGTTCTTAGTATTGTGGTGTCATTATGACGATGATGAGAATATTGGCGATCTTGACAGAATGTACATGTAGGCTACTCAATGATACGCACACATATTCATGCTTCGAATTTGCGGTGCAACGACATGTATTCAGTGTAATGCATGGCGCCCCTGAGACACAATGAACTTGAACTCTGACATAAGGTAAGGTGATCAATCAGATTATTTGATCCAGCAAAAGGCCGACAGAAATGCACAACCAAATGCCCCTGAAATGATTCGCGTGGTATGTACATTGAAAAAAGCTGTTCAATTTCATTTTGCGATGACAAACAAAGGAATTCATTTCAACCCGGGGTGACGTCCACTAATACGAAGAGAAACCACCAAATTGCTTTGCTTGAAAGTTGTCGAAATGAAAGTTTTGGGGATATTTGCGAGGGGGATGTCAGCCGGTTCGGACTCGAATTTCATAACTTGGTGTTTACTATAATACAATGGATTTACGCTACAGTGCGCGCATGCAGTTGCCCGCTGTCTGCTTCAAGCGTCTGTGGGATTTACTAAGTATGTCGGAATTCTTTCCGCATGAAATGTGTATTTATTTGACATCTCCCGCTGAAAGGTTCCACGATTGTACAGATACACGAACACCCCCCATATATATATATATATATATATATATATATATATATATATACATATATATACATACATACATACATACATACATACATACATACATACATACATTTGTGTGTCTGTTTTGTGTCTGAGTGTGCAGTTCCAAGTTAAGATTTAAATATTTCATTATCTTGCCTGTGAATTTTTGTAATGGTGTAATACAACAAATAAGCAAATATGCATATCCTTGTTAAGTCCGACTTACCTAGCCAGGTGTATACGCAGTGGACATTATTTGTTTTCGGGTATGTTTGTTTATCTTACCGCTGCTCATTGTTTTGGCAGTTTTTAGAGTGAAATCCCAAATCATTATCCCACAGTGTGTCGCATGTTGTCCACATTTGATATTGACCAACCGCATTGTTTCCCTCGCGACGACTCTTTCCTGCATATCCGTTTGCCGGCTTTACAAATGTGGTCCAGGCAAAGAGTATTTATATATCCTGGTATCATCTCATTGCGCATGAATACGTACAGATTTTTTTTTTTTTTTTTTTTTGACGTATTTGCCATTTTTAGATGGTGTCATTGCCCGGACTGCAGGGATGCAATTTGCAGCATTTGTTCACCATAGGATAAAACCTTACATGACTGGAAAGTGAGGGTCTACTTTTTTGTCACTAGGAAGAGTTCTTTGTGTGGAAATATCAGTCGTGACTTGCAGTCATTAGTGAATTAATGACAGGTAAGACACCAAAAATAAATCCCACTTTAGTCAATCCAAGCTCAAAATGTATTTGCGTTAGGATAACATATTTTATATGTGTGCACTCGTCATGCTGCAAAAAAATTACACGTTCCGTATTTGGGTGTCAGTGATGTTAATTGTTGAATAAACAATTGAAAGTTGACCAAAAAGCATCCACCCCATAAATATCGATATAAGTCACTAACTATTTGTGATCAAATCATAATTACACTTGCATCTTAATCCTGACTTTTTAGCAACAAAAAAACGATCATGCGATTTTTTTTTATGTTCGGTTTCGTTTTTCTGTTATCCATCCTCAATGTTTAACGTTTCAATTTCCCTTTGATTCTCAGGACGTTCATTTTCTTCATTCCATAGAAAAAGAACGAAGCGAAATTTAGAAAATCGCTGAATCATTTTTGCAGTGCAGACATAACAGAATCAAAAGCCGTTAACCGCATTATATTTAACCCAGCCGTTTTATTGGAAGAACCATTCCCAGGTGGGGTTCTGGTCCTATTATCCTTTCCGAGAACACAAGATTCAGAGGCCGTGGATATTGATTATTTGCTTCTGAAACAATACCATTTGCTCACGTTGAGCTGATATTCGTACAACACGTAGTAAACATCATTTCTTAACAATTGGGGAGGTTGCCAATCAATTCTTGACCAATTACATGAATAAAAGAGCCTTTGAAGTACGGAAAACATTATTCAGCGATCTGTCAAACGGCGACAGCGACAGTCTGGTTTCAAAGTGTGACGTCATGGAGGCCGCTCTTCGGGCCCCGTGACCTCAAGCCTGGCAACGAAAGTTGTGTTGCCTTGCTTCGGTGGAGCGGCCTACGGGCGCTCGTGGTCAGTGCACGGATGGCGGGTTTGATCCTCCGCCTCCAACCTCTTCATCCCGTTTTTAGGGATAACATTTTATTGTATTCAATCCTATTTGTATACTTTATGTAGTAAGCTTGTTAGACTTGTCTGTACACTTTACTTAGTTAGCTTGTCATTATTTTGTTGATATTTTCTCAATGAGTTTCCTTTCTCTCTCCAACCTGAGTTTTGTAACGCTATTCTGTGTGTTTTCTTTGCTGTTCGCGTTTGTGCTTATTACGATGTGTTTATTTGTACTTTTATGTCTCATCCCTGGGTTTTCGATCAAATATTATTATGTACGTGGGTATTGCTGATTAAGGTGCCAGTTTTTTTCCCCGCCTGTCTTTGGTGTGAAGGACCACTGGGGTAATCCATCGTGGCGCGGCCTTTGATGTTTGAAGGGATTCTTCTGACGATTCCCGCTCCTCTTGAACATTTAAAGTCTCCCTTCATTAGAACGAAAACAAGCAAGATAACTAAAAAGTATACCACTAAGGCTATGATATGTTAGCATGTTTGCATCTTTTCCCAGCCCACCAAACATACTTTCGGCATGCCGCCTTTTTCGCATTGCCGCATGGTAAATGGCAAACTTCCCTAATCTACTGATCTTAGATGAATATGCTTTAGCGGTGGTGTGACCTTTAGAATGATATCAGGGTCTGTCTAAGGAACTGGTGGTGCCAAGAAATAAGCCAAATGATCTTCAAAGTTCACTCGAGGTCAAAACACACAATATCAGAAGAAACCCAATAGACACTCGCCCATTAGTGTCTGAATAATAATCATGGGCCTAAGACCCACCATCATCAAATATTTGACAACATGACAGTAAAAATGTTGACGTATGTACCTTGCCCATAATTCATAATTTCGAAAATACATTGAAAATTTGGAAATCGCACTGCCAACAGATAGTTAAAAAATTGTGCAGATCTATTGCAGATACTTTCCCATCAACTTTGAAGAGACATCAGTGAAAACCCACAAGAATATAATTAATTAATTGATTAATGTTTAGGGACCCCGAGAAATGCTCCTTTTCAATTTCAAAGCAATCGGCAGAACGGTTTCCGAGAAGACCGTTAAAGATTTTGATTTTTAAAAAATTAGAAAAAAGTCATTGTGACTGAATCATTAGGACAAATCGGTAGATACGCATCAGAGGTAAATGCCAACCATGTTTGTAGAGGATCTGATCGACAGCTTGAGAGAAAAAGTCGAGAATGTAATTGTAGACAGGCGGCCGATGGGCGACGGACGCCGACCATCCAATATGGACCAGAGCTATTAAAAAGCCTTCAGGCGTGCCATTTCATAAAGAATAATGCTGATCTGATCCCATTCAAAGGAACTTTCGTGTTTTGGTAAAAGAGTGAAAAAAGTCAAACATCCCTGACGTTGACATCTCACTAGCATGTTTCTATATTTGCGTCAAGCGTTGAAACTGGTGCAGAGTCGTTTGAATGGTGACATTTGAAATTTTGTATATTTTGGTTTTCATGCATGAAAAGCTGCATCAGTCTGCTGACGATGTTTTAAAGTGATTTTGTTCCGAATGGGGAAGGGGGGAACAAATTAGCGGCGGGTTTTCAAGTCGGGGTGTGCTCCAATGACCAATTCTGAACAGACCAACACAGAATTGGACTCTGAACTGCTTTACTGAATTTGGAGATAAAATACAGCCATTAAACAATGCAACTTTTTGATTATTACGTATGCGGGGAAACATCCAATACGCAATATGTCAATATGACCCGAGATACGGACCACAGATCAGCTATATCTGAACCTATTCATTTTAATTCAACATGGACAGTCGCATAGATATCATACGCTATTAGAAACACAGATTAAAATTCATTTCTATTAAAATTAATAATTAATGGGCTGAACATTGGCTATTTATTATTACACAAAGCATAATCTAGATTGGTGGAGATTTTCAGAATATTGGCTTATGAAAAAAACAAGAAAAGAGGTGAGTTTCAAATTTGTTCTGTATACTGCTGGGGTTATTCGGTTGATTTGGAATATAATGAAAACGCCCTTTGCTCTATAGCTTATAAAAGGAAACACGTGGCAGGCAAATCTCGATGTGTTGTGGGGTAGGAGTCAAAAAGAGTAGGACTCTAAAATATTACTATTGTGGGTTCATCCTGGCAATTCATTCTGCCATTGCCTATGATAATAATTAAGAAACTTTAGACGTACCAATGATCCTACTTTTACATCTGTAATTTTTAAACAATAACTCGGGATGTGCAGCACGTCTTCCATCGCCAATTTCGACAAAAGTTATGAGCTCTTATTGTGCCAGTGAAATGATATTGCTGCTCTGCCAGACTCACGTTCTTTGCTAAGCGACTATTCATCCATACACCGTCTTGCCTTCTGTTGCAGAGACGATGACGAATTGACACACACACACACACACAAAAACACACACACACACACACACACACACACACACACACACACACACACACACACACATATATATATATATATATATATATATATATATATATATATATATATATATATATATTAAACCGACTTTTCATTCACATGCCAGAGCGGTTACAGTTGCAGAGACCATGGAAATGGTCAAAATCAACAGTGAAAACGTGGCAATAAAATATATATATGTATATACATATATATATGTACATATATATGTATATATATATGTATATATATATATATATATATATATATATATATATATATATATATATATATATATGTGTGTGTGTGTATGTATACTCACATTCGAATATCTTCACATGTTCTTCATTCCATAAAAACCCCAAAGAGGACAGGAATCACTCTCTCAAATAACGACAGGCGTATTTTAATATTTATATGTCTTCATTCCTACAAAAAGCGTACAATTGGAAAGCGAAGCTGTTAGATAATATCAAAACATCTCACCACAGTTTGTGAGCTTGTCCTGTCTGTACATAAGAAAAATACAATTTCGTCAATTTCGTATGGCAAAAGAACTGTGAAATCGTTTCTGTCCCTCGTGGTGATCCTTTCGTAGATTACACCGGCAGACGTGAAGACGTGAAGTCATCCTCCTGAAGATGTTCATATATATATATATATATATATATATATATATATATATATATATATATATATACATATATATATATATATATATATATATATATATTTATATATATATATATATATATATATATATATATATATATATATATATATATATATATATATATATATATATATATATATATATATATATATGTACAGGTAAAGTTGAAATGCCTCTAAATTTTGCCAGTTTCTACTATATAGACAATATTTCGCCAACATGAAATCCAAAGTATTGCGATTCCGAGATCGACCATTATACAGAAAGCCCATCTCTGGGCGAATACATTTTAGCCAAGCCGTACAAATTGTCTCTAAACATCAGGACCAGAGAAGTCCCGGAGAACGCATCGATGCACTGACATACAAACTGTTTTTAAAAATTTGCACTTGGATTCGACATTTTAAAAAGCTTAGATGTCACAAAGGCCACCGGTCCCGACGGGATCAGCCCCAGACTTCTAAAAGAGGGTGCACCATCTATCTGCGATTCGCTGGCCAAATTGTTCAATTTATCTCTACGTCTTGAAACCTTTCCCAGCTTATGGAAACAGGCCAATGTTACCCCCCTTCATAAAAAGGGCGAGACGAATCTTTGTAATAATTACCGACCCATTTCTCTATTGAGTTGCGTCGGCAAGATAATGGAGAAAGTTATATTCAAACACACTTTTAATTTTTTTAGAGAAAATTTGCTTTTGTCAGCAAATCAGTCAGGATTTATTCCTGGTGACTCAACAGTAAACCAACTTTTATCATTGTATCATGAATTATGCCTAGCTATCGATCTCCAAAAAGAAGCTAGAATAGTCTTCCTAGACATAAGCAAAGCTTTTGATCGTGTTTGGCATGAAGGTCTTCTGTATAAACTTGAACGTAGTGGGGTATCTAATTATTTGTTAAATTGGTTTCGAAATTATTTATACAATCGTCAGCAGCGAGTAATTATAAACGGTCAATCATCAGGGCTCCGTGTTAGGGCCACTCCTCTTCTTGATCTTCATCAATGATATTGTTGACATTGTCCACTCAAATATCAAACTCTTTGCTGACGATACATCACTATATCTTTCTGTGGACAACCCTCTATTAGCCGCCTCCACTCTTAATGAAGATCTGTCTCTCATTGATTCGTGGTCCACAAACTGGCTTGTGACTTTTAATGCTGTAAAAACCGATGCCATGTTAATATCTCGAAAAATTAACCAAGTAAATCCTCCTCCTCTTGTTTTTCAAAACCACTAACTGCAAAATGTTAATCACCATAAACACTTGGGGCTCATGTTTAGGTCCGATTTACGATGGAAAGATCATTTCGACATGGTCGAGGCAAGAGCTACCAAACAGCTCAACATCATGAAATCTTTACAATACTCTCTCGACAGGGCTACCCTCGAAATAATTTATACATCCTTTGTTCGTCCTTTGATGGAATATGCTAGTATAGTTTGGGATGGCTGCACACAGGGTGATGCTGAACGACTGGAAAACATTCAACTGGCTGCTGCCCGTGTCATTTGTGGTGCAATGCGTACTACACCAAGTGATAAACTGTATGAGGAAACAGGTCTTTTAACCTTGGCTAAACGCAGAGAAACCAGTAAATTGATCCAAATGTACAAAATAACTCACAATTTAGTCCCTGATTATTTAAGCAATATAATTGCGCCTGATCACAATCCTAATAGATATAATACAAGACAATCTTCCAATCTTCCTCATTTTGGTGCCAGAACTGAACTATTCAACAAATCTTTTTATCCCAGTGCAACCAAACTTTGGAACCTACTGCCCCTTAGCGTCCGAAATTCAAATACTCTAGACATCTTTAAAAATCGTATTACGATTAATATTCCCCGCCCAGTTAAGCATAAGAATCTATACTATGTTGGAAAAAGATACGCTTCTATTCTTCATGCGAGATTAAGAATGGGTCGCAGTCAGTTGAATGGTCATCTTTATAATATTGGTGTAGTCGATTCTCCTGAATGTCGTTGCCAACAAGGGGTTGAAGATGTATGGCACTATTTTTTCGTCTGTCCTACCTATACAATTCAAAGGGATCATTTGCATAATTTAGTAACTGAGTACGCATCCTTCAGCCTAGAGACTGTTCTATTTGGCGCTCCTAATTGCACTTTTGAAAGTAACAAAACAATATTTCTGGCCGTTCAAAAATTCATTATCAATACCAAACGTTTTCAGCTCAGTGCCGTTACATAATCAACTAAATAACATGAATTTATCCTCGGTTTTTGCGTTATAATAAAATTAATTACCATAGTATATTATTGATCACTGCATATTAGTAAATGTACATAAAGCCCCACTATCTGTCCAGTACAACTGTGGTGTCCTTCTTAAATTCGTTCTACTTGATGCAGTGCTCCAACACCGCTGTCGTCTTGGTAGAGCACTGCTGAAAGCTTTGTCTAGTTCCGTCTGTCCTGTGTTATTGTATTTTCTTTGCAAGAGGGGTTAATATAGGGCCTGGCCCTTCTCCCCAATTGTATTCTTTTTGAATAAAATATGTTTAAACCAATAATTTACACTTGGCATCTGAGAAAGCTTTGCCAAATGGAAGGGCAGCAAGCTGCACCTACTGTACATATCACCAATGACATAATCGGTTTTGGCTCTTTAGAGTATCACTTCCAATTATGTTCCAAAGGCACATATCACTTTCCGCCTATTTTATTGATTCTAAGCCTATGATGAAGTCATTGCTACATTTTCACCAAAAAAGAATAAAAAGTCATGGCGTCTCGGACATATCCGCATGGTAAAGCATGACGTCACTGATTGTTCTTTATTCCATGCTGTCCGCTTTGGTGAAATATACATCTATCATCTTTTTAGTACAAACAAAACAAGTCAAGCGCAAAGTCGTATTTGAACATTAACGTTGCAATGGCTGTGTTGAATAGTATCTAATATTAGTCAAAAGATAAAAATCGAACTGTATACTAGTATACACACGTGGTCTCACCGGAATAGTGGCGCAGCTGACTTTTGTGTTTTCCAGTGATAAACATGGCGAATACTTCACATGTACAATTGGCAGGTATCTCACTGTCCCACACCCTGACAAGCGCTGTTATAGCAAGGACCACAAGCACAAAGGAGCATGTGAATGGACGTTGTGTGCATGATACAACCATACAAATCCTCATTCTCAACTGCAAATACATGTAATATGAAAAAAAAAGTCTGAGCTTCACTGACAGCCGCCCGCACACGCATACACATACACGCGCATAAATATATATATATATATATATATATATATATATATATATATATATATATAGAGAGAGAGAGAGAGAGAGAGAGAGAGAGAGAGAGAGAGAGAGAGAGAGAGAGAGAGAGAGAGAGAGAGAATACCGATATTTATACCCTTCGTGATAGAGTAACCACTCTTCTGTTGCAACCACCTTTCTGATTCCGTGGTTCTCTTCATATATAAAATACCTTACCTCTTGACAATTCGCCAACTTCAAACATTTTTTCCTCCGGTACCGTTCCCGGTTTGAATAGACTTTACTGCACATGGATGTGTGTATGTATGTATGTATGTATGTATGTATGTATGTATGTATGTATGTATGTATGTATGTATGTATGTATGTATGTATGTATATATGTATGCATGCATGCATGCATATGACATTCTGATTATATATGCAGGCGTACCGCAGCGAAGCAACATCAAGTATCTCTACCGGTCACAGGGTTCCGCAAAAATAGTCTGCAAGCATAGTTATTTCTGCATTGCATACTATGGAATTTGGCAAGGCACATGCGAAACCAGGCAGGTAAGCACGTGTTGGACTTTATCTCACAACCCATACTGTAAAGCATATGGAAATGTACGACAAAGGAAGGTTAACAATTATACTCAAACAGTTCGAACTGTAGTTACGGCTTAAACTATATAGGATGCATAGACAAAATTGGTCATCTGGATCAGTTGTCACGCCGTGGAAGAATGATAAAAAATATGCACAGGAATAAATAAACACAGACACACACTTACAGACACACACACACACACACACACACACACACACACATATATATATATATATATATGAGCCACCAAGCTTTGATCAATATTCCCTTGCTCATCTCTGTATTTCTGTCCTAATCTTCTGCGCGATGGTTGACAGAAGTGGTGTACGTCGATTAGTACACACATTGTTGGCTTGTAATGTGAAAAAGGTCGCATCAGAAAGTTAGAGTGGTCCTGATTTTTAAAATATACGAATGTTGTTAATTGATTATCACATTTAAAAGCGGCCTGGGGTGTAATGTCAACATTCTTGTTTATAGTCTAAATTTAGTCCATCATTTGGGGGTTTTGCAAAGATATCCCATGCCCCTTGACTGTTGGGGTACACTTTAAAGAATGCTGAACAGCTGTGGATGTGGATGTGTCTGTTTTGACTGCCTCCGCAGCCATCTCCGCGACTACCAACGTGGCTGCCTCTGCACTCACTGCTACGGCTGATTTCATGAGTACATTGGCTTATGAACTTGTTTCCTTCTGAGAAGTTTTTAGCCTACACCACTGCCTCCACCACCACCTGAAAACTTTTCACAGGTTCCTTGGTTACATTTGATGGCTTGCTGTACGATGGTTTGGCTAGTGTGCAATAGCTACTGTTCAGTAGGACCAGCTATCAACACCTCCAAGAGTCGCCTGGCCCAACATGACACGCAGTTTATCCATCACTAAGGTGTACAACCGCTGCTGCAGTCTGTTGGTCATAGAAAACTGACAGATTTTTGCTCATTTGGCAACAAGTTTAGGTTCAGCGTGATTAAACTTTGGAGTTCCCGTTAAAGAGTGGGAATGAGATTATAAAATCCAAAGACTTGCAATATCTATAATCTCTTACAAATTGGAGTTCAAACCTGTGACTCCGAAAAGTCTGTTTTGCAGTGGTGAATGTCTCATGCCATTCATATATTGAATCTGTCCGCCAGTGGCTGTTACCCACGCATAAATTGAAAGCTTTTTGCTGTAGTTTTTGCAACCAATATACCCTAGTAGATATAAATGTGAAATGTGGTATGAATTTGGAAGCCATGGGAGGGGGGGGGGGGTGTGCCAACTGTGTCGCCTTGCCAGAGGGAAATGGCCACATGCTAATAAAGTGGTAGTTCTGTATGATCCTCAAAATTTAAGTTTAAGAATGCTGTGACAGTTTTCTTCTTTGTAATGCATTTGAGATATGATTCTTAGGCAGGCCGGCTCAACTTACTGGCTAAACAAACTACCAGCAGGTACAAGAGTTGCTTGATTATGCCTGCTTATACCCAACTCGAGACTATTTTGCTTCGCCAGACCTTTTAAAATGATGTTGTCCTTGAATATGCCTTCTTGTAGTAGGCCTAATTAATTGCATGATGGACAAACCCCAGGTACATGCCTCTGCAGAGGTCGGTATGCACACATACTGGTCTACTAGTTTCTGTCTTGGTGTGGAAAGCTTGATCAGTCATACCTAGTAACGACATGGGTGGTGATACTTCTGGATGAGTACTAGTACTGAAATACCTAGTAACGACATGGGTGGTGATACTTCTGGATGAGTACTAGTACTGAAATACCTAGTAACGACATGGGTGGTGATACTTCTGGATGAGTACTAGTACTGAAATACCTAGTAACGACATGGGCGGTGATACTTCTGGATGAGTACTAGTACTCAAATCCCTGGGTCCAGAAAACTAAAAAAAAATCTGATGTCATAGTAAATATGGCTTATTTAATTTTTAAAAATATGTGGCAAATGTCGCACGATGTAAAGGTTATTATTTCCATGTCAAGGTTGGTTATATAGAAATATATTATGAAACATTTGAGTATGTTATCCCTGTATTTAACACACATGCTAAGTGGGATTCTATATTGTACATTTATGTGAGAGATCTATAAACTTGTCTTTGTCTTTCTTTCTGATGTGTGGTCATTTTGCCACATAGTGCAGATTAACCTAGCACTCCTTCATTGGAATGTTAAGCTAAATGTGATTTTTTGGACAGATTTTGCATAGTCCTTTATATGGAAAAGTATAAACACTGTAACAATAGAAAAAAACTCACAGACAACGTTTAAACATAATATGCGGCGAACAATTGGATTAGTGTCTGTGGCACAAGTGAGAAAAGATAGTAAGAATTAAGATATAGCCCCCCCCCAAAAAAAACCCAATTACTGACCCCTTCTCAAAAATGTCACCACAATATATCAGATGGCCTTTTTTTGTTTTGTTTTGTTTTCTGCTTGTAGTATACTAGCAATAAGAGAGGAATGCC
>OZ026621.1:44864174-45181674 GCA_964020975.1 Hermodice carunculata | reverse complement strand
CTCGTTATGCGTTTTATGTCTGATTCAGTATGATAGAAACTATATTTGGTTGCTTGAGACAACAACAACAACAACAACAACAACAACAACAACAACAACAACAAAAAAACATCCCTTGAGGATATTTTTTGTGTGCATGATTTTCTGTTACTGTATTTTTCTTTCAGGCTGGATATTTGATTTAACCGGGATTTATGCTGTGTCCTTGTATATAGCTGGTGCTCTGATGGCAGTATCATCCATAGCACTCCTAATTGCCATTTCTTTGGAAATTTGTCAACGGAAAAATCACTGACTGGTAATAAACTGGGAAACCATATAAGATTTTCGACTTTTTTTACTTTACGAAGCTATGTTAGAATACAGTGTCTATTGACTATTTTGGTAAAGTGTGACCGTCAGCCAGTGTGAATTTTGTAACTTATACACGTTAGTTGCAAAACATGTCCATGTCGTTACGTCACAAGCTTGTATAGAAATGTTAAAATTCGGACAGTATTTTTATATATAATATAAAGTCTAACACAACAGTTTTGGCACCTTTAGCTTAATCTGACCAGTAACACATTGACAGTTTTCTTGTTAGTTTAGATGACTTGTCAGTCAGCTGAGCTTGTAGAATGGTCATTCATACCATCAGCCCTAATTTTTTTCGAAACGTGCCGGAAACGTACCTTGGGTAGGGCTTCACCAACTCTGTTCAGATGCTCGTAATCCAGCTAATATTTGCATCTTTAATTAGTTTTTTGTTCATTTTAGTCAAAATCTTAGTCAATCTTCTCCAAAACCGCCGTGATAATACTCACCCCACCTTGTATCTTGGTGTGACACCCATCCCGGAGGCTACACACCACACTCACTTAGGTATCACTCTCTCGCATGATTTAAAATGGCACTCACATATTAATCGCATTGTCACTGCAGCGAGTAAACGTCTATCTGTTCTAAAACGGCTTAAGTTCAAACTTTCCAGAAAAACTTTATCAAAATTGTATCTGACCATGGTTCGACCCATCCTAGAATACGGTTGTGTCCTTTTGGACAACTGCACACAAGAGTTATCTGATCTCCTAGAAGGAATACAGTATGAAGCTGCTAGAATATGTACGGGTGCTATGAAATTTTCGTCACGTGATAGACTATTGGCTGAAATTGGCTGGGAACCGCTTCACACCCGCAGACAATTTTTCAAATTAGTGTTCTTCTACAAAATGTTCAATAAGCTTAACCCCCCTTACCTATATTAATTAATCCCGAATTACGACTTACCCCCGACCGGCCGCCTCCTCCGCAGCCTCCCCCCCCCCCCCCAACAAAGGCAAATTAAGTGCAGGACTGATCGTTACTTTAGTTCGTTTCTACCATCCGCCATTCGCCTTTGGAACGACTTACCTGATGATGTCAAGCTTTCCCAAACACTTTCAATCTTCAAAGTAAAACTTGCCAAAGTTCTGTTCTTTCGCCATGAAATTCTAAATTACTTCGTGTTTGGTGATCGCTTTGCAAATATAACTCACACCCAGCTTCGCCTAGGGAGGTCTATACTTAATTCCCACTTATATGAAGTTAATATCGTGCCCTCTTCTGCCTGTTCATGCAACTACCTAAATGAAGACACGCGTCATTTTTTCCTGTTTTGCCCACTTTTTGAACAACCTAGACTTACACCCCTGAGGTCTGTTGCAAATGTGCTTGCTCCTGGTGTACATCCTAACTTATTAGTAAATCATGTCGGCGATAGACTTCTAGAAATTATGCTGTCTGGTAGTACCAGCCTTTCGGATGTGTTAAATATTGAAATTTTTTCAGCTGTTCAATTGTACATTACCCAGACCAGACGGTTCATTAACTGATAATTGGTACCTTCTGTTATACCTGATTGTATTCCAACTTGCAAACTGATTTGTACCGTCCTGTGTGTCTTGTATATTTATTGTGTGTTCTGTGTGTCTGGAGAACCCCTCGACTAGTTATTTGTAATAGCTACTGGGTAATCCAGTTCCATTCTTGGAAATAAATACGTTTACATACATATTTACATACATAATTGTTTCTTCGAAATTACATAGAGACACCTCTGGGTACCCCGAAACGTTAATTGTTCCCAGGCGGCACTTCGATTTTTGCTATTTTTATACGAATTTTTGTGTCGTGTAGCCATTTTGGACTTCTTCTCCAAAGCTGTCTCTTAGCTTCTTCTTAAATATGGCAGGTATGCCGCTTGTGAAAGGGTCAGAAGAAACTGGTCACTTGGTGATAATATTCTGCATCCTTAATTTTAATTTTTTTTCTTTTCAATTTGAGTATCGAAATACATACGTTTCCATGCAATGAGGATTTAAATGGTACATGTAAGTCACATTTTTTTACCCCTTCTCTAAAACCGTCCATCAGTGTTACTTCAAACTTGGCGGAGATGTATCTGGGGGGATCAAATGATAAAGCTTTAATGATTTTGGGAAGTTTAATCTTTGCGGCACCAGGTGGCCATATAGAGATATTGAAATCACAGGAGTTTCTTCTGTGTCATCCTAAGATCTCAAGTGTGGGATTTACTTCGCTTGATGCGTGTATGTTGTGGGACGAAATGAACAACAAAGGTGTGCAAGCACTTATCACCATCTGCCACAAAGATCTGTAACGAAGGAAAGACGAATGAAATACTGAGAGGGTGCGATGGGGTACAATGGAAAAGACCCATTTCAGTTTTTATTATGACGGACACATTAGCCATCATTCAGTAAAGGCTTCACAACAACCTGCAGTGTTGTATCGGTAATTCGGTTAGCGGTCCTTGGATTCTTCACAAAATCCTGTCTTCGTGTCACTGTCAATTTACCGTTACTCCACATGTTCATTTTAATTGTGATATAACACATGGTCAGATATCTTCTAAAAAAAGTCATTTTCTGTTCAACGATTATCTTATTTGAATTCGACGACATTGTAAACATTGTTTCTGTGCGTGTTCGTTGAGAAATTCCGGCCCGAATACCCCATGTCACGTCACGCTGAAACCAGTGGGCCAGCCAAGCCAACCCAGCTAGGAATCGCACGTTAGTGCACCTGAACAGAAAAAAAAAAGAAGATTACGCGTCGCTCTTAACAATCGTATACGATCTCCCGTACGATCCATACAAGCCCGGTGGATAGCTGTCCTCCACACAAAATAAAATCGACAGTTTTCCCTGTATCCTGCCATAATTCACGTTGCCAGTGCCAATTTATGTGACGTCGTACACTTTTAAATCACCATATTGTCGACGCCCTCTCAGGAAATTTGGAGCTGTGATTGGTTGCTGAAAAGAAAGCCGGCCAATGTTGACCTCATGATGGTCCAGTTCTGCACAAAGCTTTGTGATTTACCATATGATTTCACGCAGACGAGAGCACTGCAAACATCGTGTAACGGGTTAATTATGTCTGTGTGCCAACACAGACATACTGTTTTTCTAGGAATTCTTTCTTTCTTTCTTTCTTTCTTTCTTCTTTCTTTCTTTCTTTACAAGCAAATTTGTCCGACATTTCATTTGAAAAGTATTTTACATAGAAACTCCAAACTTGGCATGATTATACTTCCATACATGAAGCCTGGTCTTTTTGTAAAGAGGTTCAACGGTTTTGAAAATTATGCAAATTAGGGCCATTTGAAAATTTAAATCTTGAATATCTCCAAAAATATTATAGGTACAGGTAATCAATCCAACTTCGATTAATATGTTGGTTAGACTGCACATTTTTGTAATTTACATGTGACCTCTAAAGGTCAAAGGTCAATGTCATTTTCACATTTGAAATTTTCATCTAGCCATAACTCAGTCAATTTTCAACCAATTTTAAACATGTTGGACCCAACCTGTAGGTATTGCAACACTGCATATTTTTGTAATATACATGCAATGCCAAAAGATTAAAGGTCAAGCTCATTCAGGCCTTTTTGTTAAAACTAGCCATAAGCTTGCCTCCTAAGCAGACTTTCTTTGGGCGATACACTATGTTGGCCCCCAGCAAAAGTCTGCCCGGCCGTGTCGCAATACCATTTCAAGAGGCAATTAGCAGATCTGGCGATAACGTTGTCAGGCGCCGCTGGGCCAATGAATTGTACTTCGCTTATCGTGAAAGTTGCCTACTGCATTATTAATGAGCTGTACGTCGTCCAATCAGATGCGAGCAACACGTCACTTCCCACACAGCAGTCAAAATAACTTCACGAGGTCGAGGACCCAAGGGAGTAATCCAATTGACACCTTCTCAAACGTGGTTTACCTGCTTGTGTATCTGTGACTTACTGGAGTAAAAGATGTCAGAATGGAACAGGGTGCTGTGTATTGCGATCGGGAAATGTTCCCGGCGTCACCTTCACCCAGAATACAAGACGACACCCCTAACTTGCTCAGTTCTTGCTGATGAGATTTCACTAAACTTACGAGCGGGCAAACTAAGATTACTACAGGTTTGGCTGGAATAAGCGTTTCCGTTTCACCAGGTCAGGTATTAGTTGGAATATTCGGCTTTTTCCACTGCCTGTTGGTAAAATTACAAAAGTGTCTTTCTTCTCAACAATGCCATTAAATAATGCTTGCTCCTGGTGTTTGGTCGCCTGATAATTTACTCCCATCTCTTGCCAACAATCCTCAAGAACTTCCCGGAATTTTTTCTCATCCATTTTTTTCTTTTTTCCCGTGACACTGACGCTGTTTGTAGGCAGCTAATTTAGTAATTACAACTGGGCTGAGTGCGTAACACAGTTGCCGTACATGGCATAACAGTAGCTGGATAAGGGATCACATTAAGCTTGCGTCCTGCGTCATAGACGCAAAAAATAAAGAAACGACGCCTGGAAATTAATAAAACATTGTCATTTTGCGTCTCTGTGGACGCACGCACAAAAACGCGATGCATTTTTGAAAGATACAACTGCAAAAATTACCCCAACCGGTCACGGTGTTTTGTATCGACCATTATCAATCTCGTGATTATTTATTATACTGATTGAATCCTCTGATGTTCGTCTTTCTATGTAACAAGCTCTGTAATTTGCTAAGAAAAAATATTCGTGGGGTATCCCTCCAAAAATTTGCCAGAATGGGAATGGGTGGACGTCACTTCACCTCATTATAAATGCTGAGAGCACTTCCAGGCTCCTCATTGGGTGGATTTGATCACGCGCCGCTCAAATTCGTTGTTCCCCATGTGCTTGTCTCATGTCCGCAATGTTGGGAAGGTAAAAGTCGTATCACGCAAAGATTATTGGACTAAGATGTTAAATTTTCAAATCACATTTTCACCAAGAAGAGTTCCATCGAAAAAATCTAGACCCAGATAAAGGCACGTGTGAAAATTCATTACGGACGGCAAGGAAAATACGCAGATTAGTCATCGCAAGGTTACACGTGAACGAAGCGAAATTTTGCATTAGCCGGCCTAACAGCATAACACGATGTTGTTCATCACTGTCTCCGTTGGTTCACGTGGTTATTGGTGTTTTTGAAGCAAAATTTGGTTGTTTTGATTTCATTGAAATGTTTGAATGGAACAAATCTGTAGGAATTAAAAAAATTTATGATCGATGGCCGGAAAAATTTGTAGCGGAAAACCATGCCTGGGTGCATGCCCGTGACAGGCTCTGTACACTCGCTTTTGTGTTGCACGGCTTGTGGGCCTGCCGTGTTGCTTGGTGAATTAAGTGACCGCAATTAAGATCAGACTCTTAGCACCGCCTACGGTATCAAATTTTTCAGGCATATTGAAATAGAAAGTGCACAGAAATATAAATCATATAATTTCTGACAATTTCGTCACGTGGAATCAATCGCAAAAATAACAGAGCCCAGGCATGTTCAATCACGCATGCCGCTTGTTGTGCAAGCGAGTTAAAAAACTGTCCGGTGACACACGGTGTACAACAACAGAGATGTACTATACAGACTTAGTCGTAATAGCAGGTTCCTGGGTAGATTGAATCCATCCTTGGTACAGTCAACAACTTTGAGACCCTTTTACATCAAGTTGGCATATTGGTAACTTTTTATTCAATCTTAAATTTTATAAATAATGAGTTACCTACGTGAGCATACAGACCCTATGTTGTGTTCGTTTCTAGGCTTAAGTTACATGCATGTTTTATATATTTATCATTGTGATATATGTTAATTATACCAAATAAAATCGATTAATCAAATTACATCAAATGAAGTCCAGTTTGCACAATTTCAGACTGGACCCATAGATTCAGTTCATGGACCCACTATTTTTCCTGAAAATGGAGAAAGATGGGTCCAACGGACCCACACTGAAAAATCCTAAATGTGACCCCTGCTGGATATCGCACAGCAGAGTTGTTAATCCCGCTACCCCCATTATGTTGTTCGCACCTTCCCAGCAGGTGAACCCAAACAGTTAATTGAGCGGGGTGTGGTCAATACCCACTGGGCCGTGTAATAGCCTAGAAACAAAATGGCGCTCACAGAGTCACTATCCCACAATCCACTGCGCGCATCCCCACACCTGGCCACTCGCTGGCTGCGATGCCAGGACGGCGCTGCCTGCTTCCAGACAGTGACGCTGCCAAAGAAAGGCAGACGTTCGCTGGGGGGTAGTAGACCGCCAAGAACGGATGTTTAGCAGGCAAGCCATAAGCGTAATGGAATGTGAAGTACCAAAGGCTTCAAAGATGGCATCAGTAAAGATTCTGGGGTCCGCTTTGGTAATTGATACTTTAAGCCCAGATAAGAGAGCCTGGGTTTGATACCAGGCTACGGGCAACATGCTTGTCTGTATGTGTGCCCCTGAGTAGCACACAGAATGCCGTGTGTGACTGCTTTTGTCATGTTTACACAAGACAGACAAGACGTAACTTAAAACATTGGAACAACACATAATTAATTAATTGGGTAAGACATAACAGATTCAGCTGAAAGCCACAGGAAGCTGTAGTTTTCCCTGCAGTGAGGTTGCAAGGTTAGGATATCGTACAAGCCACGGGTAGCCAGGTCAGTGTTCAATGTAAACAAAGCATGCACAAGTATGAATAGACTGACGTCTACAAGTTGTATCATGCTTAGAAGACTACTTGGTTCATGAGAATGAAATTGAAAAGAATGATGACACAGTCTGTGGTAGTTTATACATCATTACATACTATCAAAAATGTTGTTTTTCTTTCTTTCTTTTTTTCTTTTTTATGGATGTGTGCCAACAGACATATTGTTTTTCTACGAATTCTTTCTTTCTTTCTTTCTTTCTTTCTTTCTTTCTTTCTTTCTTTCTTTCTCACTTTCTCTCTTTCTTAATGTCTGTGTGCCAACACAGACATATTGTTTTTCTTTCTTTCTTTCTTTCTTTCTTTCTTTCTTTCTTTCTTTCTTTCTTTCTTTCTTTCTTTCTTTCTTTCTTTCTTTCTTTCTTTCTTTCTTTCTTTCTTTCTTTCTTTCCTTCCTTCCTTCCTTCCTTTCTTTCTTTCTTTCTTTCCAGACAAATTTGTCCGACATTTTATTTAAAAAGTATTACACATAGAAACTCCAAACTTGGCAAAATTATACTTCTATAGATGAAGTCTGGCCTTTTTGTAATGAGAGCTCATGCTTTTCAAAATTATGCAAATGAGGGCTAATTAAAGTTTTAAATCATCAATATTTTATATACTATAGTAGATGTGGTTCCGAGTGTATAGGAGTTTGATCATAGCAAGGTAAACGCCATCTTAAATGTCAAGGTCATGTCAAGGTCAAAGGTCAGTTTTAGGCCAAGGTGTCATTTTTGAGGTGAAGGTTCACTTCAGGTAGAGGTCATCTCAAGGTCAAAGGTCATTTCAAGGTCAAAGGCCACTTTCGATGGCGGCTTTCTTCTAGCCATAACTTGGTCAATTTTTATCCAATTTTGATCATCTTTGGTTCAAATTGTAGCTATTGCAACACTGCACATTTTGAAAATTACATGTGACCCCAAAAGGTCAAAGGTCAATGTCATCTGGACCTTTGAAAGTTTCACCCAGCCATAACGCGGCCAATTTCCATCCAATTCTAATCATGTTGGACTTAAATTGTGGGTATTGTAACACTGTACATTTTTGCAATTTACACATGGCCTATAAAGGTTAAAGGTAAAAGGTCATGGTTATTTGAACTTGGAAATATCATCCAGCCATAAGTTTAATGCAATGTGAAGTACCTAAGCACAAAAGTTGTACCATTTAATATTTACAGCTTTTGAAGGCACACAGACAGATTTGCTTTAAAGCAAATCTTCCTTTCTAGTGGTGACTGTTATCCTGTAGCACTACTCTTGTTGAATATAGTAATATGATTGACGACTGTGTGCCTGCAAGGCTGTCCTTGTTGACCAATTGAAATTCGGGTAACTTTATGTGTGCAAGGCTGCGTTGTCTGCAGCAATATCGTCCTGTGTATATTTGGAAGATCAATAACTCTGAATGCAAGACCGCCTGTCTGTTGTGGCAGGCTGGCATTCTTGGTACAGTAGCCCCTCCTTTGAGAGACCACTCTTGAAATACCACGTGTTTTTTGTAAACACATCTATTAGATCCTAAGTTTTAATTTTTATCGGTTGTTTCACCTTTGTTGAGATACGGGTACCTGCTGTGCTTCAAAATGTTTGGCCTGTTGTGTTGGGCTGGTGGTCTCTCAAAGGGGGAACTACTGCATTTGTCCGCAAAGAATGGATTGCCCCAACCCATGCAACTAACTGGTTGAACCTGGCCTCTTATAACCCTTTCAAATAGATAAAAAATAATCTATGTTTATTTGTACTTCTGGAAAAAGAATCCTGGAAGGTGCTACGTTGCGTCGAGTTTTTGTGTGCTGCCGGTTCTATTTTTTTTTTCATATTATGGCACAATCTTTAAAAAAAAAAACTCCGAAAGGGCTTGGCAAATTGCTTCAAAATGCATTCCTGGCACCCCTATACCTTTATTTGTTACCAGGTGGTGCTACGATCTTGCGAATTCTTACGGATTATTTTTTTTTTACTTCTACGAAATCGTCACTTAGATTCTTCTGAGAGGTGGTGGTAATGTAGCTTGTAGGAACGGTTCGACTAATTTGTTCACCGGGTAATGATATTTTGCGTTTTATAATATCAGTATTTTTTTCCAATTTGATTACTTGTCGGTTCATCCATGTATTTCTATTGGTTTCCATGAAAGTTATATGGGATGTAGATCGCAATGGAAACTCGACTTCTTCAAAATTGACCGCCTCACTTCAAACTTGGTGGTTGCGTAGCTGGGGATGGACGGTCTTTACCGACTTGTTGAAATGATCACAATTCACTGATATTTGATTTTTTATGAACTTCTTGTTCATTTTTTTGCAAAATCGTAACAAAGCCTTTTTTGAGAATATCTCTTTGATTTCACTTTTCTTCCCTCCTTCCGCCGTCCACAACCGTAATTTAGATCCTCTTTCAGACAAATGGGGAATATAAGTGAGCTTGATCTCCACCACATATGTTCGCTGCATGGCGGTGTCTTTATTTTCTGCTGCTTTTTCCTAATAACCTAAATTCGGAAAATCAGTAACATAATATATTAATGTTAGCAACAGTGATGATGGTCTCAAAGAAAGGTGACCTTGATATCATTCTTAAGTTCAAAAGACCACTTCAGTTTGTGCATGTAAGGTCAGGCGCGCACAGAACTGTCACAGCTCTCCCTTTTTCACCTGAACAGCATTCGAATATATAATACGCAGTTTTTGCACCCGATCTTGCACCTGTTCCACAGAAAAAAATCCCCTGTTGGGCCACTCATACTAAGTGTGTGATCGTTTGTCCACCTGCACGCATTTTGTCTTTTCTTACAGGAAACGCTTAGCTGCTGAAGCCTACAAAAGTGTGTCATGAACTTCCAATCACAGTGACGTACAACAACAAAATATAGTCAAACCTGCTCTGGCGGGCACCTCTATGTCACCTCTATTCAGAGGTCACCTGCTGTAAATGGCCACCTGCAAGTCCTCCCATCGAATATCCATTTAATTATACCTTTATTAAATGGCTAGCGGTCAGCATATTTTGGTCTCCAGTAACAAAAAGCCCGTCAAATGAAATGAACTTTATTAACTACATCACAATTACATTTGCAATATTTTGCTATACATATAGAGACACAATAGAAGCACAAATAAACAAAACATCAAACACAAATACTCAATACCACAGTCAAAACATGCATCTTGACAAGGAACAAAAGGCGTAAAGAATTACTATTAAAAAAAAAAAAAAAAAAAAAACAACAACAACAACAACAACGACAAAAAAAAAAAAAACTTAAATGCTCCCCTTTTGTCAACAACGCCGTGTTAAGCGGCCATGTGTAACTGTTTAGAGTAGCGTGACATTCATTCGTGAAGCGTCGCATTTTATTGGAAGCAAATAAACTAGCGAGGCTCCATGGCCGGGAGTTCTGCTGACAGGAAATGGTTAACGTTAGAAGAAAGGGTGCAGCCTGTATAATTATTGGACAGCATAACAAGGAGCCGGCATGTAGCAGCTGAAATGGGTCTTGGCAGGACAAGTTTCAAGGAATTTTTAGAAAGAAGAAGTGACATAAAGAGTTATTGCAGGGTGACGTGTCAGAACCCGAGGACGACTCTGACGAGATGGAACCGTCAGCATCATTGACAGCCCTGGTCTCCATTATTGAGGTCTAGGAACGTTTAGCAAAGCTAAAACAGTTTGCGATAAATCAGAGACATCATTGAAACGCTAGTTATGGACATCACGAACTTGGTGACTGAAATGCACTCGGAAAGTTGTACCAAACAAGTAAAGATAACACATTTTATTGGAAGCAAATAAACTAGCAGGCGGATTTGAGATCCATGGATAAATTGAGTTTTGAAATAAGAAGGTGGACTGTTTTGATGCAAGTTAACCTGAGCATTTTAATTTTATTTTTAAGTATAAAATAAAGGTCTTTAATGTGCATTTTAGCCTCCTTGTTTCTTGAGTGAAATATTATTTGGGGTTGAAGTGATGAGCACTTTGCCACCTCTATTAAGATGCCACTTCCTTTAAGAGGTAACTTTTACCAGGTCCCTTGCGTGACAGCTTAAGACAAGCTCGACCGTATATAGCCCCAATGCTAACACTAATTTGTATCGGATTTGTTGTTCTGACTTGCATAATTGCCAAATAGCAGATCATGCTGATTATTTGCCCCCCCCCCCTCGTTTTTCCCTTTGTTTTTGTTTTCTGTTTTTGTTAGTTGTTTTGTTTTGTTCTGTTTTGCTTTTTATTGAAATAACAGTTCACTTTTGTATTAACTGGTTTCAATCATGCACGCAAGAAGTGCATCTACTTAGCAGAAGGACAAAGAAGCTCAATGAAAAAGGCAAATTGCTCCCATGTCAACATGTAATATAATCCAATGTCATTAAACCTCCTTCAAGTTCTTTTGATATTAGATCAATTTCCATGTAAAAAAATGTAGATGTACCATCTAGTGAGCCTTGCAATTCTAAGTTAAAGGCTGAGTCAATTTCAATTCGAAACCATAGTAAAAAAAATCATCATATCATACAAACTGACACAGTGTTTCTTCATATGCTAAGAAGTACAGCAGCTCTTTTGGGGGTAGCCTATATTTTTATGTCACAGGCATATTTCAAAATCCGTGCTCCAGTAAGTGTGTCAATATTAAACGTGAGTACAACAAGTATGCATGGCACACACTTTTGGATGTTTGTCACTACTTTCTAAAGACCACAGACCTAAAGTCTGCAGTACATGTATACTTCAGGAAATGACCTTCTTTCTTCGTGGATGTTTTAAATGACTAGCAATATCAGTCTTACGGTGAATTATGTGGATATTCTCTCTTACATTCGATCAACTGAGTGGATTATGGTGTTGTTTCAACATCATAACGACACTTTAAGTCTGCAAACTTACACAAGGATACCTGTCGCCCCGTCATCTGCCCATTCATCCATGCTTCTGATTCTCTGTCAATATTTCCAACTTTTTGCTTTTCACAAAATGTTTGCTTCAGCAATCCTACCAAATTTTCTAGAATTTTGCATGCCTTTGGTGCTATTTATTTGATTTTTTAGCCACAGGTTATTTGATTCTGTTGTTCAATAATCTCCGATTAAAATACCACAAAAAACCAACAAAAATTGACAAAATGAAAAGAAGAAAAGATAAACAAGGAAAAGAAACGAAGCAAGAACAATAAAAGAACCAACCCCCCCCAAAAAAACCGAACAACAATAACAAAAAACAAGACAAAAAAAATCCCTTCATTCAATGCCTCGAACGTGTACAGTAGCATATCTAGACCAGTGCAGACATTTAATTGTCAGCACGTTTAAAAGCGGTATTTCAATTAAATTTGGGACTTCTGTGACTCATCGCTTTATTCGGTGATGAAAAAAAAAGTTAGCAAGCAAATGACAGTACGCCACCTGGTGAAGAGCGAAAGTACAGTACACAAAAAATAGTCAAAGAACTAGAAAAACAAGGTAATCTTGATTATCATGTGTTGTGCTCACTGAAAACAGCTCCTTGTGCACGCTCAAACTTGACGGGTTTTATATGAGCAGTTTGAGTGCTGAACATTGATATTGCCAAATCAAAAGGCAACCTGTCAGGTTGATTAATCAAATTCAAAATTAACACCAAAAAAAAAAAAAAATCCCCACGCACTCTCTTGCCCTCAATAGAACCGGTAGACCCAAGATCTAGCATTCCCAAAATATAAGCCAATATGAACAGTTACACCCTTCAAGGTCACACATGGTAAAACTTAACAGCACCTTAACATTCCCATAGAAACCTTCTTATTACTGGCCCATGGCAGTCCAGGGACTGAGACCCTTTATAATCGATTTTAAGTCAATGCGTCACATAACCGTAGTTGGGAAAAGAACTTTAAACGCTATATTTGTATCTTCTGTCAGTTGATATTTATTGAATATATTTATACAGCCTGACCCGTTCAGCCATGGGATGTTCTTCCATGGGGCACTGTTATAGAATAAAAGATACAATTGACAATTGATCAAAATTAATCAAGGGTACATATAAAATTACAAGTAGATAATATATAAAATATGTATGATAAAAGTCTACCTTGTTCACATTTTTCGTTATGTGTATTATATCTGTTCTTTCATACCTTGTATTTTGTACTTGTGTTAGATTGATTATCTGTGAATTGTGCATGTATCAAGTCAGCAATTCCATCAGTCACAAAGTGTTTCGATATGTTACAGCTGGAATTGTACATGTTCCTGCCACACAGTATCCAGTGAAGGTCATCTTTTTCCTGCACCTCCAAAATGGGTATTAGCGTACAACATTATAGAGCTGTGATTGGACTATTTAACAATACACATGGTCTACTCCAAATAAGCATACACCTTCCCCAAAATTTTTGTCATGACCAAGTCTTCTCCTCGTACAGCTTCCTTACACTACTGTCCATCATATTAGTTCTTGAAGTATATTCTAATTTACGCCATATCATTAAATTCTTGTGTAAAGCTCTCTCTTCAGACATACACCCGAACCCAGGGCCACCAACGGACAATTTGCAGAAAACCTTCTCTGTCTGTCATGCTAATGTCCACAGTATAAAAACCGAAGGCAAGCTCGACGAAGTTCATATCCTGGCAGAGGCGGAAAACCTTGATGTAGTTACACTTTCTGAAACTTGGCTTGATATTAGTTTCCCTGATCAATTATTGTCATTAGATGGATTTCAACCACCACTTCGTAAAGATCGTGCATTTGGTTCCGGGGGTGGAGTTGCGATCTATGTTAGAAACCATTTACCCTTTTCCAGACGTCCTGAACTCGAATGCCCCCATAGTGAATGTATCTGGATCGAAATCACCGTAACAAATGACAAAGTACTCCTTGGCGTATATTATCGCCCCCCCCCCCCCCCTGGCCAATCTGCAGAGGACAGAGACTTGTTCATGGATAACTTAGCTATCTCTATTTCAACTGCACTTGAACTCGATCCCCACATTTTGATCCTGACTGGCGACTTCAATGATCGATGTAATTCCTGGGATTCTACTCACATCGATAGCGAACTTGGCCAGCGCTTATTTGACCTCGTTGCACAGAATAACTTGTACCAGCTGACATCAGGACCTACGCGTGTTTCTGAATACTCAGAAAGTTTACTTGATCTTATGATTACCGACTCCCCTGGCTTTATTCTGAATTATGGCATACTCCCGTCTATCTCCACTTGTGATCATGCTGTAATCTATTGCTCTTTCTCCATCCTAAGCCGTAGAGATCGACCCTTTAAACGTACTGTATGGGACTACAAGCGTGCCAACTTTGATGACCTAAACGCAGCCCTCCAATATGCACCTTGGGACACAGGCTTCGCGGTGTCTGACTCCATCGATGACGTTGTATCCTATTGGTCTGACCTTTTCATTGATACTTGTAAAGAATTTATCCCATCCCGTGAAATAACTATCAGACCTAAAGACAAACCGTGGATTAATGATAACATCAAGAGACTCATCAGGCAACGCAACTGTGCATGGAAAAGATACAAGCGGCTCACGTTTCAACCCCGTCCCTATACCCTTCCCCTAGCTGACAAAATCGAACGCTTCTTCCAATTGTATAAATGTAACCGCAACACAACTGCAAACGCAATAAAGAAGTCAATCCGTCTGTATTTTGAAAAAAATTCGTTCCGATCTTGACTCAAAAGAGATAAATCCTAAAAAGTGGTGGACCCTCAGTAAGTCAATACTTGGCAACAAACTCCACCAATCAATTCCCCCACTCATTGACAATGGAAAGGTTTTATCCAATCACGTTGAAAAGTGCGAACCAGTGTAACCTATTTTGCGAACCAGTGTAAGCTCCCACGCCAAGATAACCCCCTCACCCTACCCGACATTGCTTTTAGAACCGACGCTCGCCTGCATATGTTTCAATTCGAACCTGCACAGGTTGAAAAGATCTTGCGATCTTTAAAAACTAGTTCGGCTTCTGGACCTGATAATATAGGAAACACTCTACTTAAGAACACTGCCTCTGGAATTACCCATTCACTTACAAAAATATTTAATCACTCTCTAAATACCTCCCACTTTCCGCAACCCTGGAAAAAAATCTAATGTTTGCCCGGTCTATAAGAAAAACAACAAACAGTCCAAGGAAAATTATCGACCCATCCCTCTGTTGTGTAACGTCTCAAAGGTCTTTGAACGACTTACATATAATGTTCTCTATGAGTACCTCATCACAAATAACTTACATAGCCCCTAAAAATTCTGGCTTTAAAGCAAATGACTCTACCATCAACCAGCTCGTATGCATTCTCCATAATATTTACAATGGACTTGAACTTGGCAAGGAAGCGCGTATGGTATTTCTTGATATATCTAAGGCGTTTGACCGTGTTTGGCATGATGGTCTCCTATTCAAATGGAAACAACTTGGCTTCACAAACCCTGTCGTGGACTTCCTCAATAGTTACCTGTCAAACCGCTTCCAACGCACAACTCTTTGCGGTCAAACTTCCACTTGGCTCCCTGTGGAAGCTGGCGTATCACAAGACTCCATACTCGGACCTCTATTGTTCCTGGTATTCATTAATGACATTACTGACGACATAGCCTGTGAAATCAAGCTTTTCGCTGACGACACCAGTGTATTGGAAATCGTACACAATCCTACTATTTCTGCTGAAAGACTTAACAGGGACCTTCATAAGATCTACCCCTGGGGCAAACTTTGGCGCGTCACCTTCAACGCGATCAAATTAATAGCTGTTCTCTTCTCTTCTAAAGTTAACAAACCCACTCACCCACCCCTTATCCTGAGAAATACACCCATACCTGAAGCAAATGAACACACACACCTTGGCATTACACTTTCTGAAAAGCTTTCCTGGTACTCCCATGTCACACGCATCACCAATAAATCCAGTCAACATCTGGCCCTGTTAAGGCATCTCAAATTTAAACTATCCCGCAACGCCCTTACCCGTATCTACATTACCATGATCCGTCCCATACTCGAATACGGATGTGTCCTCTTTGACAAATGCACGGAAGGTTCATCAGTATCTCTTGAAGCCGTTCAGTATGAAGCAGCCCGTATCTGTACCGGTGCCTTGAAACACCCCCCCCCCCCGTCATTTGCTTCTAACTGAACTCGGTTGGCTAAGTCTTTCCACTAGACGCAAATATTACAAACTGGTCCTCTTTTATAAGATGATCCATAAAATGACCCCTAATTACCTTTCAGACCTAGTACTTCGCAACTTCGGACTTACCTCTAATATTAGCCTACGTAACAGGCTCAACATTAGACAGATTAAATTTAAAACTAAACGATATGGGGACTCCTTTCTTCCATCCAGTATTCTCCTTTGGAACAACTTACCACTCGATATCAGAGAGTCTGCGTCACTTGATATCTTCAAATCTAAATTAAAATCGACCTTATTATCTGTTGACCCCATACCCTTCTACTTTTCATACGGTAAGGGCTTTCCAAACATCTGTCACACTCAGTTGCGCCTTGGTTTTTCTCAGCTTAACTCCCATCTCCACAAATTAAACATAGTCCAATCACCTGCCTGCTCTTGCTCCAACCAAAATGAAGACATTTATCACTTTTTCCTGACCTGTCCCAAATTCTTAGTGCTTAGGCAAGCTTTACTGGATACAGTGTGTCACATCCTAGCACCTGGTGTACATCCAAATCTCTTAGTTCACTTAGCTAGTGACATACTCATACAATACTTCAAAGAAGGCAACTCAGAGCTCAGTGATGATGTTAATTACCAAATATTTGAAACTGTGCAGACCTACATCGTGAACACGAGACGCTTTGAATTTTAAGCCATATCTAGTGTATTATATTGATATGTCAGATTTTTTTTCAGCTGTCAACGTTTGTGATTTGTTCTCGACTCAATTGTACCGAATATTTATGTCAAACCACATGCCAATTCATAGATTGTATGTCCTGTGTGTATTGTAAATTCTTTGTGCGTCATCTTGTTGTGGAGAGCCTCCAGATTAGTTCTTTGTAACTATTTAGGCAATCCATGTGAAATAAATATGTTTAAAACAATCCACCAGAACTACTGTTCAACTAAGCAAAGATTTTTTTAAAACTTATAAAAAGTTAATCTTGGCTTGGTCTGCCTGACCAATTGCTGTAGGAACTTTTCCTTGGTTTATGCACGTGGACTATCTTTTGTTCGCCCTCAATAACTTACCGTGGTGCTGTTTATCATGTATTGTTCAATTCATCCAATCAACTGAGGTATTCCAGCTGACCAAGCTGTTTAGCTTGTAACAACTGACTATATGTCTACAGCTCAGGCTGTTAAGAGCGTAAAAACCAAGATATGCAGGCATTTAGATCTGAGAAGCCACGTGCATCGATAGATGTTTTGCCACTTGACTAGTTGCCCCCCCCCCCCCCCCCCCCCGGCGCTCACCACGCGGCTGTTCGAGGAGAGCTTCCATTGGTGTTAAATCCAACTGTTGTATATTTGGTCCCTAGTTTTTTGTGATCGGCGGGCCACTAACTGTGTGACGGCGTACAGCGGCTCCCGCAAGGCTTTCTGGAGTCTTTGTGGGTGGGTACACAGATCACTGAGTACTAATGACCCAAAGATATAGAGGTGCCACAGGCTTTTATTCATGATCCTTTCTGGTTATGACAGCAAACTTTCATTTACTGCTGCAATGAGTTTTTTTTTTTTAACTTGCTCACTCGAGATCGTTGCCACAACTATGTTCAGTCGTGCTGCTTGAGATAGAATTGGTCATATACTTAGGGAGAGGTAAGACACCAAAATAAATCCCACTTTAGTCAATCCTATCTCAAAATATATTTGCGTAAGGATAACATACCATACATGTGTGTAATCGTCATACCCCCCCCAAAAAAAAAAATTATATGTCCCGTATTTGGGTGTCTGTGATGTTAATTGTTGAATAAACAATTGAAAGTTGACCGCAAAGCATCCACACCATAAATATCGATATAAGTCACTAATTATTTGTGATAAAATCATAATTACACTTGCATCTTAATCCTGACATATTGGCAACAAAAAAAAATCCTGCGATTTTTTATGTTGGGTTTCGTTTTTCTGTTATCCATCCTCAAAGTTTGACGTTTCAATTTTCCCTTTGATTTTCAGGATGTTCATTTTCTTCATTTCATAGAAAAAGAATGAAGCAAAATATAGAAAATCGCTGAATCGTTTTTGCAGCTCAGACAGAACAGAATGAATCAAAAGCCGTTAACCGGATTAAAATTCGTTCAGTCGTTTTCTTGGAATAACCACTCTTATCTTAGGTGGGGTTCTCGTCCTAATCCTTTTATCCTTTCTGAGAAAACAAGCTTCAAATGCCTTCCATGTTGATCATTCGCCTCTGAAACAATACCATTTGCTCAAGTTGAGCTGATATTTGTACAAAACGAAGTAAACATCGACCCTTAACATTCGGGCAGGTTGTCAATCAATTCTTGGCCAATCACATCAATAAAAGAGCCTTTGAAGTACGGAAAACATTATTCAGCAATCTGTCAAACGGCGACAGCGACAGTCTGGTTTCAAAGTGTGACGTCATGGAGGCGGCCCTTCAGGCCCCGTGACCTCAAGCCTGGCAACGAAAGTTGTGTTGCACTGCTTTGGTGGGGCGGCCTACGGCCGCTCGTGGTCAGTCGACGGATGTCGGGTTTGGTCTTCCGCCCCCTACCTCTTCATCCCGTTTTTAGGGATAGTGTTTTATTGTATTTACTCCTATCTGTATACTTTATGTAGCTAGCTTGTTAGACTTGTCTCTAGACTTTACCTAGTTAGCTTGTCATTATTTTGTAGTTATTTTCAAAATAAGTTTCATTTCTCTTTCCAACCTGAGTTTTGTAACGCTATTTTGTGGTTTCTCTGCTGTTCACGTTTGTGCTTATTTCGATGTGTTTATTTGTACTTTTATTTCCTCCTCCCTGGGTTGCGATGAAATATCATCATGTACGTGGGTATCTATGATTAAAGTGCCAGTATTTCCCCGCCTGTCTTTGGTATGAATGACCACTGGGGTAATCCATCGTGGCACGCCCTCTGAAGGGACATCGTCTGACGATTCCCGCTCCTCTTGAACATTTAAAGTATCCCTTCTTTAGAACGCAACACAAGCAAGCTAACAATAAAATAAACAACTAAGGCTATGATATGTTAGCATGTTTTCATCTTTTCCCTGCCCACAAACATATTTTCGGCATGCCTGATTTTGCATTGCCGCCGTGATACAACTTTTTGGTGTTTGAACTGTCCCTAACCATCCCAGTCCTTATTTTTGTTATCTCTACCACTTGGGTCATAATCCAACTATCAACGTCACGCAACTCTGACAGTCGCGCAACATGGCAAATATAAGGTTGATTCTACCTCTTTTCGACCATAACGAGCATTCCTATTATTTCCATTGCATATGTGTTTTGTTACTTGTTACTGAACATGTATTTTTTGTGTGTTTATTTGTTGGGGCATTTAGTTTGAAAATTGTCAGTATCGTATACGTATGTTACTGTGTTTGAAGATTGCCACCAGAGTAGCTTTTCCATCTGAAGCATTTCCTGCATATCCAAAATTCTATATCATGTATTGTATGAAACTATTTAGATGTTTATCTGTGTTTCTGTATAATTTTTGGAACCGTGGCATCCTTTTTACCTACTTTCTATACAAGCTACTTTTATCTCACGATATTAAACGAAAACTTTCCTTTTTGATTAACATGGGAATTATGATATTGAATAATACATTTTTCACTGCACAGACATTGTAAAACATTAGATGGCATCTAAAGTGCTTGTACGATTATCACGCTTACGTTGCATATCGTTGTTTAAAGGTGACTGTTACAATCTGCGGCAGTGTTCTCGTGTATACACCTCATGTTTATTGGCATGCTTACCGAAGTAGACATTATTTTTCCAACCATTATGTTAAGAATTGCAGCACACAATATTATTATTTGGTCATTTGTAAATATAGTGTCAGTTTTCTATTAGCACAAATTCATATTTTGGTCTCGTGCTGGTTTAACTTATTCAGTGATCAGTTCTGTCAGTTCGGGGAGCAAAGCCATGCTCCTTTATGACACAGTGAATATATATATATATATATATATATATATATATATATATATATATATATATATATATATATATATATATATATATATATATATATATATATATTACGATTTTTTACTATTATAGTTGATATTCAATCACCTACCCATGTCTCTTTCCTGGCAGCCCACTTGGTCTTGTGCCATTATATGGCCCTAAGCTGCTACCTGTATTTTATGTTATTTTGTTTCGATACTGTCTTTGCATACATGGGCATAGGGTTCTGTATTATGGTCTTTATCTTGAATAACGTTTCAGCGTATATTCAATACCCCAGGGTGCCCATCGGTAACTAATACTACGCTGTTTATGCGGTAGCTTATGGTAAATTGGATTTTTCTTATGTAATAGTTTATCATGTTTGCCTTAATCATCTGTGGTATAAGTACATATTTACTATGGTTCACATATACCATGTTATGCATTGTATGTTTACGAGAGTTATTAGGGTGCAAGTGCCCTGTCCCATTTTCCAAATGTATCTGTATCACTTGTGCACAGCTGTCACAGAACACAGATATTCTACGTTTTTCTCTTACTTTGAGATCCATTTGGTGTACTTTATATTCTATGTTTGGCTTGTCGGTACTTTCAATAACATATTTTGTCCTGACAATAGGCAAAGGCTACTTTTAGCTTATGTATGCAATTCAATGATATCCAGGAAACGTTCGAATATGGATTTTTACCTACTTATTTGTAAACTCCATTTCTGATTATATCGGCAGTCGATATCCGTCAAAATCCTGGACCTTTTGATGATAACCATGATATCAGTTTATGTCATATTAATATTCAACGTTTGTCACAAGGCAAGTTAAGGTATATTCGTGCAAATATTGCCCAAAATTATTAAAAACCAGCTCTTTCTGAGACCCTCCTGTCTCATGATATCCCAGATGATGATCTTACCCTAGCCGGCCTCCATGCTATCATGCGAAGACATCAAACAAACGGGATGACAGGGGATGTAGGTGTGTACGCTTCACATCAACTTTTAGTTACCAGACGTCACAACCTCGAAAGCGCTGACCTTGACTTATTATGGACTGATATCAAGTGACACAACAATTCATTCTTATTTGGAGTTATTCACAGGCCCCCCGATTCCCCGGTGTTATTCTGGGACATTTTATAGTCCAATTGTGAACATGCAAAAACTGTTGGTATCCATAACACCGTTTTAAACAGGTTGTCTCAAAGCTGATTTTACAAGAGCACCCGGCAAAAAACTTGATTATTTATGTTCAACGCTTCTTTGTGCCCCATTTTCAAGAACCCATTCGCATTGCTAGTAATACATCGAGCTGCCTTAATCAATTATTTCAAGCATCCCCAGATGTATTCAGCAGCCTTCTGTAGTACCACCAATTGCTGATTGTGATCACAGTATAGCGTTGGCTAATATTTTATTTCGGCGGAAAAAAAAGAACCCACTTACAAAATGGTTATGTGGTGATATGAAAAGGCAGATTTTGATAGCTTTCGTGACAATTTAAGAGACAAACAGTGGAACAATTTCTTCCATTCAAACGACCTGAACCAGTGTTGTGTTTCTTGGTTTTCTATCTCCTGCCAAAGAGTGGAATCCAAATAAAGACGCTTTCGTTCGTCCTGCTGATCTTCCATGGTATTCGTTTTAACTACCCCCTGAAAAACTTAAGGTCATGCGGGCATACTATAAAGTCAAAAACTACTGATGCAGTGCAGAGCCACAACCTATGGGCACCTATAATCAAATGCGAAACCACTACCAGGAGAATTTACGTATAGCTGAGCAACAGAACAATAGTAAACTGAGCAGCTGTTTAAACCGTCCTAAAAGAAAACTAAGGCCTGGTGGAAGACCGTTAAATACTTGTTAAACAGCAGTCACCATCAGAACATACCCCCTTTAGTATGTGAAAGTAGACACATAAGCGATAATACTTCCAACGCCGAAGCATTTAACCTCTTGCTAAGTCAGTCTAATCTCGATTCCGCTACAGTCAGCACCCCTACACACCCTCACCATCCTTTTCATACTATTGGAAATTTAAATATCTGTGAAAAAGAAGTGCCAGAAACACTTAACAGCCTTGATACAACCAAAGAAACTGGACCAGATAGAATGAGTGTCAGATTACTTTTGAAGGAAACAAATTCCATGATTTATAAACCTCTCACGAAATTAACAAACCTCTGTTTTGACCAAAACCAGTTCCTATCTACGTTTCACTGTTGCATAAAAAGAGGAAGAATTTTTTTGTAATAATGACCGGCCGATATCCATTTCCGCCGATTCCACTGCTAACCAGGTACTTTCCTTTTACCACGAGTTATGTTTGGCAGTCGATCAGCAGAAAGGAGTAAGAATCGTATTCTTTGACATCACCAAGGCATTCGATAAAGTGTGGCATATAAGTCACCTACATAAGTTAGAAAAAAGTGGTGTTGTAGGAAAGTTACTATCCTGCTTTGAAGATTACCTTCCAAACCACAAACAGTGCGTAGTTATCAATGACCATTCCCCTAGCTGGGGCACCATTACTACCGGCGTCCCACAAGGATCAGTTCTAGGTCCACTCCTGCTTTTGATCCATCTTAATGATATAGTTAATGCTGTATACTCTAACATTAAACTTTTTGGCGGATAATACATACGTTTTCCTTCCTTTGGATGACGCAGGCCATGCAGCAACAGTTCTTAATCAAGACCTTGCCCTCTTTGGACAATTGGTACAAAGAGTGGCAAAGATCCTTAATGCCTTAAAAAACGACACTATGTTTGTCTCTCTTAAAAGACACATTCCTGACTGCCCACCGCTTGTTTTCCAAGGTCAAAAGCTAGAAAGTGTACCCGAACACAAACATTTAGGTGTTACCCTGAAATCCGACATTAAATGAAATGTCCGTATTAAAGAAATTGCGGCTAAAGCTTCCAAACAGATAAACATAATGAAGTCTCTTTAATTTCGTCTTGATCGCGTCACATTAGAAGTTATTTACTTTTCATTTATTCGTACCATTTTAGACTATGGCAGTGTGGTCTGGGACGGCTGTGCTCAAGCAGACGAAAAGTCCCTAGAAGATTTACAATTGGTTGCGTCCAGCGTAATTACAGGAGCTATGCGAACTACACCCAGTGTGAAGTTGCATGGAGAAACCTGTTGGGAAAATCTCTCCAAACGGAGCGAGATCTCGAAACTTTCTATGATGGGTAAGATAGCCCACAAGTTAATTCCTAGCTATTGGTATACCGCTCTCCCCAATGTTCCAGTACCCGATGGAAATTTCTGCTACGACACCAAGAGCCAATCTGACACCAATCGTGAAATCTTCTTCCGCTTCAAGTGCAAAATTTACCAACTGTGTGCCGGTTCAAAGTAGAATTTTTAATGCATCGAAATACTCGTTGAAATATCCCGAACTTCTTAACGTAGGCAAGAGATATCTATTTATTATTTTACATTCCAGACTGTGCATGGGCCACAGCCAAACATTAACAACTGTTCCAAATAGGTGTTAAAGAGTCACTAGCATGTTTGTATCGTCCTGCTGCCGAAAGCGTATGGCATTACTTCCTTACTTACCCTCGATATGTTATATACGCAACAATCTTCATACGTTTTCCAATTCAGTTCACGCATCCGTCTGTTTGAGTACAATTTTGTTCGGTGATAGTCACCGCAGTCTCAAAGATAACATGTTTATATTTCTTTCTGAGCAAAAGTTTATACAAGAAAGTAAACGTTTCGAAATTGAATCATTGACATGATACATACGCTGGTAGCTTCTACCAGCCCATCTGTCTGTGTTCCGTCCTGGTGGAGTCCATATTCTCCTTGTTTTGCCCCTGCGTCACCACACCTGGAGAGCTTCTTGCACTTGACGTGTGGCGGCGCAGCTAGAGTGCGTTACGTCTGTCCTGTGCCTGTGTCTTCTCTTGCAAGATAAATTCATATGGGGCTCTGTCCTTCTTCCCAGTTGTTTCCCCTTGCTAATAAAATAAGTTTAAACCAATTGGGCGTGCATTTGTGCCAAGAATTTAAAACAAGTGACGTCAACCTGACCAACTAAAAACAACTGTCTTAATGAATCATTGAGGTACATATTTAGCCGTTTGGCTATTTTGGCCCAACAGTATTTTTGGCAAATAGGCCCATGGTTTGTCGCTAGATAACGCAACGGGAAAGTTACATGTCCATTAATAATAATGATAATAATAATAATAATAATAATAATAATAATAATAATGATGATGATGATGATGATGATGATGATGATGATGATGATGATGATGATGATGACGACGACGACAATAATAATAATAATGATAATTGAAAAAAGAAAGAAAGACAGAAAGAAAGAAAGGCAGAAAGAAAGAAATAAAGAAAGAAAGAAAGAAAGAAAAAGAAAGAAAGAAAGAAAGAAAGAAAGAAAGAAAGAAAGATAGGAAGAAAGAAACAAACAAATACCAGCGCAAATAATTGAGCCCCTTGTTCCACGAGAGCAGAAGTCAAGCCCGTGCAAATATGACTTTTGTCCTTCTGACAGAACGGAGTAAAGTTCATGTCTAAGTTTAAACCGATATTCTAAAGTCGCGTGTCTGCGCTTTAAAAAACGTGTGACGATATAGCATACATGACATACTTAGATCGCTATCTGTATTGTTATGGTATTTCCTGCATGATGCATATACTTGTATGTTTTCAATTCTGATCTGACCTCATTTTCAACACTCAAGTAGCATGCAAAACAAAAAACAAAAAAAAAAAAACAAAAAAAAAAACAAAAACAAAAAAAAAAAAAAAAAAAAAAACACACTTTAACTATGAATCAAGTTTCTACGTGGGTCAATTTGTTGTTTACTTGGAAATCTGACTAAAGCTGGGGCTCCGCATTGTTCTCCACATCGTACTACCACTTGGACCATGGACATCTGAGATAAAACGTGTTCACAATTGGGCAGACTGGGGTCAAGGTTAATGTTTTCAATTATTCCATTGAAATTGCTCCGCTATATAAAGGTGCCTGCTCTAACTTAGGGTGCATTTAACGTAGTGGTACGAAAATTGCCACTGTGTCTCTGTTTTTTCATACAAGCCCATCGATGTATACATTTTTAGTTATGCCCGCATATGTGTAGGTTCTTTGCATGTAACAATAAATATTCTAAGATTAATTTGTAAAATGTGACGGGCATTTTATTCAAGGGATCAGATTTACATTAATTTTTGAGAAAGAATCACAGCTTTTGTATAGCTTAGGTAGTATTGTTTTCGTTGTAGTAAAATGAATGTTTTTTATGTTATTGGATTTTAAGCGTCTGCAGTTACCATATATATATATATATATATATATATATATATATATATATATATATATATATATATATATATATTGAGCTCAAAAGTATCATTTTAACCTGGAATGTTCTCAAACAAAAAATGGCAACCTAAGTTATACTTCTATTTTAATATAGCGTTTAATTTCAAAAAGATTTATCCATCCAGTTTTGAGTGACAGTATCTCAAAATTACCAAGTTTTGTAAAAATTTGTTTCAGAGATATTTACTACCAAAGATAACTGAGGAGATTTTCTGACTTTAATTGCTTACAAATGACATTGGCCGTTAAGAATGACTAAATACGAATCTCTTAAACTCTGTCACAACAATGAAAGACACATTAACGAGCAATCTAGTGGTTCTAATCAGTCACCTGTGAAATAATCCGCTCACCTGTAAAAAAACACATCCAGTGAGGCTTTGACTGTGGATGGTTATCTAAGCGTCACCATTAGAGACCACATCAGCCAACAGCCAATTGACTGATTGACTCCATAATGGTTGTACTGACAGAGGGGCACTTTTTGATATTAAAGTTCTGAATAGAAGTTTACATGTTACAGTGAAACTTCTGACATGGCTGAAGATAGCACTTCATCATCCCCAAAATAGCAAAAGCTCAATTTCACTGGTTTGAAGGTCTCCGGCAAGCCCCATTTCCTCTAACTTGACTTCAATACGCATAGATCTAACTTACTGTTCTCTTTACCTTCTCTTCCTTCCTTCCTTGCTTCCTTCTCACGTTTCTTTCAATTTTTACTTTCTTTTATCCGTTTCCCTCTGCAGCATTATCGTGACATTTACAGACGTGAAGCACACTGCTACGAATGGGGTTATTTTCAAGCACGTAAGATCACTTTTTTAAAGCTGAAGTCTCATTTAACACGAGATTTGGAAGTCAGCCCCTGTTCAACATTATGCAGGTGTTATGTATATGTGTGTGTGTGTGGAACATGTTTACTTTGTTATACCATTTCTTTTCACGTCTATTTTGCGGTAAATGGCGGTCCGTGAAAGGGCCTTTTTTCGTTGCTGTTGTCGTTTTGGGGAACTTGCATGCATCAATAGTGGATGTGCCCACCACGCTTCTGTAAGCAAGTTTGGATCCGCCTTGGCATGCTGCTTGTCACCTTGGTGATCTCAGCCTATGGAATTTGATTCCACTGGTTCGTGAGCCTCTCTGCCAGTTGGTCTTGTGTGGCTGCAAGTTCCTCATAATCATCCCTGACTCGATGGCCAAGAACATCCCACAAATGCTCGATGGGGGCAGGCCACGAGAAAGGGTTGACCAGTTCAAGAATGGGATACTGTGTTGCTGTAGACACTGCATGCTGAATCAGGTAGTGTGTGGTCGTGCGTTATCCTGTTCAAACAGCATCCCTGGACATTGTTCGATCCATTCATCAACCATGGACAGCATCTCACGCACATAATGCTGGCCTGTCGTCATTGCCCTGTTCAGCTCGATGAGGGATGTTCTTTCTGTTGCTCTTATTGCCCCCCCCCCCCCCACATCAGGACACCGCCTGCTGCGTAGTGACCATGTTCAGCCATACATGTCCTCTATGAAGACATTCATCCACCAGTCTTCCATCGTGGAAATCCAGGCAGAATCATCTGACCTCATAAAGCTGTTGCATTGGTTTTTGGTCCAGACATGCATGCTCCTCGCAGTACTGTAACCGCCTTGTTCTGTCTGCTGGACTGAGAGGGATGTGAATGACAGGGTGGTATGCCCTCAATTTGACCAACACTAATCTCTTGTTAATGGTTGGCTATGATGTTGCAGAACTGGCACTACAGCTGGCCACACCTTTCGGTGGACAAAAACCTGTGCCTCTTCACATGATGGATCAAGTAATGGTCATCAATTCCATCTGACAGTCTTGATCACCAGGATTCAGTCTTCCTCTTACATCCTCTGGTTTCTCGGAAATGGTCCCACCACTTTTTGACACTGACAGATGGCCTGGAGTACCCCATTATGCTGGCAACCTTCCGCTGGAGAATGCAAGCTTCGAACACCCCAATGGTTTTGTCCTTATAATATTCAGTCAGTTGTACAAATTCAAATGACCCAAATGCCATGGCATTGTGGGTTCATATTGATCCCAGTAGTACCATGGCCCCCTTATAAAGCCCATAGGCACCCCAATACCAGACACATTTTTCATGCATCCTTGATTGTTTTATTTGTGCAGGACATTTTTGTTTTGTGTGTGTACGACTGCTCAGGCACACCCTAAACTATTCTGTTGATGTTATTATATTCCATGCGACACCCATATTTTCAGTATAATAGCATTTTCAAAGCGGCCCATGTTTAACAAATCGGGGTACATTTTGCCCCTACAGTATACACATGTATGGTTTCCTGCTGATGACTCATTTATAGGTTGACCCGGCTGTTGAAGCCTTGAATTTGAAAAAAAAAATGAATCGATCGTGATAATATGGAATAATATAAGCAAATGTTTTGACATTGGCCGTTACTGGATCATGTAACACCCACATTTTCCATATAAGGCATATTTAAAGTGGCCCATGTAAAACCAATGGGTTGACATGCCCCCCCCCCCCCCCGCAGTATTCCTGGTTTCCCACTGATGACTTGTTCATAGGTTGGTTTGGCTGTCGAAGCCTTTAATTTTCAAATTTTGAATGGATTGTGATAATATTGAATAATAAAAGAACATAGGTTTAGTTATAGACAGAGACGTGATTGGCTGTGGAGCGCAGAGAGATTGAATTTAAATGTAAATACATTTTAATATCATTTGCTTTTATTATTATGATTTTTATTATGCATTCATTTGTGGAAAAGGGTTACCATAGTGCATCTAGATAAAATAAATAAACAACGCTCAGTAAAACACCGACCATATGTCAATAACAAAAATCAATAATACTAGGAAAGATGATTTGCTGCATAGCAAATCAGTGTGTGTGTCTTCAAAGCATATTGGTATGGTAATGTACAGCTATTCCACAACACAGGAGTAGATGTTGGAGTGGTATCTCTATCTGTAATCGCTTTGAAGTTATTCAAGATTTAAACATTTCTAATGGTGCTGTTTAGCATAATTTAAATTGCTACAACTTTTGTTTTAAATTCATTAGCTGCGCAATGGTCAACAACCCCCTAGTAGAAGTTGGAATGACATCTCTATCTATTATAGTGTTGAAGATATTCAAGATTGAAAATTTCGAATACTGCTAATTAGCATAATCTAAATTGCTACAACTTTTGTTTTAGATTCAGTACATGCGCAATGGTCAACACCCCCTCCTAGAAGTTCAAATGACATCTCTATCTATAATAGTTTTGAAGATATTCAAGTTTAAAAATTTTAAATGCTGCTAATTAGCATAATTTGAATTGCTACAACTTTTGCTTTAGATTCATTACATGCGCAATGGTCAATAACCCACTACAAGTTAAAATGACGTCTCGATCTAAAACAGTTTTGAAGATATTCAAGTTTAAAAATTTCAAATGCTGCTAATTAGCATAATTTAAATTGGTACAACGTTTGTTTTAAATTCATTAGATGCGCAATGGTCAATAACCCCCTAGTAGAAGTTGGAATGACATCTCTATCCATTATACTTTTGCAGATATTCAAGATTTAAAATTTCAAATGCCCCTACTTTACATAACTTTAAACATCTTCATTCCTTTGTATAAAACGGTCAAACTCCTTGTATGGAGGTACAATCATGCCAAGTTTGGAGTTTCTATGTATAATAGTGTTCGAGAAAAGTGTCGGCCAAATTTGTCGGTGAAGAAAGAAGAAAGAAAGAAAGAAAGAGAGAGAGAAAGAGAGAGAGAGAAAGAGAGAGAGAGAAAGAAAGAAAGAAAGAAAGAAAGAAAGAAAGAAAGAAAGAAAGAAAGAAAGAAAGAAAGAAAGAAAGAAAGAAAGAAAGAAAGAAAGAAAGAAAGCACTGCCCCTCTCTGTCAACCCGAGGAGCACCTACTCAGGATATTAATACTATTATGTTTTATTGAACCCGTGTTTCCGGGAAATAAAAGTAGGGTACATCTAGATAAAATCCACTTCAGAGTACAATACAGTACACCTTGTGCTCACTAACATACTAGATTATGAACAGGGTAATGATCATTAATAGACCCATACCACGTTCTTCGGTCCATAGCTTTATGTAATTGTCAGATACAATATAATATGGTCAGCAGAAAAACATGTAAAGTGAGCAGTGACCATTGATGAATTATTTAGAGCTGCTTCACTGGCCAGATCTTCAGAAATATCTGGTCTGTGGAACAGCCAAATCATGTTTTTTTTCAGTTCATGGCTCCATAAGGTTTTGAAATGGGAGTATAATGGCCAGTTGTGCACACCTGACTTAAGACTGACTTACCTGTGGCAGGTTTTAAGACAGGCCTGAGCCTACACTTGGATTGCACAGTGTAGGCCCAGTGTAAGGCCTGGTCCCAAGTAAGGTCTCAAATTAAAACAGGGGGAATCACGTCTTAAGCCTTGTTGGGGTCAGTGCCCCCAGCTAGTGTACATGGTATATAAGGGTGGGTTTCCTTTCAAATTCAAGGGGAAGCCTATAAGAAAGGCCAGAGTTTGAAAATGGACATTGTTTTCGAACATCTGGACCAGATGGAACTGGCTGAAAGATTATTACGGAGACAGGCACGCATAAGGGACCGCAGTAACCCCTTTGTTGAGTATTCAGACCAGGAGTTTGTCACCAGATTTAGACTGAATAAGGATGGAGTGCATTTTCTCCTGGAAAGAATTGGTGACAGGCTGGACAACATACAAAATAAGGCCATGTCCATACCACCTTTGCCTCAACTGCTGGTAACCTTGCGTTTTTATGCAAGTGGTTCATACTTAAAAGTGAATGGAGATTTGTTTGGTGTAGATATCTCAACAGTCAGCAGAGTTATCGCCCGAGTTACCAGAGAAGTTGCAGCTCTTCGTCCTCACTTTATATCTTTTCCTGATGCTGCAGAAATAAAAAGAATACAGAGAGAATTTCACGCAATTGCTGGAATACCTGCAGTTGTGGGTGTAATAGATTGCACACACGTTGCTATTCTATCCCCAGGAGGTAATGATTCTGAGCTATACAAGAACAGAAAAGGCTACTTTTCAATAAATGTGCAGGTGATCGGAGACTCAAATCAGAAATATAGTAGCACGGTGGCCAGGAAGCACCCATGATTCGAGAATTTTTGAAAATTCTTATATAGGTGCAAGGTTTCAAGGCATGAAATTCAGGGTATTTTATTAGGTGACAACGGCTATCCACTACGTCCGTATTTGATGGCACCTCTTCTTCACCCGAACACACGACCAGAAATACGATTTAATTATGCCCTATGCAGAACTCGCGTTTTGATCGAAAATCTGTTTGGAGTTCTACAGAGACGTTTTCCTTGCTTGGGAATGCAGCTCCGCTTGAAACTTGAAACATCCCTGGCAGTCATTGTAGCCTGCTCCGTGCTACATAATATCGCCACCCAGACTGGTGTACCCTTACCAGAAGATGGACAACATGATATAGTTGGGAATGATGTGCCAGTGGTAGCTCCTAGGAATGGTGACCAGGGAGGACGTCCACAGAGGGAAGTTCTCATTAGATTATTCGAGTGACAAAAAAAGTAACATGGTAAGTAATGCATGCCTTTTATGCCTGTGTGCGTAAACACACGACAAAGATTTACTTGGAATTCTTTCTTTCTTTCTTTTTTGTTTCTTTTTTCTTTCTTCCTTTTTTCTTTCTTTTCTTTTTTTTTTCCACTCCGTTTTGTGCGCACTTAAACTCGGACACCATGCAAGCCAGACACTTGAAATTTGGCATAGCTGTAGGTCCTATAGTGAAATTATATATATATTGTAGAGAATAGTCATGATGTTAAAAATTGCACAAATTAGGGCCATTAAAGAATTTCAATTGCTTCTAGCTTCCAAAGTATTCCACATAGAAAAATTAATAATGGCTCTATGGGTATGTTTGTTGGGGCTGCGCTTCTCATGGTCACACTTGTAAATTTGTAGAATTTAAATTTATGTAAATTAGGGACACTTTGAAATGTTAAAGTTGAAGATCTTGAAAACTATTATAGATAGAGGTGCCATTCCAAATCCATTATTAAGTTTGCACTATAGGCGCATCCAATGAACAGTGACTGAAAAGTGTAGCATTTCAATTTATGCAAATTAGGGCCATCAGAAAATTTCAATTGCTTGTAGGTTCCAAAGTATTCCACATAGAGAGTGTTGGGGCTGCGCTTCTAATGGGCACACTTATAAATTTGTAGAATTTAAATTCATTCAAATTAGGGACTCTTTGAAATTTTAAAGTTGAATATCTGGAAAACTATTATAGATAGAGGTGCCATTGGTAAGTTTGCACTATAGGCGCATCCAATGAACCATGACTGAAAAGTGCAACAGTGCCAGCTCTTCACACACACACACACAGACATATTTTCTTTCTAGCAAATCTTTCTTTTCTAGTTTCACATTTTTTTTATTAGCATAGCCATTTCTATACACTTTTATGAACATGTCATTTTATTGCTGGCGCATCATGTAATTTATATGAAGAGTTCACATACCAAATCCTATTTGAAACTTTTTTTTTCAAAATTATTATTGTGATGTCAGTTTCTCTATGTTTACTTGCTTATTATGGTCGTAGTGCATCATGTAATTTACGGAATGAGTTCATCATCAAATTTGAAACGGCTGCCAAAATAAGTTATTTGTGACGATATGCATGTCACTCACAGATGCTGAATTTGTTGACACAGTATCTATAGCTGTAGAAAGATTGGTGGTGGTGACAACATTACTGGTGGTGACAACAATGCTGGTGGTGGCAACTTCACTTGTTATAGGTGGAATTGCGCTAACGGCTTCCTTGGTCCTTGTAACTGAGGGTGGTGTTGATACATCGTTACCTGAGTTGTTCACTGAACCAAGTTCTTTTAGAATTTTTCTCTTCTGTAGAATGAGAACTTCTTCCTCTAGGTCCAAGATACGCATTTTTTTGGCATGCTGCGCCTCAGCCATCTCAAGGAGTCTCGTTTCCACAGCATCTTGTCTGCAACTAAATTTAGCTTTGTTGGCTGCTGCTGAACTGCTCGATTTATGTCTGTTTTCAGTATCTTCAGATGTCTGTGCCGTTTGATCACATGGATCTTGACTGCATTCGCTATTAGAGACCATCGAGGTGACGGTGTGAGGCTTGTCGCGGCGGACCTGTACAGGACAGTGACTTGGTGCTGGCTACTGACCCTTCACCTGATGTACACGTATTATGAAGTACCGGTATTTCCTGAAAAGGAAGAAGATCCATTACTATATATATATATACATAGTCTCAAAGAACATTGTTGGTAATATGGCATACACATATCTCCAGTCAGAAATGCAATGATTCTAAATAATTAAATGTATTGTACGTTTACTGGTATTAAAGTTATTGGGATATGAATATGAAACTTTACGGTATATCATTTCAATATTTCCATTAAAACATGCATATGAAAGGGGCCAGTCACAATTTCCCAACATTTTAACATTAGTCTGCCGCAGGGTACTCTTTTTTTGAGGGGGCGGGGGGGGGGCTAAGGGGTACTTTACGTTTTTTTAAAATACATGTACTTAAAAATGCTTATATTTTTTGGTTGCTGAAAAACATTGAAAACTTAAATATTTATAGCATTATTGATATGAGAAGCTACGTAAACATTACAGGAACAAGTTTTGTGGTCTGAACAAGTGGCTGGTGGGGATTGGGGTGGGGGATGGGGGTCTGTGAATTAGTGCTTAGTGTACTTATGTGAAAATGTTGATAATTTAGGCTGGCCCCTAACAAGAGAACAATATAAAAGGCGAGAAAATTATATTTAAGTTTGGTAGCCTAAAATGTGAATAGCAACATGTCTATAGTACTTATTAATAACAAATATTACATGAAAAGCGGTTGCAATAGGAAGACATGTGTTAAAAGGGTTATTTCTATGTATTCTCTATTTATAGTATTCAGTATACTAGCTATCCAAACTCAAAATCCTTTTCGTATAAAGTTATTTTTAGCTATCTTTTTCCTTTGAGGATAAATTGTTTAGCCATAATTTCAAGCACGCAAGTTGTTGTTATGCAGATTTGTGCATCTGAAACATTAATGACAAACATTTATGTCAACAGCCAGAACAAGGGTACAAATGTCTTTCTTTTTTCTTCTTTCTTTCTCTCTCCCTTATTTCTTTCCTACTTTCCTTTCTTTCCTTTCTTTTATTTCCTTTCTTTTCTTTCTTCTGCTTTCTTTTTTTCTTTCTTTTTCTGTTTCTTTCTTCAACTTTCTTGCCCCCACTTTTTTTATCTTTCTTCCTTTTCTTTGCTCATTTGATGCTATTATACAAAATATAAACTAGTGTGCATTGTTCATTTCATACATATTATAACTACTTAAATATTTCAGCTTCTATCATGGACGATCATGTATAAATTACAATCATATGTACTTTCAATAAATTGTATAAATAATAGGTGCAATGAATTATACATACCGTATTGTCTCTTTGGTTTCTATCTCCATGAAATTCACTGTCGTCGTCAAAAATGTTATTTAAACTGTACACTTGTTGTGGAGCAATACTAATTATTTTTGAAGACAGTGAATCCACATAGGTTGTCTCTTCTCCCCCACCAGTTTCTTTTCTTGCTTTCCTTTCTTTTGCAACATCGCCCTTGGCCTTGGACTTCAGATTTTTCCATAGTCGTTTTAGCTGGCTACAATCCCTTTTGTGGACCCCATGCCTGGAGTTGAATTCTTCTGTAAGAGTTTGCCAGGCCTTCTCTTTTTTTGCCAAAATTTTGCCATCAGTGCGTTTACCTTCAATGATGGCCTTATGATTTTCAACTAATTCCACCAAAATTTCTTTTTCTAATGCGGAAAAATTAGTAGGACCTTTTCCCATTGTAACACAGCACTGGTGTTCACATGCACTGGCAGAATGGAATCTGTGACACGTTTCTCCAAGAAGAAAGTCACAACTTGTCATGTCAACAGTGTAGAATAAAAGACAGTATTGGGCATAACGAAAACCAATGTGCGGGTCAAGTCTTAAGACTGGATTGAATGGGACGTACTGTCAGTGAACCTGAACAATCGACCCAGTGCCACGTAAGACTTCCTTAAGACCCTCTTAAGACAGTCTTACTAGATCCCAATTTAAGTGCATATGCCTGCCCTATGTAAGCCATAGGTGCGCAACTGGCCATAAGTTATGTTGTTGGGAGAGACTGTGTTTTAAAACACCGATTTAGTAAGGATCGAGATTTGACAGCGATCTGGTCCGAGATACGGGAAATAGAAAGCGCTTTTAATAGAGAAGTATTATGACACCGTTTACCAATTCCGACATATCGTTTAACAAAGGTACCCTGCGTGGACTCTAATTTAGACAATGAACTGTAGGGTACTGATAAGGCTTCAAGCACATAAGTAAGAATATTTGTACATATGCTTTTCCAAATATGAGTTTTGACTTGAGTGTCTACACCTGGGTACGAGAGACCAGTGTTACAGAGACTGTATTAGTTATGTCTGCACTGTTTCATATGATATTCAATATGACCATTACATGTGTATTAATTTACTGTTAAAATATACGCCTAAAATATTAACATCGTCGCTTAAGGACACTAGTTCACCATCCAAATATATACGAGGAGGATTATGATAAAATTTTGGACCCACAGTGATGAATTAAGAGTACTGAAGGTTAAATTTAAGCCTCCGGAACTTTGAATACTCAGTACTCAGTATATCAATAGAGTTCAGCAGACCTGGCGGAGTACAGCTGAGTAAAGTAGCATCGTCAGCGTGGGGTAAAACACTATAAGTGTTATCACCCGCACGTACAACTTTGGATTGCGAGCTGACATCTTGTAACATGTCATAGATGAAAATATTAAAGAGGTAAGGAGATAAAACTCTACCCCGCCTGACACCTCTTTTAACAGGAAAAGAACGACTGGCGTCAGTGTTCCATCTAACAAAGGCATGGGAATTAGAATACCATTTATGCAATAGCAGCCAATGACATTCTGGCAGAACATCAATAAATTTATATAAGAGCTCGTCATGCCCTATACTATTGAAAACATTCAGGGCATCTAACGCACACAAGATATACAGGGGGATGCACATTGATGTAGTAAAAAATAACATCATGAAGGAATGTTCAACCGAAAGAAGCGTTTCTTCTTTTATGGAAACCAAGTTGTACATCACTAGTATTGTCATCCGGGAGCATAGTTAAATTCAACAAATCTGGCGTGAACAGAGCTCAGCATAATGGGTCTTTAGTGTTCAGCAGCGTTAGGGTTAAGAGTACTTTTCTTCAGGCTACGGAAACCTCGGGTACAATACTGAAAATGAAAATGGCAGAGTACAGGTCAGAAAGACCTTCCGATAGCAAATGTGATTTTGCGTGTATAAGGTGCTCGGCTGCAATACCGTCATACCCAGAAGATGAGCTGGGTCTTATTAAGCCGGCCTATTAAATCAGAAACCATATCAGTACATGTATCTATATTGCAGGACTCCTATCACGCAATGTTGCGTCATTTTTCGGTATTTACGCTTCACCGATTCAATGATACGCTTGTGGTCTGCTGTAAAAACATCATGTATATTATCCATATTGAATAACAATATATACAGGTGTGCGTGTGTGTGTGTGTGTGTGTGTGTGTGTGTGTGTGTGTGTGTGTGTGTGTGTGTGTCTGTGTGTGTGCTTGTGTCGTTCAGAACTATGCAGAACTGCTTCTCCTGCCTGTACAAATATGAGTTATATTTTCAGTTTGATATTTAAATGGCAAACGATGACGCGGCTGAAGTTAGGACTACCTGATCACCTAACTGTTTTCACTACCATGGCCATGGGTCGTACGATTGCTCAGGACTATTGGTATTAATGCACAACACCCAATCGGTTGTCCACACTGGACTTACCTAAATAATTGATGAAGACGCATTAGACGTAAATTTCAGCAAAAAATTACAAACTTACATATGTGCTAGCATTAAAATATGTCTAGCGGATATAATTGATCTGAAACAAACCAATGATATTGAAAGCAAACGACAAGGGCCTGCAGTGGCCTGTCTATGCGCTACAACTCAATAAGTGGGCTAACTGAAATAGGTCCCCGGCGGAATTTTTATTCGCAGATCGACTCTTGGCAACATGAGCGGCCGGAGCAGGTAAGTTATAGAGCCGTTTCTGAACGTAGCTCGGATCTCTTTTGAAATTGGTAAGCAAACTTGTCGATCACGTTTCCCCAGGGTGAACAGGGACAATACATTGTGTGCACTGAGTTGTGCCCATCATTCACTTGGGCACTTGTGGTGCATGCGGTGGGTAAGCCACGTGTATATTCTACCATGGCAGTGCGATGCATGACATTTGCGTACACGTATTTCATGGCCGCATGCATTAGTTCGGCGCAGCGATCATATATCGGCGCGGGTCAAGGCAACCTTTCTGAGGTATTATGTCAACATGCACATACCATGTAAATCAGTTAAATGCAACAGTATGCTTATGAAGTAATTTATGCTACCAGGATCTTCCCTGAAGGTTGCTTTGGCCGGGGTGGAGGTAATGTTGAAAGCTAGACTGTCATTTATTCCACACGCAATTAACAGATTTTGTAATAGGGAAAATGGTGACCCAGATCTATGAATCTGTTACTGAAGAAACTATACTCAAGCTTAGTTTTAAAAAGTACTGCTCCATTATTTGAAAAACAGTTGTGTACATGTGGAGCACGTAGCTTAGTCTGAATATGATTTATATTTGGTCATGCACCAACAGAAGGTGTCGGGAGAAATCATTTAGTAACTCTGCTAGCAGCGACGTCTGTACATCAGGTGTACAGGTTTCTCCCGCACGCATGTAGTGTTTGTCGTTTCCTAAAACGCTGCTCATAATTATGTATAGATTTGGCTGTTATTGCGTCCTGCGTGCGTTGTAACCCACGCAGCACCCCACTTGGTATAAATTATCCTAGTGTATTTATATCCCTTGTCATTCGACTAACATGTTACACAAACGAAGTAAGCAGTTAAATCATCAATTGTACAACCGAGATTACTTGCATCAGGGACCTGGGAAATCCGCCTGCTTGCATGACCATCGGACCACTGAATACGGGCTTGTCTGGCCTACTGGTATACCGTACTTTTTATTCGACTATGAATGGTGCCCACAATGCTCAATTTCGCTATATTAATATTTCCGTGGCTCTCTGCTTGCCTTCCGCGGTGCTGTGTGAATGACGTATGCGCGTTGCTAATGCATTCTTTCTGCAAAGAAGATCTCTGAAGTTGGCTTTTACAACCAAATTAACGAGTTCAAGTGTTTATTGTCCTCCGTGCATACACGTACGTTGGTCAGATACCAAGATATGTACGAGGTGAAAAACGTAAAACTGACGCATGCACTGCTGTTTTTGTATGAGTGTTTTATGCCAAGCCAAAGCTGCAAATATTCACAAATAGAGATATCCGTATTTCTAAATACAGATATCTGCATTAAAATACAGAAATCTGTATTTAAATACAGATATCTGTATTTCTTATTCAGATATCTGTAGTCCTAATACAGATATCTCTATTCCAAATTGAGATATCTGCTTCGAATGTGTATACGCAAAACATTTGTGGATCCCCAGGCCTAACTTTTTTCACCATGTGCTGCTGCTATTTTTTCCCATTTTTGTAACGAATTTGTGTGTGTTTTCGATAGTTTCGACAGCTCTCACTTAGACTGTTATGAAACTTGACGGAATTGTACCTTGTAAAACAAAGTTATTCACTGCGTAATGATTCTCTGGGTCCCTGATTTTCACTACTTTTTCGATTCTGGTACTTGTTGGTTAATGCATACATTCCTATCAACTACTATGTAAGTCAATGCGGACTGCAATGGAAATTCACATTTTTTACTTCTCCACAACTTTGCCCAGATCCATTGTAACTTGGTGGGGGTGTACCTTGGGTAGTTCCACTTTGATCTAGGTAAACTGGTCGCGCCCCAGTAATTTATTAATTTTTTATATCATTTTTATGTCTGTGTGCCAACACAGATATATTGTTTTTCTAGGAATTCTTTCTTTCTTTTTCTTTCTTTCTTTCTTTCTTTCTTTCTTTCTTTCTTTCTTTCTTTCTTTCTTTCTTTCTTTCTTTCTTTCTTTCTTTCTTTCTTTCTTTCTTTCTTTCTTTCTTTCTTTCTTTCTCTCTCTCTCTCTCTCTCTCTCTCTCTCTCTCTCTCTTTCTTTCTTTCTTTCTTTCTTTCTTTCTTTCCAGGCAAACTTGTCCGATGTTTAATTTGAAAAGTATTTCACGTAAAAAAACTCCAAACTTGGCATGATCATTCTTCCATACATGAAGTCGTGATATTTTGTGAAAAAGTTCATCTCAAACTATTATAGGTAAAGGTAAGCAATCAGACTTCAATTAATATGTTGTAACACTGCACATTATGGTTATTTGCATGTTACCTCTAAAGGTCAAAGAGTAGGGTCATTTGGACCTTTGAAATTTTAATCTGGCCATAACTTGGTCAAGCGTTATCCAAATTTGATCACATTGGGCTCAAATTGAGCAATTATAGCACTATAATTTTTTTGTGATTTCAATCTGACCTCTATAGGTCATAGGTCAAGCTCATTTGGACCTTTAAAATGATCATGTAGCCAGAAATTGGTCAAGTTCTATCCATTTTTAATCATGTTGGTCACAAATTGTAGCTATTGGAACATTTCATTTTTTTTTTAATTTACACGTGACTTTGTAACGTCAAAGGTCAATGTCATTTGGACATTTGAAATTTTCATGTAGCCAGAACTCGGTCAATCCTTTTCCAACTTTGATCATGTTGGGCTCAAATTATAGCTATGGTAACACTGCTCACTTTTTTAAGTTACATGTAACCTCTAAGGGTCCGATGTGAAAAGCATTTGGACCTTCGAAGTATTCATCTAGCCATATCGTGGTCAAATGTGATTCACCTTTTGAACATGTTGTGCTCAAATCGTTGCAATTGTAGCAATACTCAGTTTTGTTAATTACAAGTGACCTGTAAAAGGTCAGAAGTCAATGTTATATGGACTTTTAAAATTTTCATCTAGTCATAACTCAGCCAATTTCCATCTAATTCTAAGCATGTTGGACTGAAATGGTAGGTACTGCTACACTGCACATTATTGTTAAGACCATGTAATCTCTGGAGGTCAATGGTTCAGGTCATTGAACCCTTTGAAAGTTGCATCTAGCCTTTGCTTGGTCAATTTTCAACTGATTTGGTTCATGTTGGGCTTATATTGTAGGTTTTGTAACGCTGTAAATTTTTGTGATATACATGATTGTGACATCTCAAGTTCAAAGGTCAAGGTTTATGTTGGATTTTGATATTTTCACCCAGCCATAAGCTTAATTCAATGTGAAAAAACAATGTACAAAAATTGTCTGAAGTAAATCTTCATTTATCAGTTGTTTTCGCTGTTTTCATGTTTGCTTAGTCTGTGTTACGTGGTATCTTTGTGTGTTGGGTCATTTTCAAAACAACATACATTAATAGATATCACCAGTATGTACATGTCTGAATATATATATATATATATATATATATACTTGCCATGGCATTGGTAAGGTCCACAGATTATCATTACCCAATTATGCGTCTACCTTTGATTTTGCTCTTCAACCACACTCTCTTATATGCCTACCTACTTAAAAGTGTCTGTGCAATTGGTTCAATTATGGTCAATCTTATGCGATCAATTTTGAATCTTTGATGTCAATTTATCAACAGTGCTTGAACTGTCCATATCCACATTTCTCCTCTGTCTGTTGGAGCAATACTTATATACATAACAGTGGTACTTATGATCATATAAATATATATATATATATATATATATATATATATATATATATATATATATGTGTGTGTGTGTGTGTGTGTGTGTGTATCAATTAATGGGGCTAATTCTCCAACAATTTCTTATGCTGGATCATTTATACACATTTTATACACCAATGAATTGCTCTTACTATAACTATATATGTTTTCTTTAATTGTTCAAATGCATCATGGGTTAAAAACACTACATATGTACTTGCGCTTATACATGAAGTATTGTATTTGATGTGCTATATAATTTCTAGTGTTATTGGTAACTTGCACATTTTTTGCTTATACGCATCTGTTCCAGATAGACTTCTTACTATATGGTATCAATTATTAAGTTCTTACATTAACGTGTCCATGTATCCAGCTTTTTTTTATTTTGGCGCTGTCATAATGATATGCAATCACCACACTTTTGATACAAGACGTTGACTTTTCAAATACCTTACGATTCGCTCTAGGTACAGTTTTACACCTCAATATATTTTTGCTTCACGCCCTCTTCTGATACTGCAAGCGGCGACTATCATGTCAAATCAGGCCCAAGAAACAATGCATGTGATATTGTATTTTGAAATGTTAACGTACGAAGCATGCCCCAGGATAATTTAAGGTACATCAATGCTGATCTTACTCGAGACTTTGATATTATATCTATGTCAGAAACGTTTCAATCACTTAATCATAAGGACTAAGATGTTGAATTCCCCAGGTTTTCATAAAATATTACGTCACAATCGCCCCAATGTCATAGGCGGCCGGGTAGCTCTTTTTAATTCTCAATCTTTAGTAGTGACTAGGCGCTCAGATCGTGAGCTACCAGATCTTGGGATGCTCTGGTACGACATTCGACTTCATAATAACACATTTTTCTTCGGGTTAGCCTACAGGCTTTCAAAATCGCCTCTATTGTTCTTATATAAACTCCAGGATCTTATTGATTAAGCAAAGGCAACAAACATCAATAATATTATTATTTCCGGAAATCTTAACTCTGATCCTTCTACTCCAACAGGAGGTAAACTTCCCCAATTCTAAACATCGAATCTCCTAACGACGCATGCAAATGAGCCTGCTAGTATCAGCGATCATTCAGCTACATGTCTTGATCAAATTCTTAGGAATATTTCCTTTACTTTATTTACTTCATTAAATAGGTGCGTTTTCTTTCAAGTAATGCCAATTGTGGTCATTGTGTTGTCACTGTTGATCTATTATTGCGACGCAATAATGATCCCGTATATTCTAGACGTGTTTGGTATTTTGACAGAGCAGATTTCTTGTAAATTCAGGGATTACCTCAAAAGCTTTACAGTAATTGGGAAAATTGTTTCATTTCTAATGATATTGATGCCTGTTGTAACTTGTGGTCACAACTATTTCTTGAAGCTGCTCAAGCTTGCATCCCTAACAGAGATATAGAGGTAATAGACCATCATTCATACTTGCGCTGTTTGAGCCACAAAGTGCATTGAGTGCATGATAAGACCAAATCGAATGGACCCCGATATGATAATGTTGCATGGTACAGATTCCATTAATTACGTGACGAATATCACAATAAACCGTAAACATCGGAGCAAGAATACAATGATAAACTTCGCAATATACTGAAAAGTTCAGCACAAAAGAAAATAAATGCTGGTGGCAGACATTCAAATATTTTCTCACCCGCAATTATACATCAACTGTGCATTCTTTATTTGTTGATAATGAGCACATAGCAAATAATCTTTCAAAAGCTGAAGCGTTCAATTCATTTTTTCTTCAACATTGTGCCCTCGATGTCTTCAGACACCTTATTTAGCTCTATGCTGTAAATTCCAGTTTTATGATAGATGATAATGTTCATGAAATGTTACTTAACTTAGATACTCCCAATGCCTCTGGCCCGGACAAAATCAGTGCTAAACTTCTTAAAGACGCTACACCTGTTATTTATAAGTCGCTTATGAAATTATATAATCTTTCTATGAGAACCAAACAGTTTCCTTCACTATGAAAAAAAGGCCAATGTTACTCCAATCCATAAAAAAGGCTGTCAGACCTTGTATATCAACTACCACCCTGTCTCCTTACTACGTTGTGTGGGTAAAGTCTTCGAAAAGGTAGTTTTTAAGCACACCTTTACTCTTTTCGTAATCCTCTCAATATTTCTTCCCAACAATGAGGATTAACCCCTGGTCAGTCTATTATTAATCAGTTAATAATTTTATATCACCAGTATGCCTTGCTGTTGATTATCAAAAAAGGAGTGCGTATCATGTTCCTAGATACCAGCAAGGCGTTTGATAAATTTTGGTTCTGTGGTCTTTTATTCCAATTAAAGAAAAATGGTATTCAAGATGATTTGCTCAGTTGGCTCACTGATTATCTTAAAACCCGCTAACTACATGCTGTTATCCAAGACCAGTCCTCTGACTGGGGAATAGTTCATGCCAGTGTCTCCCATGGTTTCGTATGGGGATCCCTTATATTTGTAATATGTATTAATGATGTTGTTGATATCGTTAATTCAAATATTAGACTATTTATAGACGATATATCTCTATATTTAACTGTGGATAATCCTGTAAATACTGCCGGAACAATAAACTTTGACGTTTCTGCTATTGACGAATGGTCCAATAAGTGGCTAATAACTTTCAATGCCTTAAAAACTGACCGCATGTTAATATCACCTAAGTCTGCCTCACCTGATCATCCTCCCCTAATTTCAGGGCCATACGTTGCATAACGTTGACAGTCACAACCTTCTAGGCATTATTCTGCCGTGTGATTTGAGATGACTTATAATGTCGAAGACTTTATTGTAGAAGCAGAAAATTATGAAACAAAATAAAGAAACATGATTTATAGTTTGAACCGACAAACCATTGAAACTATTTATATATCTTTTGTTAGACCAATTTTAGAGTATGGAAGTCTTGTTTGTGATGGACGCACAGCCGCTGATGCTAAGAAACGTAAGGGAGTTCAGTTAGCGGCTGCTCGAATAGTTACAGGACCATCTCGTGGTACAACTAATGCTAAACTGCATGTAAATCTTGGATGGCAAACCTTAGTCAAGTGCAGGGAAAACGCAAAATTAGAAATCATGTGCAAAATAGTCAACAATTTAGTCACCCATACCTTGCAAGCTATAAATCCTAGTATTCTTATGCCTGACATACCACATTATAACACACGTCGAGGATCTGACGTAACTCATTTAAGAGCCCGAAGCGATCTTTTTAATAATTCATTCTCCCTTCAGCGGTCAGATTATGGAATAAACTTCCTAACAATATTAGAAATTCGGAATCATTATCCTTATTTAAATTAAATTTATGCAGCTCTCTCCTCAAGATTCTTGCTTCTCAATATTGTACAATTATGGAAGTATGTATGTTTCAATTCGTCATACTCGATTGCATCCTGGCAGTAGCCAGCTGAACTATCATGTATTCAATCTTGGATTCAAATTGTCTCCAAACTGTGAATGTGGTGCACCTAATGATGGTGTGTGGCAGTTTTTCTTCGCGTGTCCGTTTTATGTAGTCGCCCGATCTAACTTACACATGCTTATCTCCAGATATACTCCTTTTCCTCCGATAACTGTTCTGTACGGCTCTGTTAAGGGTACCCTTCAGGAAAATATCCCAATTTTCCCCACTGTTCAAGATTATAACACTTTAAAGACTTTCATCAACTGGCATTGGTTAAATTTTATAATGGCGTGACGAATATACAACATATTTGTATGGCGGTAAAATTATCTTACTTTGGCACCCATATACCTTATAATGACCCCCCCCCCCTAATCTGTCCTGGTTCAGTGTCTTTGTTTTTATGTCTGTGTGCCAATAGAGACATATTGTTTTTCTAGTAATTCTTTATTTCTTTCTTCCTGACTTTCTTTCTTTCTTTATCTCTCTCTCTTTCTTTCTTTCAGTACAGCCAAATTTGTCCGACATTGCATTTGTAAAGTATTACACGTAGAAACTCCAAACTTGGCACAATTAAACTTCTATAGATGAAGTCTGGCCTTTTTAAGAAGAGAGGTCATGTTTTTGAAAATTATGCAAATGAGGGCTAATTAAAGTTTTAAATCTTCAATACCTTAAATACCATAGTAGATGTGGTTCCGAGTGTATAGGAGTTCGATCAACCAAGGCAAAGGTCGTGTCACATGTTAAGGTCATGTCAAGATCGAAGGTCATATCAGGGTCAAAGGTCAATTTTAGTCCAAAACGTCATTTTTGAGGTCAAAGTTCACTTCAGGTAGAGGTCATCTCAAGGTCAAAGGCAATTTTCAGGTCAAAGCACGCTTTCAAAAATGGCCCTTTTCTAGCCATAACTTGGTCAATTTTTTGTCCAATTTTGATTATGATGGGCTCAAATTGTAGATATTGTAACACTGCACATGTTTTAAACTTACATGTTGCCTCTAAAGGTCAAAGGTCAAGGTCCTTTGGAGATTTGAAAGTTTCTTCCAGTCATAACTTGGCCAACTTCCATCCAATTCTAATCATGTTGGACTCAAATTGTAGATATTGCAACACTGCACGTTTTTTAAGAACATGTAACCTCAAAAGGACAAAGGTCACAGTCATTTGGCCCTTCGAGTGTTTCATCTTGCCATACCTTGGTCACTTTTCATCCGATTTGGGTCATGTTGGCTTAAATTGTGGGTATTGTAAAACTGTGCAATTTACATGTAACCTGTAAAGGTCAAAGGTCAAGGTCATTTGGACTTTGAAATTTGCATCCAGCCATAAGCTTAATGAAATGCGAAGTACCAAAGGATATAAGTTGTAGCATTTAATATTTACAACTTTTGAAGGCACAAAGATAGATTTGCTTTGAACCAAATCTTTTTGTTTTTTTAATCAGGCCTTAATTGTGTTTCGATGCATCATTGGTCACAGACAATAAAGGCCTGACTGATTATTCATCGCTAGAGTGCGTTTTGTAATATCCTGTATTCAAGTTGTTCTTTTTCTTATCAAGAGGAATTAATATAGAGCTCCGCCTTTTTTCCTAATTGGATCCTATTCATATGTACCTCTTTGTTATATTGTAATGAATAAAAAAATGTTTCAACCAAACAATGTACTTCTCTTGTACCAACCAAACATAGATTATGCAGACACTGTGTCGAACATTTGTGATGCTGTAGGTCTCATAGCCCTAAAAACTTGAAAATTAGGCCGCCAGGATAGTATGTTATAACTTTGATTCTTGAAATACGAGAGGACTTAACCTTGTTTTTAATCTTGGACGGCAAACGTTGGAGAACCGTGAGAAATTTCATACTGCTACCCAAATGATGCGTAAATGTATTAACAACCTTGCACCGGGCTTTCTACATGATCGTTATGTCTGTGTTGGTACACAGATATATCGTTTTTCAAGGAATTCTTTTCTTTCTTTCTCTCTTTATGTCTATGTGCCAACACAGACGTATTGTTTTTCTAGGAATTCTTTCTTTCTTTCTTTCTTTCTTTCTTTCTCTCTCTCTCTCTCTGTCTCTTTCTCTGTCTCTCTCTCTGTCTCTGTCTCTCTCTCTCTCTCTCTCTCTCTCTCTCTCTCTCTCTCTCTCTCTCTCTTTCTTTCTTTCCTTACAGGTAAATTTGTCCGACATTTCATTTGAAAAGTATTACATATAGAAACTCCAAACTTAGCACAATCATACTTCTATAGATGAAGTCTGGCCTTTTTATAATGACAGGTCATGCTTTTCAAAATTATGTAAATGAGGGCAAGTTAAGGTTTTAAATCTTCGATATATTTCGTACTATAGTAGATGTGCTTCCGAGTGTATAGGAATTCGATCATAGCAAGGTAAAGGTTATCTCAAATGTCAAGGTCATGTCAATGTCAAAGGTCAATTTTTGGCCAAAATGTCATTTTTGAAGTCAAGGTTCACTTCAGGAAGAGGTCAAATCAAGGTCAAAGGTCATTTCAAGGTCAAAGGCCACTTTCGATGCTGGCTTTCTTCTAGCCGTAACTCGGCTACATGCGACCTTCAAAGGTCAAGGTCATTTTGACCTTTGAAAGTTTTATCCAGTCATAACTTGGCCAATTTCCATCCAATTCTACTCATGTTGGACTCAAATTGTAGGTATTGCAACATTGCACATTTTTTTTAAGAACATGTTTCCTCAAAAGGGCAAAGGTCCAGGTCATTAGGCCCTTTGAAAGTTTCATCATGCCATAACTTGGTCAATTTACATCCAATTTGGTGCATGCTGGGCTTAAATTGTGGGTATCGTAACACTGTGCAATTCACATGTGACCTGTATAGGTCAAAGGTCAAGGTCATTTGGACTTTGAAATTTGCATGCAGCCCTTAGCTTAATGAAATGTGAAGTACCAAAGGATAAAAGTTGTAGCATTTTATATTTAAACTTTTGAAGGCACTCAAACAGATTTGATTTGAAGCAAATCCCCTTTTCTAGTTTGTTCTCGTGCCCTACGTCATACATCCTGTTTTCTTCTGAGTGAGCTGTGTTGGCAAACTCTCTCTGCCCGGCGGAAATACCCAAATCTTTTTTTTTTTTTTTTTTTTTAATAAAATGTTGCACACAATTACGGCTCAGTACCTGTGTGACCTCATACGAGGGCTAGCTAAAAAGTTCTAAGCGTACGTTGGATATATCAGTAGGATTGAAATAAACCTTAACCACTAATAAGATCAAAGTAAGCAACAGGGAATGCTCACTAAAGGATTTCTGTTCAGCCAAGACAATGCTCCTGCTTACACATCGGTGGTTGCCATGTAGGTTTTCCATAATTTGGGCTTCTAACTCATTGACCACCCCCTGTTATTCACCCGATTTAGTCCTGTCAAACCAAAACATGCCCCCCCCCCCCCCCAAATAAAATGAAAACTAACCGTTCGCCATTTTCCTGGTAATGATGACTACATATCCGCTGTTAATTACCAATTTTATTTAGGGTGGTTGAAGATTATTTCTTCTTCAGCATCCAGGCCTTGCAGCATCGTTGGCAAAAGAGTGTGAACCTGGAAGGGGATAGTGCAGAGAAATAGATGAAAACCATCGACTTTGCACGGATGTTTCACAGCTAGGCTCAGAACTTTTAAGCCAGCCCTCGTACCTGAGGATTTCACGTGTATTACTAATCTAAACTTCAGAAATCGTTCTAATATTAGACAAATTCGCTTCAAATATAAAACGTTTCAGCAACTCTTTTTCTACGGAGAAGCATCAAACTATTGAAAAATAAAAATACCCTTTTCTATGTTGACTCTCAACCTAATTATTCTTCTCATGGTAAAACGCGTTTCGTATGTATGCCACACCCAGCTGCCCATTGGATTTTCCAATCTTAGCTCACATCCTCGAATTAAGTACTGTCCCGTCTTTCATTTGCACCTGTACAGCCCCACCCCCACCCCCACCCCCACCCCCTCACGAAGATATTTATCATTATTTTAGAGTTTTTTCCCCGTTACTCAGTTTCCAGAATCAAATTATTAAACATAGTGTGTCATCTTTTGGCTCCAGGAGTAAATCCTACCCACATTTCTCATTTGGCAAGTGACATTCTGATTACGTCTTTCACCATAGGTAGCAAAGATTTACTCAATGACACAAATGAAGGTAAATTTGATGCAGTACAGCTATTCACTACAGAGACCCGAAGGTTCCAATTTTATATCTAGATGCCTGCTCCTGGTGAAATTCTGATGTCTAATAATTTATCTTATCTACAAACCTTCGTATAGTGATTCATATTCGTATTGTCATTGTATACACTTGACATCTTATTTCTTGGTGTGTTTTCCCTCCCAGTGCTAGCGTTCGTGCCAATATTTTCATTGTACTGTATTGTGTGTCTTGTGTATATACTGTGTGTCTCTCCTTGTACTGGAGAACCACTTGATTAGACTTTCTTTTACTATTTTGGTGATCCACATGAAATATGTTTAAATAAAGAAAAATCATCATTATCATCATCATCATCATCATCATCATCATCATTAAGCAGGCACATCCGATCGTTTTGGAATTGACTGGGACAGCAACAAAAAACTTCAATGCTTTTTAAAAATTTTTGCTGTTTTGCCTTTTTATTTGTTTCTTATTTATCGAAACAGCGACCATCAGGACTACTATCGGCTTGTTAAGATTGGTCAGTAACTTCCACGTTAATACTTGGTTTGCGATTCATGGCACGTATAATTCTTGTTTCGCCTTGGTCACAATTCATTTGTGCCCAAAATGTTTGCGCTATTTATTTTTCTTTCTTTCTTTCTTTTTTTCTTTCTTTCTTTTTTTTCTCTCTCTTTCTTTCTGTTTGTCTGTCTGCCTGCTTTCTTTCCATCCTCCTGTCCTAACATTTTCTCACCTTTCTAAATTCTTCCCTTCTTTCTTTATTCCGCCCTCTCCGCTTTTTGCTTCCCTGTCTTTTCTTTGTGTCCTTTCTCTGTTGTGCACAGCTTGCTTTGTTTTTTCTTCCTTTCCTTCATTTCTTCACTCAGTCCTACCTTTCTTACTTCCTCCGTCCTTCTTTCCTATCACCGTTCGTCTTTCTTCCTTGCTTACTTATTCACTCATTTGTTTGTTTTGTTGATTGTTTCCTACTTTTTTTACCATTGTTAGTGAAATATTTAAATTAATTTCTTATGCCAGTCAGCCTCAGGATTCTATTACCTGGTTACAATAATATGACTGAAAGTTCCCTGTATTGTTGCAAATGATATTGTCGTTATGGGGACTGTTACCATCAGAGTATACATTAGGTAGATAGCGACCAGCACGTAGTTTTTAACATTTATGAACCAAAGGTTTTTGTGTGAGCTTCCCTGCGATCAAATAGAGTCTGTCTTTCGTGAGAGGTGCAGATAGAAAAGTGAGGAAGGCTAAGGGGAACACTGGCCACTAAAATCACAACACTGCATGTATTACGGGGGGGGGGGGCTGCTCTTCTCGGGACAGTTTGATTTCTAAAACTGGAAGAATAAAAGGGTTCCTCGTACTCAAACTGACAATAACTGAATGTAAAGCAGATCACTATACGATTATATAAACAAAATTATGTATCAATATTTTCACGAGCAAACACCTTAAAAAGGAAAAAAAAATCGAATTCAGCGGTAGTTTCATTATCTTGTTGCAAACAAAATGTTTCGCCAAAAAATGAATGTGGGGAACCACCATATATATATGAGTGTGGCAGCTGGCTGGCGCCAAGCATGAACTAAGCAAACTACCCGTCCCTACTAACATTTAGTTATTTATTTATCTGATTGAATATACAAATTTAAAAAAACAAGTACCTGATAGGGACACAAATGAGTAAGTATTTGGATTTGACGTTCAATGCTAAATTTATAAAATTGTGTGTTTTATCAAATATATTATTGAATCTATATTCTCTGATTTGTTCGTCATATTTTCCTTTTATTGGTCTCAATATATATATATATATATGGGGGGGGGGTACATGTTATTCCACTGAGTCTGACTGAAATGACAATTGATAGAGCGTAACTTTATCAACTTATTTCATGTAACAAACTATTTTCTTTCTTATGCACACATTAAATATCTGCGATCATTTCAGCATTGACAATACTTGTTCCCGTTCCTATAACAGTAGACGTGCAGGCTGTCAAAACTAGGATAATTACTATGATGTCATATTTAACACATAGTGTAAGACATGGATGTGCATACCCAATTTTGCGGGATCAAAATAAAAGATGGTGACATGGTGTATCACGTTGAGGTTGTGTCTTTATGGCTGAAAACAGCCTGCAAAAGCTTAGCAAAGTGTTATTGTTAGCACAACCCCTCCTTCACTGCGTATTAGTCATCCTGAATCTTGCCTTAACTTTGAGCTGAAGTCCTAATAACTTTTTATGCTCCTATTTTCAATCGTCGGAATCAGCTACTCGAATTGCACAATATGACGGTGGGTTCAAATCTGCTCAGTTTAATATTCATTGCTTTTATGCCTGGCGTATTTCGGGGGGGGGGGGGTAGAGGGGGTGCGCCTAGCTGTGCTGGCCTCGGTCACAGTTTCAGACAGTGTACTGGAGATGTCAGGGAATTGGCGGCTCATGCAGCTATGTTTGGTGAACTTGATTAATGGTAATTTTGTTTTGGAAGAAACATGTGGAAATTGTAAACTTTGTTCCCGTACTTTACTTCCTAGACCTGGTTTCAGGGCAGCACTACACTCGATGAACTGAAAAGCGCTCACGTATCCTGCCCAGACGGACCGTCTGGTATGTGCCTCGACCTTTCTGTGGTCCATTTCATTCACTGCTTATTCGTTATTTGAGTATCCTTTAATGAACTTTTCCATTGTTTAAGACCATACCTTAACTTCCACAGTGGACCTCCAACAGAACTTTTCTATTGTTTTAGATATTACCTTAACTTCCACGAAAGACCTCCCTACACACTGATGACTTATTGTTTTGTGGCAGAAATCCAGATACTACTTTTGGTGACCAGAAATGACGGAGTAAATGTTTGCAATATTCCTTACACTTTAATCCCATTTTTTTTTCGAAGGTAAGAAGGGGATTCGAACCACGGCAGCCTTCCTTCACTGCCTTTAGTCCGATCTAGTCTAACACCGCGGACGGGCAGAAACGGGCAGTGCTGTTTATCTTAAACATGTTCAATGTATTCCACGTTGCTGGTGGATGCATTGGAATGAGTAGTGCGTGTAAACAGGACGATAATCAGTCGAAATGCTGAGACATGAATGAGATTGATTGGCTACCAGCACGCCTCGGTTCCAAGCTAAGCCTTAGGCTGTGACGTCACCAAAATACACAAAATCCAACATGGCGGCCATGATATTAACTGGTATCACATACAAATAAGAAATTTGTAAAAAGTGGTACAAAAGATGTGTTATGATCGCTTACCTTTATATGTTCTCTTTCCACAGATTTAAATCCACATTATGGTGTTATTCCAGTCTGATAATAGGGCCATGGTAGTCCAATATGTCCATTTCATTTCTGATCTGTCAGCCATTGCTGGCCCTAATATCCAGAAGTCATGTACATGTAATTTGATCAAATTTTGTACAAGCAATGTGATGACAAAATATTTTGCCATCTACTGCAAAAATACTTTCCTGATGCAAGCAGTAAGATGTAGGTCCAAATTAGAAAGAAGTAATCTTGTGACCTGACTTTGAATTTCAACCTCTAAAATCCGCCATTTTGCAAAAAAATCCACTTTTTCTACAAAGCTCCACTTTTGTACCATGGGGTCTATTCCCGGCAATTTGCACCAAGAATGCACTGCCAAAGCATACAGATCCATAATCCAATGGGGGTGGTGGGATAGTGACAACCCTGTGTCCACCTTTCAGCCAAAAACGAAGGAACCCCAAAATGACATATTTAGGGGGTAGGGCCCTTTTAATTTTGATCAAATCTGTACAATTTGCCCTAGAATGCTCAAACATATTTTTTTTCACAACTTAAAATATCAGTTAGTATGAAACTTAGCCTAATCTATGTTATTACAGAAAAGGTTTTATTTTATCAGTAGTTCTAAACCCCCATTACTTCTGATAAAATGGACTGTTCTGTTATTCAAATTGGACCACTTGTATCTTGAAAATTTAACCCAATCCAGCCCAAATTTATACCCTCTTGAAAAGCATGAACACTTGTTGGTCAAGTTACAGCATGAAAGGGTCATGGATCTGTTTTAAATTAAAATGCCAGAGCAGTATCTGGTTGGTGGGTGTTCCAAACAGACATCTCTTGTGTCTTCAGTGGGGTATCGGGTGACAGGATGCTCGTAAAATGACCATTAATCGTAACCCAATAAATGCACTGACTGTTATATACAGTAAAACCTCTCTAACCGAACACCTCCATATACCGGACACCTCTCTATACTGAACACCATTTCTTGGTCCCGAATGTATACTTCCAATGTTAGCAAACTTCCCTATACTGAACACCTCCCCTTACTGAACACTTTTTTCAGGTCCCAAGGGTGTTCGGTATAGGAAGGTTTTACTGTAAGTGGTAAATGACTTATCACACCCCTTTCATGTGATCCACGAACACCTCAACACTCCCAAATAGCAGGGACTAAGATGTGCCCATGCGTCTTTGTTTACATAAGCACTGCCCAGCAATGGAACCGAGAACGAGGCTGCTGATTTGACCCCTAATCTCGCATCTCATTAAACCCAGGTCAGCATCTCGACTGAATGCGCATTGCCACATATGGGTGAATTGGCAATAAAAATAGTCCTATGTGGCACCTTCATTAATTTCCAACAAAATGTTTGTATGTCGCACAGTGCAAATACGACAATGATTTGGATGTTAAGTTACATCAAACAATCAAAATGCTCAGTAAGATAGGCAATGAACTTGGTGCAGATCCATAGGCGTTTTGCTGAACCTGCCCGATGATGGATCGAAAAAACACGTTCGCCTGCGCCTCGCTTGTCCTTTGATGTATCTCGCAGGTTCAGCAAAACGCATATGGACCTGCATCACGTACAGTCCTTGTCCAACACATATCTACCTGCTCTAATATGTTCACATTTGCATAATAACTTAATGATTACATCATTGCTTCTATGTGGGCAAGTCACCCGCACATTCATTATTGCCAAGTTTTCTGATGAAATCTTTTTGACACCAGTGAAGCTATATTTTTTAAGGTGTTACGTCATAACCCGCTGTGGAATGTCGCTTTTATGTACCCTTTAAATTTTTATTTTTTGCACATGCTATTTTTGTTACAATTAATTAGTTTTAGCTTATTGCTTTGTTCTAGATCTCTCGAAGTGCATACATTACGAAGCCATATCAAACTTGTAATATTCTTGAATTTTCCAAAAGCACCAGCGAAGTGATTAAGTGCATTGCTTCATCTGTTGAGCTGGCTGTCCACCTGCTCAGAGAAACCATTTTGTCGACATTAGTAAAAGCAGCTGTAGCATGCTAAGATCTCTTGTCAGGTAAATCAAATTAAGAGTAATAATCCTAAAATAGAGTCCGAGTCATTTCAAACCTTCATTTATCAGACAACTATGGCTTCTTATTGGCTATGCAATTTTAACTTAGCGTGATGTCCAAGTTGTAATTGGTTTTTAATTTTATCCGAATTTTTAAGACACCAGAGGGATAATCATTGGTTGCGTTCGCCTGCTTAGATAAGATAACAGTGATGTCATTAAGTCTGTGTGTAAACAAAGACTTCTCGTATACCTCAAATAGTTTTATTTGTTTTGATTGATGGATTGAATGGTTTAATCAATTAATTAACATGTGCATTTTATGGCAAGTTTTTGTCGTACACTATTGTTCCCAAAAGTACCTAGCTTGGCCTATTGATAGACCCAGTAGTGAAGTTGTGCATATTATTTGGAACAGCCATGGTGTTTTATAAAAGTTATGCAAATTGCGGGTTATTTAAGTTTTAAAAGCTCCATATCTTTCGACCTAGTACAGATAGACACAGATTGTAAAGCAGTACACAAAAGTTTGTGACACCTGCAAATCTAATGGAATCTAAACAAAAACTATAGCATTTGAAAGTATACTAATTAGGAGCGTTTGAAACATTTAAGAGTTAAATAGCTCCAAAACTATTATAAATAGAGATGTCAATCCAGCTTCAGTGTATACGTTTTGCGACATAGCAGCATCCAATACATGAACCAAAGTTGTGGCAAATTAGGAGAATACACAAGATTTAAAGCTAAAATGACTTCCAACCCATTACAGCTAGAAGTGCCTTTCACACTTCATTTGGTAGCTTTGTCACATTGCCTCATCCAATGAAACGTGAACCAAAGTTATAGCATTCTAATTTATGCAAATTTAGTGGATATACAGAATTTAAGTCTTGAAGGGCTTCAAAATTATTATTGACTGAGGTGTCAGTCATTGTAACTTCGATTGATAGATTTGTGGGGTAGCGGCATCCAATGAAGCATCAAGAAAAGTTGTAGCAGTTTGATTTATGCAAAGGAGGGAAATACAGATAATAATAATAATAATAATAATAATAATAATAATAATAATAATAACAATAATAATAATAACAATAACAATAATAATAATAATAATAACAATAATAATAATAATAATAATAATAATAATAATAATAATAATAATAATAATAATAATAATAATAATGATAATAATAATAATAATAATAATAATAATAGCTTCAAACTTTTAATAGATTGGGGTGCCTTTTTAACTTAAATCTATAGGTTTTTGACATAGCCGCGTAAGAAAATGGTTGCAGCAGGAGTTAAAATAAATACTGAAAAGGCAATCTTTAAAAGTTTTCTAGGCATACAGACTGATTTGCTGGCAAGCAAATCAAATGTTTCAAGTTATTAGTTATATTCCTTTATACCCACCATATGAAATGTTAATATATTCCCTGCTGAATATGGCTAGAATTCAAATAACAGCCATTAAGATGTGTTGTGATCATTTAAAGAACGTTTATGAATAGAAATATTTAAATTCATACTTTTTCCCAACATGACAAGTTCATTTCAAAGAACCGAATATTGCTTTTGCATTGCACTCATGATTGACTCGGTTCATTTATTTCTATTTTAACCCATCAGGTGTGTGCGAATATACGTGACGCGAACTCAGTATGACAATTGGCCAAGGTTACCTCTGGATTCAATGATTTGCTTCAATAGCCGTAAAATAAGACAGTTAACCTATTTTTCCCAGACAAATGATGGTGATGATGACGACGACGACGACGATAATTTCAGATTTATCTTTGCAAACACTAGAAAAAGTAAGGGAAAGAAAGCATCTAAAGCAACAATGCAGGCTACAGCCTACATCTTAGAAATTATAATGACAGGAGAAGCGATTATGCATCACTGCACCATCTGCTTTGTGTGAGCACGTTTGGACCTGCCTAGGCTGAATGTTCTCTCAAAATGTAAATGTTATGCGCGGTAGGTACATTTATTCATTCTTTCATTCATTTTTATCCTCCATGCAGGGCGCCTACATCTCCTCGTCCCAAGTTAGCTAATTAGCCAATGCATGACGTCCATTGAATTTCAATTATATTCATCAACAATGACACAGTACTGTAGGTAGAGAAATGTGCAGTACATGGACCAGAAAGCCAGCACGGTGGTGAAAGTGCGGCACGGTCTTAAGAAGTATTATTGTTACTTGAATATTTAAACAAGGCAGGTAATTAGCTGCTACACGGCAACTTAATTTTTGCACATCAACATTGACACAGTGGCCAGAAACTGTAAACACAATGGTCAAAAACGGCAACTGGAGTAAAAACGTCGAAAGCAGGTCAAACTTGAAAAGAAGATTTGCTTCAAAGCAAATCTGTCTGTGTGCCTTCAAAAGTTGTAAATATGAAATGCTACAACCTTTATCCTTTGGTACTTCACATTACATTAAGCTTATGGCTGGATGAAAATTTCAAAGTCCAAATTACCCTAACCTTTGACCTTTACAGATCATATGTATATTGCACAGTTTTACAATACCCACAATTTAAGCCCAACATGAACCAAAAAGGACCAAAAGTGACCAAGTTATGGCAAGATGAAACTTCCAAAGGGCCAAATGACCTTGACCTTTGCCCTTCTGAGGCTACATGTTCTTATAAAAATATGCAGTGTTGCAATACCTACAATTTGTGTCCAACATGATTAGAATTGGATGGAAATTGGCATGTTATGACTGGATGAAATTTTTAAAGGTCCAAATGACCTTGACCTTTGACCTCTAAAGGTCACATGTAAGTTTCAAAAGTGTACAGTGCTAGAATTGCTACAATGTGAGCCCAACATCATCAAAATTGGATAATAATTAACCAAGTTATGGCTAGAAGAAATCCACAATCGAAAGTGGTCTTTAACCTTGCAAAGATCTTTGAACTTGTGATGACCTCTACCTGAAGTAAACCTTGACCTCAAAAATGACATTTTGGCCTAAAATTGACCTTTGACCTTGACATTTGAGATGACCTTTACCTTGCTATGATCGAACTCCAATACACTCGGAACCACATCTACTATAGTATACAAGACATTGAAGATTTAAAATTTTAATTACCCCTCATTTGCATAATATTGAAAAGCATGACCTCTCATTTTTAAAAGGCGAGACTTCATCTATAGAAGTATAATTGTGCCAAGTTTGGAGTTTCTACATATAGTACTTTTCAAATGAAAAGTCGGACATGTCTGCCTGTAAAGAAAGAAATAAAGAAAGAAAGAAAGAAAGAAAGAAAGAAAGAAAGAAAGTAGGAATTCCTAGAAAAACAGTACGTCTGTGTTGGCACATAGGCACATTAAGTGGCCACCTAATGAAGGGAGTCTTTCAGTTGAGATTAGACTATTGCAAAGATCACCGGGATGTAATTCTATGTATGTATGTATGTATGTATGTATGTATGTATGTATGTATGTATGCATTGCATGCATACATGTATGTATGTATGTATGTTTCTATGTATGTATGCATGCATTCATTGTATGTATATATGTATGTATGCATGTAGGACATTGTATGTATGTTTGCATGGATTATGTATGTGCGTACGCACAGAAGACGTCGGCACAGTGGGACAAAAGTTGATTTTGAATTTCTTTTTCCCGAAGGCATCCTAACCAGCTCTTTTTTCTGTACAGGCAATCAAGCATAGCTTGTTGGTTATAAGGGAAATAAACAACTCTTAGGTATAATATAGTGCTGGGGACAAGATGTCCCCCCCCCCTACCCGTGTTCAAGATTGTGAAGATTCTACACGTGTGTTAGGATATGTATGGGGAGCTTGCTTAATTCATTATACCGGTGCTTTGTTCAATAACCTCTTCAGGGAAGATGTGATGGTCCTCAATAAGACTGTTTTTTTGTGTTGTTGTTGTTGTTGTTGTTGTTGTTGTTGTTGTTGTTGTTCTGTGGCGGCGTGCATCAGGGACGGATGTGATCGCTTCTTCAAGCAAGCTTGGACCTTCCTCGGCATGCTGTTGGTAAGCCCAATGATTTCAGCCTGGGGAACTTGGTTCCACCTATTTGAGTATTTCCCGGCCTTTCTCCCAGTTTCTCCCTAACGCCCAAAAGCAGAATAGTATCTCCCCACATGTATCTAAAGATAGAATCAGGTGATGTCGGAGCCGCAGTTTTGAGTCCTAAGATAGATAGCCCCACAGGCGAGAGATAAGCTCTAAACAAAAAGAAAGAAATTAAAAAAAAAAAAAAGAACAAACAAGAAAAGAAACAGAAAAAAAAATACGCAAAAACAAAAACAAAAACACAAACTATAGAAAAACTCGAAAATTGCATAATTGATGTGGGTGATGTACACAGGTGTGTCATGATAATCATTGATAAATCATGAGAGGTCGTTTTGTCATATTTTTCACAGTAATAACTAGTTGCGGTTCATGTTTATAACTGGTTTAATCCGGTTTTATCTCGGAAAGTTCTAGAACCAAAAAATCCAGCAGTAGTGTTTGATGATGACAGTGTTAGGGTGAGTTGTGGAGATACTATCCTTCAAAATTATTTTCAAACTTTATCCTAGCACATGAAATTGTGGCTAATACAGTGGCAACATAGCACAGGCCCAGCCCTATTTACATTTTCAGCAGTTACCGGTAGGACATGCATGTGTGACATCTCCTTCCAGCTTGTAAAAGACGGGATCTAATTTAACATATTCACTGTACCGCTCTCAGAGCAAAGCAACTTTTTGAAATCAGAATCGTCATCTTTTACCTACATGTATATTAGCTACATGTTTTATATTAGAAAAGAATGATACAAAAAGCGGACAGCAGGTCTTTACGTAAGTAAATAGGTCAAGACATAATGTATGTGCAGCAACAAAACTTCTGACGGTGTTGGCTAAAATCATGTCTGACAAAATGTAAGACAAAATAAGTCACAAAATAAGATACAAAAAGTATGTTAATGGAAAATAAATAAATGGAATAAGGTGAAAATATGATAAAACAAAATAAAATAAGGGAAAATAAAATTAAAGTAAAACATACTCTTATGTTTACAAACAATACAGCTTTGTTGATACGTCATACAGTGCACCATTTAACAGATATTTCCAGTCTGTCTATATCTGGCCATCTACTCCCAATTTTGGACTCCTGGAATCCAGTATCGTTCCTTCTTTCTGATCATGTGTGATCTTTTTCTCTGACTGGTATTTTTTTCTCTTTCGATGCTTTGACAGGGTGGATTCTGCAGGTCTCTCTCTCCCTCTCTCTCTCTCTCTCTCTCTCTCTCTCTCTCTCTCTCTCTCTCTCTCTCTCTCTCTCTCTCTCTCTCTCTCTCTCTCTCTTCATTTTTTTCATCTTTCATATTGGTTTTAGCTTGTCCCAGTGTCTTAGCCACAGGCCTGATCAGGTTAATGACGGGCTAGGTGGGCTCTTTGGATCTCTTGCTCCATTCTGGGTTTTCATCTACGATATAATACCCTGTGAAGAAGTGAGCAATCTTTCCTTTGATCATAGCATCGAAAAAAGTGATCCATTTGGACCAGTCGCTTCTGTTTCTGATGATTTCTGACGTTATTGTGATACAAACTCCAGTAGGCTGTGTTGATTAGGGCCATACAAACTACTGTACTTTTTGTATTTGTGCAACATGAGAAGTAAATTTTGTAGCTGGACCCCTTTTATCGAGCACAAATTGCAAAGCGCTTGAAATCCAGTCTTTTCCTGCTCCATGAATCGACCTATATAGAATGTGATGACTTGGTAAACATGTTGTTGAACACCATTACAAATACATGTCATTAGTTAGGTCCTCCGTTTTTTTCTGCACTCAGTGTTGATAGCTCAGATGTCTCCTCAGGCAAGCACTGGTGGGCCTGTTTTAAATATTGTTTTCTGTCTTGACTGTTTAGACCACGTACATTTCTTAAATGGGTATAGACATGTAGCAGATCCTTTTTTTTGCTGCATATTGAACACGATTTGTGTCATTGTCCCATGATTGCTATTCTATTGATGGCTGACTCTGCCTTCTTACATATTTTGTTTTGTCCCCTAATGCACTCATATCAACAGCATGGATATCTCAGCAGCATATGTTTATTTCAGCATCATTTTGTCAGCAGCATACTATTTCAGCAGCATTTTTTTTTGTCATCAGTGTTATATCCCCACACATTCAAGCCAAAAGGTTCATTCTGCCTTCTTCATCTGATTCATCATAAAATTATTCTTAATATGGTTCATAGTCTTGGATCAGTTCCTGAAGCATAAACTTTCTCTTCTTTGAAGCCATTTGCATGGCGTCTTGCAACTTCACGTCTCCCTTTTCATCAATCAGATCATCAATGGTTCTCTTGATGATGTTGTGTATTTTCTTTTGTTCGACTCAGACACAACCTCCACCATATAGCATACTTGCCCATGAAGGGATTTGTTTTACTCGGGAAGCAACTTTTCTTAAGCCTACTTCTCTGCTTCCTCTTGTGTTTTTCCAGCCTCTGTGCAAAAACCCACCTTTGCATTGCCCTCATCTACCATGTCATTAAATAGTCTGTAAAGTAAATTCTTGAAGACGGAGTTCAAATCATCCTCATGTTGGCTGTCAGCAGTTTTCCTTTCTGTGACATATGTTTTCAACATTGTCCTCTTGATCACTCCAGTTTATCCACTTCACTTCGGATGATTTAGGCCCAATATCATTATCATCATCATCATCACTGCCATCCATTCGATTTTTTTACCATGTGTCTCAAAACACCACTTGGCCAACCGATGTTGTAATCCATCATCGTCAGTAAACACAATACCACAATAATTGCTTGATTGGAATGATAATAAATTCTTCTGTTTCTACCTTGCTTAGCCTTATTCTTAGGGAAACAATTGCAGGAGTCTTGTCAGCAGTGGTTGTCTCCAAGGGTTGGTATCTCCCTGTATCAGGTTTCCGCTTATAACCCTGAGTCCTCTCATCAATTTGTGTTGATGTCTCAAACTGTTTCAAAAACCTAATGTGGCAGTATGTCTTTCTATCTGTTTTCATGTCAGATTTTTCTCCTTGATATGTCTTGTTTTGGTGTCTCAGGTTTAAGGTAAACTAATAAATAGCCATAAGGCCTGTTTGTGGTTCTCTGGTTCTCTTGTATTCTTCCATCATGTAATTGGGTTTGTGGAGAAACATGTGCTGACTCAGAGTACAGAAAAACATGATCCGTATTCATTAATTCTAAACCAAACAATGACAGCAAAGAGATTCTATACTTGCTAAAGGATCAACATTTCTCTTCCAATACCAATGTGAAGAAACAATTTTCACTCTTGACTTGAGAAAGACAGTCACCCAAAAAAGGCAGCTGGTAGTTTTAAACCGGTCCTCTCAACCTTAGAAATATTCATCATTAACTGCAGATACTAGTTCTTTTCCAAAATGTATAGGCCTAACCACCCAAAACACAAATTTCATTACTTCCGCCAAAAATAAAGAGAGACATATTAGGCCTATCACCTTTTAGTTCTCCCGACTTGTCAGTCAGCTAAGTTTAAAGCAAAAGAGTCAAGTAAGCCTACATCGTTTTTGTGATATTTATGAATCTGGAACATTATAAACACACTCTACCTCCACTATAACTATGAGTCGGAGAACAAAGCCCACAGCACAACATAGTCAATGAAGTAATTTTCAAATAGTACAAAAAATGTTTTTTACATGTTGTTGATCAGCTGGCATATTAAACAAAACAAGATAATGACCATTTCTTCTTATAGTCACTGTATTTGGCTCTTAAAAGTTTTGTATCAATACGATAACATTCAGATTCTTATAGTGGCTTCCTTTGATAAATAAATCGGTGAATCATGTATCTTTGCCAACTTGACTTTTCAGGTAATCAAGCAGCACCATATTCCTCCTTCCGGTATCGAGAAAACTGTCATCCTCCAAATTTTGTGGTATGCCTTTGATGAATCCAATTGCAGGCATGTTTCTCTACATCTCTGCATACAGTTGCTGCCATTGCCCATAAAACCAGATAATTCTGTGACGCAGATGATCAATCAGTTTCGATTCCAAATCTTGTTTGCTACACATTAATTTGCCAAAACCTGTTGGAGCAGTGATGACCATGGTGTGGTTTCTACAAAATCCTAAAACTGGTTCTGTAACAAATACATGAAGATAAAGTACGCATCTTTTGACACTTGGCTGTATGTACCATCCAGCGATGAGGTTTGTTTTTCAAGGTAGCATAGCACTAAGTGCAAGTAAAATGTGGTTTGGCATATTCTGCTCTTTCATAACGTGGCCGGCGGCCGTTGCATGCTTTGCAATCGATGTGAAACTTCAGTAAAACTGATGACTACCTCCAAAATCCACCCTGTTTTAAACAATTTTTGATGACGTCAAGAGTAATGTGACTTTCCTGTTTTAACCAGTCTTCAGCTTATCTCTTCTCCTTGCGGGGTATAAGTTTTCAACACCCTGTAGAAAGAGGGAGTATCATTCTTTTGTCCCGTGTGGAATATGCAAGCACTATCATCTGTGTTGTTTGAAAAGATAGGAGTAAAATTTATTTAATGTTATTTCCTATATTTTATTTTGTTTCGTTTTATTTGTTTCTTTTTTTCTCATTTATATTTTATGTTTTTTATTATATTTTTGTGTTTTGTTTTAAGCTACTTCTTTTTTCTTATTTATTCATTTTATCTGTTTTTATTTCAAATGGTGTTTGCGTATTTCATTTTTAATCACGTTTGTTTATTATTATCATCATCATTATTATTATTATTATTATTATTATTATTATTATTATTATTATTATTATTATTATTATTATTATCGTTATTATTATCATTATCATTATATATAGTTACTTATTCATTTTTTTTTGTTTTGCATTTATGTTGGACTTGTTCAATTGACTCTATTTATTACTTGTTTTGTTGTCACAAAATACTTGAATACAAGATATCCGTATACTTGTGTAATCTCCAAATACGTTTAAATACACCATATATACATTCAAACTAAATTTATGAAATGAAGCTAATAATTGGTAAGAGTATTACACTTGTATCTATTATATAAATTGACTTCTAATAATGTATCATACATTCACTATGACTTCTTAACCGGGGTGTACCTAACTTCTGAAATGCCCCCCCTCCCACCACCACCATTTGTGTACTGCGGTTTTTGACGCGGCCCCTATGTCTCGATGCTGCATGCAGAGAAACTACCCAAACATATAGTGGTACTGATTATTAACTTCATGGGTGGGCGGCCCCGACAAGGGGTTGACAGACAGCCGGCCCCCACCCCCACCCGAGGTCACAGGTCAACCACCATAAGATAGCCAGTGTCGACTCGGATCTCTCAGCGGGCAGGTGGACCATCCCCTACCCTGCGGATCCCGGGTCCGGGCACTTCTATTTTTGCCGTTCCGAGGGACTAAAGGTATTTGTAATTCACAACAAGTGGTTCCCAGACGGGGAAAGGTATTTCTATTTCATTACAAGTGGTTCCCAGGACGAGAAAGGAACTGTGGTGGAGTCAAAGAGTCTCACTGACAACCAAGATGACAACATAACTCACCTCCCCCCCCCCCCCAAAAAAAAAATGACCGGACAAAAGTAGGGTGGTGACTTTCTAACACTCACACCGTACCCTTCACAACTTTTTTTTTGGGGGGGGGGAGGGATTTCAGTGTTGCTCTGGCTGATCGGGTTTAAATCCTTGTTCATTTTCCCGTCAGTGCAGACAGGGCTCGTGCAGCTAAGTGGCGTCGACCACTAAAATAACCCGGTGGTTGATTGCAAAAGTGAAATTACCGCAGAAGGATACGGTCTTTGGCCGTTTGAGGTTCATAAAAAAAAAAAAAAAAAAAAAGGGGGGGGGGGGGAAAGAAAGGAAAAAAAGAGAAAAAAAGAAAGCATAAAAAAATCTTAGTTCAAACTACTAGTTTTTTTTTTTTTTTTTTTTTTTTTTTTTTCGTGTAATTGGCCGTTCCCACGGTTCCGAAGGAACGCATGTGTCGTGGAATCGTCTCCCATTACCTGGCAAATTATATTGACATCCGGCAGTACGGGTCATTAAAGTGGCAGTTTTGCCATCTCCACGTAATAAATTCGACGATTCTGTGATCTTCTCTGGCCACATTACTCCTCTTCGGTGGTCCTTCTGGAGACTGGCAGGTCCTCTGAGCGCACAATGTAGTGGTGTATGCGTAGTGACTGTAAACTGCCCTGAATGGAAGACGGTTCGACACAATCAGTGGTTTGGTTCAGGCTGTGATACGGGATAGCTGGCTCCGAAATTCCGTTCTACTGGTCACGATTCGATCGGTTACTTGTTTTTCTCGGGAAATTCGTTGAGCGTAGGCAAACTGTAATAGTTGTACGGACTAAATTCCGATCGTGAAGTTAGGTGAGCATCCGTTCTCAAATGCATGCATGACTCTTTCTGCCACTCCACTTTAGCCCTGCACGCTGGTTTTCTCCGAGTTCTTCGGTTTTCCTTCACCACCGACAAGGTATGAGGTATAGACCAACATCTGTGCCATGGAAAGTGCCTCGTTAAGTCAAGGGTTGACTTCCTTCACAACCCATGTGAAAAAAAAAAATGTGTCCATACTTTCTAAAGACTTGGGCTTTTCTAGCCGCGGTGGCACTCCCGTGCCGAACACGGCAAGTTGCCTATTCCCTGCGCGCTTCAAAGTAAAAAGCGGCCGGAACAGAGCTGTGCTCTTTTGTTTTAAGTGTGTGCATGATCTTTTTTGTGTGCATGTTTATGTGATTTGTTGATCGTTGATCATGTTTTGATGTGCATGAATTTTGCTTGATACCACTAGGCACCCCCCCCCCCCCCCGCCTAGTAGACTCTCAATTTCCCATCAGTGCAAAGAGGCGTATGATCGCCCGCACAGCTAGCCAGCAGGTTCGTGCGACTTCAACGAAACAAGGTTCTGCAACCGAGAAAACACCCGAGATCTAGGGAATCGCTAATTGATTGCAATCTCTGGACGTAACTAACATTTTCCCGGTAAAAGATTTTTTGGTGACCAGTAAGTTATAATGTACACCGCCTGACCGGCAGGTTAATGCACACCGCGCTGCACGAAAACATATCAGATATTGCAATCTGTGTGCCACCCCGCCATTTCTTTCATTTTGCGCATTCATTCCCAGAAAAGGACATACGGCCTGTCCTAACCGTTTAGTAGTGTTCTTAAGCAACCAGTCCACATTCATCAGACGTTCTCCAGTGAATGTCCGGACAAAAAGGTTAATAAGCAATAAATCTAAATCTACAGGAAGTTCCTAACTTAATTTCCATCTAAAAGGGTTTCTTAAGCAACCAATCCACATTCATTGGAGGTTCTTAACTCAATTTGCATCTAATAGGGTTCTTAAGTAATTATTCCTATTTTTCAGGTTTTTCGTGAAATACACGGACCATAGGGTTCTTAAGCAAAGAATCCCTGTCCCTCGGAAATTCTCAAGTGAATTTCCGGACAATATGGTTATTAAGCAACCAATTGACATTTATTGGAAGTTCCTCACTAAATTTCCACCCAATAGGGTTATGTAAGCAATTGCGTCTATTTTTCGGGTTCTTAATGAAATACCCGGACCATAGGGTTCTTAAGCAAACAATCCATGTCCGTCGGAAATTCTCAAGTGAATTTCCAGACAAAAGGGTTCTTAAGCAACCAGTCCACATTTATTGGAAGTTCCTAACATAATTTCTACCAAATAGGGGTCTCTAAGCAATTACCTCTATTTTTCTGGTTTTTAATGAAGTACCCTGACCATAGGGTTCTTAAAGAAAGAATCCCTGGCCATCGGAAATTCTGAAGTAAATTCCCGAACAAGAGGGTTCTTAAGCAACCAATCCACATTTATTGGAGGTTCCTAACTGAACATCCATCCAATAGGGTGCAATAACAAGCAATAGCCTCTACTTTTTCTGGTTTTTAATTAGTAACCCAGACCAGGGGGTACTTAAGCAAAGAATCGCTGTCCATCAGAGATTCTCAAATAAATTTCCGGACAATTAGGTTCTTAAGCAACCAATCCACATTTATTGAAAGTTCCTAACTAAATTTCCATCTAATAGGTTTCCTAAGTAATTATCCCTACTTTCAGGTTCCCAGTGGAATACCTGAACCGTAGGGTTTTTAAGCAACCAATCCCCACCAATGGAGTTCTTAAGCCACCAATCTGCATTTATTGGAAGTCCAAACTAAATTTCCACCCAATAGGGTTCTGCAAGCAGTCTCTTTTCTGGGGTCCTTACTGAAATACCCGGGTCATAGAGTTCTTTAGCACACAATCCATATTCATCAGTTATTCTAAAGTAAATTTCCAGACAATAGGGTTCTGGAGCAACCAATCCATATTCATCGGGAGTTCCTTATTGAATTTCCGTCTAATAGTGTTCTTAACCAATTACCTCCTTTTTGGGGTTCGCAGTGAAATACCTTGACCACAGGGTTCTTAAGCAAACAATGCCTGTCTATCGGACATTCTCAGATGAATTTCCGGCAATAGGGTTCTTAGTAACCAATCCACATTTACTGAAAGTTCCAAGCTGAATTTCCATCCAATAGGGTTCTTAAGCAAGTACGTCTTGTTTTGGGTTCTTAATGAAATACCTGAACAATAGGGTTCTCAAGCGAATAATCCCTGTCCATTCTCAAGTGAACTTCCAGACAATAGGGTTCTTAAGCAACCAACCCATATTTATTGGAAGTTTCTAACTGAATTTCCTTCAAATAAGAATCTAAAGCAATTACCTATATTTCTTGGGTGCTTAGTGAAACACCAGAACTCATATGGTTCTTAGGCAACATATAAAAATTATTGGAAGCTCTTAAATTAAATTGTCCAATTGGGTTCTTGAGCATTTATCTCTGTTTTGGGGTTCTTAGTGAAGTATCCCAACCTTAGGGTTAGGCAACTAATATAAGTCCATGGGAGGTTCTTCATTAAACTTCCATCCAATAGGGTTCTTAACCACTTGTCTCTATTTGGGGGGTTCTTGGTGATATTCCCAAACCATAGTGTTCAAAAGCAACCAGTCCACATCCATTAGAGGTTCTTAATTGAATTTCCATAAAATAGGTTTGTTTGGAAAGTTTTTGTTTTTGCAGGCCCCAAGTCAAGTTCCTGAACCAAAGGGTTCTTGAGCAAGCAACTCCTTTATATTGGCGTTTCTTAAGTGAATTTCCAAACTACAGGGTTCTTAGTCAATCACTGATATGCCACGAAAGTTCTGAGGTGAAATTCCAGAGTGCACAAAAGTAGGCATACTTAGTGCGAGGAGCTCGTGCTTGCCACCCATTTCGCTGGCAGACCAACGCGGTCCACAAAATCCAGATCAGGGAGATTCACCTGACATTGACACAGGAAGGGGCCAGGCAACTGGCCTCCCCTCAATTCAGGTCAGGTACCTATGTGCAAGAGGATGCAGGCTCAAGAGCGTCACTTTCGGGCAACTCTAGACACCCCTCTGGGGGAAGCATGGAGGAAACCATGGCAGCCCTGCTGTGACAGGTTACTCAGATTGCCCAACAGCAGAGCAGGGATTGTCAGGCTGCTAAGGTGTTAATGGTTCAGTACTACAAGACAATGAGGCAGACACCTGAAGGTAGTGACAGACCAGATGATGGTGAAAAAATATCTCCGACCCAGCACCTCTCAAATCAGAGCATTGTTTTAGGAACACTGCCAGCCACTGCACCAGATCCCTTGCCAGGCCTACATCATATTTATGGCTCAACTCCATCGAGAGGGAAGTCCAAGGGTGAACAACTTCACCCAAGAAACCCAGCACAGCCTGCATTAAAAATCATGCATTGCCCCTGTGTCCACAACCTCAGGCCTTTCCTTGGAGACAGCTAAGCCTCTGTCAGACCAGAGGAACCACTTTCATAAAAAATTGTTGGCTAGTGAGCACCAGCGAAGTGTTGAGCCAATGTGCGCCTACCTAACCCCAGCCAATGCGGATCTCATTTCCAGGAATGTTGATTGGAAGTGGAACATTTGCACCCTTGGCTTACTGGGCCTCGAAGGTGACCCCGGACCCCAATAACTCATGGGCAAGAACCATACTGAAAGAACGAAGGTCAGCATGGGGAGATGAGGTGCAAGTTACAAATGTGTGATGGCACTTGAGAGTGGGAAGATTTTACATAGCGCTGATTGAAAATATCGCTGAGGAATATGGCTGGGCAACATGCAATTGTTTCAATGCCCTCGTGCAAAGCGGCACAATGAGGCACCTATGCACCCTCTCATTGTTGGGTCAATTTACCTACTGAGAGACAAAAGAGAGACTCCAGCGCCATTTTGGGATAAATGACCCACCTATGACCTTGCGGGTCCGAACTCCATGAGTTCTGTCAGATCAAGGAGATCCCTGCAGAGTTTACAGAGGAAATCCGTCAACTTGTGCCACTTGCATACCCATAGGCACCTGAGATGACTTGGGAACAGGTCACAGTGACCACAATTTCTGCATGGTTACAAGAGTCAGAGGGTGGCCTATGAGGCTATGAATGCATGACTTTGATGGAAGCACCCTCACACACGTGTGCAAGAGGATATCACTATCAAGCCACTTTTGGCAAAGAACAAGATGCCCGTGCTGAGGTGCAACAAATGCATTTTGCTCCAGCCAACCCCCTCCCCCAGATAGGGAGAATGAACAGACTATGGAAATAATGTGGGCTGGAGGGAATACACTGGCAGCCAGTGTTAATGAATGCTGGAAGACCATGGAGAGCTTTATGAGTGTCTTGGTTGGTTTAAGTCTGGAGAACTTGGAAGGATGGTGACCAATCTCAGGGATACAGCGAGAGTTGTAGACCACAAGGTGGCACAGCTACCCCGACCAGGTGCACCAAGCCATGAGGGATGGCCTAGCTCATCATCCCAAAGGCCCCCTCCCCCGGGGGGGGGGACTAACCCTGTTTGGAATGTGGGGAAATAGGCCACTGGAAGAGGGACTGCCCCAAAACTCGGTCACCCAGTCAGCGACCCCATTTGGGAAATGGACAGGGGCTCACTCAGGACTCAAGTGCTCAGCCAAAGACACAGTGAGAATGAAAGGACCAATATCAGGCCTTCTTTCTCCTTTAGACTGCCTGAAGTTAAGGTCAGACTAGCTAGCAGCCATGGTTTAGCCTTGTGGGTACAATTTGACGGATTAGTGGTGGATGCCACAGTTGATACTGGGGCTAAAATTACAATTATTTCTGAAGACCTCTTTGCAAAAATAGCCCTGAATGTCCCACTTAGCATTCTAAAACTGGTCCAACTCAGAGGGCTTGAAAACGATGGCAATATTATTGGCCATAGGGCTATTAGCATCAATCTGACTTTGGCTAATTGCACAGCTTCATGGCCAGTGGTCATAGCTCCGATGAGGCAAGATCTCTTGGGCCTGGATATTTTGTGGGCAGTGGATGCCGTCTTCCATGGCTGGGCTAGAATGTGAATTGAGGACCTCCCAGTACCTACCCAGATCATGAAAGGACCCAGTTATACAGTCAACAGAGTGCTCCTACAGAAGCAGGCAGCTGTTAAGCCAGGGTCTCACACTTTTATTGCCAGACAGGTTGAGAGTCCAGATGATAACACATTAGCTGTTATGTAACCAGTCAGCTTCCATTAAGATATCTTACCTTGAGCCTCTATGGTTTATATGAAACCAGAGATGTACACACCAATGATTCACCTCTCTTCTCAGAAGGTGGTGTTGCCAGCTGGGACATGTGTTTTCACCTTATAGAGGTTGAACCAGGCAAGGGATTGCTATGCTCAGGAGCTGGGTCTCAGAAGGGAGTGGAACACTCGGAGGGCCCAGAACTCCAAGTTTCAAAATGCTCCATGTCTTAGCATGAGTGTTACTCTTTCCCTTGTAGCTGTGGTGCCAGTTTGGTGATGGAGTCTCAGTAGGGGGTGGACCTGCATGGAGGGCCACACATACACTCCCAGTGTCAGCCATGTCCAACTGCTGCACAGCCAGAAGATCTCCAGGAACACCTGAGGCCAATGTTGGTAAAGGTTAGTGATCAGTTAGATGCCAGCCAGCAGGAGCAGCTGGCGGCCCTCCCAGGGGAATATGAAGGTGTATTTGTGAAACAAAATATGGATCTAGGTCATTTCACAGGGGTTGGCCATTGCACTGACACAGGCCATGCCTGTCCCATAAAGGACCGTGTTCTGTGGACCCCCATGGGATTCCAAAAAGAGGAAAAAGTGCACCTCAATGAGCCTCTAGAGGCAGGCCTCAGGCATTTAAGGGAGAATGAGCATGCTCCCACTAATTCCCCTCATCTGGGATTACTTGTGTTGGAATTCCCCTGACCTGGGCCCCTGTAGTGCAACCTAGCATAGCCTTACCACCTTGACCCCAGGAACCACCTTTGCTTTTCACATGCCCCATGAAAGGTACGGGAATGTCAGGAGCGCCCCAACCAGTCTGCTGCATTTGGACCCCCTGTTCGAATTGCAGGCCTCTAGTGCCCCCTCCAGGGGTGAAGGGGAGTAATATTACACTCATTCTCTGGGGAAGCCTGATGAATGTTTGGAGATCAACCTGGCCAAACCAAGAATGTTGAGGGAGCTCACTCACTGGCACATTGTCCTAAACCTCTTAGTGCTGGCTGGACCTGCTATGGCTCTCCAGTATATGTCACGCTCTCTGATGCCTGAGGAAAGTGCTCTGATCATAAGTACTATACCCACCCATAGCCATCCAGGAGACAACACAAATACACACTAGTGTAGCTGCAGAAACCTGTGACCCCCTGCTTTCTCTATATCCCTACAATTATAGATGCACCGGACCCAGAAACTTCCCCATGGTTTCAGCTTCGGTGCTCTTGATAGATGCCCTGTGCTGCCCTGGCATCCTTCATAGAGTCAGCCTTTTTGTAGGGGCTATGATTGGCCCCAGCTTTTTGGGAATTTCATGTGGGGCAACTCTGCACTGCCACATCTCTATATGCCTATCCAATGTTATCGTTCAAAAGGCCCCAGCCTGTTTATGCCCTTTTTTTTTGCTTTGTAGCAGGGCTACTTTTTTCAAAGCCCCGGCTCATGTATATGATCCCGTTACTGAAAACACCATTACAATTTCACCATTTGTATTCATACATCATTTAGGCTTGGTTGGATATTCGCCACCGAGAGCATGTAACCACCTAATAATGGACTTAGTGGATATAAGTATATATGTGTACTTAGTACAATGTTTATAACTCACTTTTACATGACATGCCGGAAAATCCACAAGCCTCAACTCGGAAGACCTAGTTAACCAGAAGGGGGTGTTGTATTGAAATACCCAAGCTTTTATCTAGTTGTACTTATCATTAGTTTTCTGGGTGGGCGGCCCTGACAAGTGATTGGCAGACAACCACCCCCCCCCCACCTGAGGTCACAGGTCAACCACCACAAGATAGCCAGTGTTGACTTCGATCTGTAAGCAGTCAGCAGGACCATACCCTACCCTGAAGATACCGGGCCTGGGCACTTCTACCTTTCTACCCCAAGCATCAAAAGCTATTTCTAATTCACAACAAGTGGCTCACAGACAGGGAAACATATTTCTATTTCACAACACTGCCCATAATAGCTAACTCAGTTGTAAACAAAGTTTTCAAGTGGTTGTATTTCTGTATTGTATTGAGCGATTGTAACAGAAATTGTGCATTGGGTAGCAAGCACGCGTACAAAAGGTAGTCCACACTGAAAAAATGGGTCAATATGTACATGTTTGTTTGTCAAAATGCCGGTTGAGAACAGACAGGTATGTCATTTGTTTTCCTATGCTACAGTGGATTTAGATCTTTGATCAGCGATCGGAGATCTTTGCAGTGGCATTAGTAAATATGAAGGTATTTTAGTACTCAGTCTGATAACTGACACGATTTGGAAGGAAAACCTAATTTTGGAGTGGCACATAAATTTCACTACATTTTGGTCTGGTATTTTGAATGTTAGACATGATTTTCATTCGAGTGTACCAAAAAAAAGCCAACGCTGTCAGATGCTTTGTAACTGCATATACGTTAAGTCTTGTTCTATATACCTACGTTATGACCTGCTGCCCGCTATTTCGTTTGTATGGTTCTATTTTAGTATAAAACATGGAGCTGATATTGTGCCACGGTAAATGAAACCCATTCTAAGTTGAAAAGTTGCCTTGCTCTGTAAGTGGCATCATCATCATCAAACACTACTTGTAGATTTTTTGTTTGCTACTAGAACCTTCTGAGATAAAATTGGATTGAACCAGTTATGATCATAACCTGCAACTTATCATTACCAATGGGAATATGATAAAACAACTTCCCGTGATTTGATATATCAATTATTGTTATCATGACACACCTGTGTACATCACCAACACCAATTTTGCAATGACTGAGTTTTAACCCGTTTTTTTTTTTAGCTAATCGCTCACCTGTGGGGCTATCTATCTCAGACACCCTTGGGACTGGGGCACCGTCATCATCTGATTTTTTTTAAAACACATCTGGGGCTATGATCCTTTATCAATTTTTAGATCCCATGTGAATCCCCACCATCTGTTTTTAGACACAGGAGAGGCTGAAGTGTCAGACACCACCTGATTCTAATTTTAGACACATGTGGGGCTATACTTGCCGGGGCGATACTGTCTTGGGGCATTGGGGCGAAACTGGGGGGGGGGGGGGGGACTACTGGTCAGAAAGCTGCTCTACCAGTTGATCCAGGGTGGTTGTTGGTTCATCCTACTCCGACTTTATTCGAGGGCCAAGCACATGCCACAAACGGTGGAAGGAGGATAGACAAATACAACATGCTTGCTATGGCAACACTAGGATGTGTTGTAACAGATATATGTACTGCATGCTTACTGAGCTGATGTGTGGCCGTAAATTTCCATGCCAGAATAGTAACCCTGGGTGTTGTTAGAACCATTTAGCAACTGTTGACAGAATCTCATGCACACATCGCTACCCTGCTGGCATCCCATTTTCCTTGTTGAGAGCTGGTCTCCCTCTTGTCATGATTACAGCCCACATTATGACAAGGTGTGCTCTGTTATGGTCATGTCCCACAAGGCAGCCGCCCATAACATCTCAGAAGGCATTGGCAAAACCCTTATTCTTCTATCACGGAATCCATGCAGAATCATCCCACCACACCTCACTTCTACACTGATCTCTGGTCAAATCTGCGTGTTCCTGACACCACTCTACCCATGCAGCTTTGTGTTTTGGACCAAAAAGTGTATTACCTAAGTTTGGCCAATGCTAGTCTCTTGGTGGCAGCCTCTAAAGCTTCGATGTCGAAGGCTGTTTGCCCACTGCTGACGATAACTGTCTGTGGGTAGAAAAATATTTCCTCACATATTGTACCAGATAACAGTTTTCCCTTTCATCTGACAGCGTTCCAGATCCATTTTTAGCTCAGCTGACTTGTCAGTCAGCTGAGCTTATCTTATGGTCCTCTGTCCGTCGTCCGTCGTCCGTCCGTCCGTCCGTCCGTCGGTCGTCCATCAACAATTTACATTTTCAACTTCTTCTCCGAAACCGTCAGCCAGATCCACTTCAAACTTGGTGGGGATGTGCTTTGGGTAAGTGTCTACCAAGTTTGTTCAAATGGTCACGGTCCATTGAATTTTGGATTTTTAATGAATTTTTTTGTTCTTTTTTGGGCAAATCTTAAAAAATCTTCTTCTCTGAAACCGCTCACCCAATTACTTTGATATCACACAGAAACACTCCCTGGGAAACCTAGTTCTTAATTTGTTCACCAGGTGATGCTGCAATTTTTTTGTATTTTTTTATGAATTTTTGTGTGTTCTGGCTATTTTCGACTTCTTCTCCAGAACCGTCACTTAGATTAAGCTGAAACATGGTGGGTATGTTCCTTGTAGAAGGGTCAAACAAAGTTGTTCACTATGTGAGAATGCTGCAGATTCCTGATTTTTAACGATTTTTTCCATTCGGGTACTTATCGGTCAATGCAGCTTTCCTATTGATTACTATGGAAGTCAATGAGCATTCTAATGCTAATTCACATTTTCAACTTCTTCTCCAAAACCGTCATCCAGATTAACTTCAAACTTGGTGGGGATGTACCTTGGGTGGGTGTCTACCAGGTTTGTTCAAATGGTCGTGCTGCAGTGATTTTTGGATTTTTAATGAATTTTTTTGTGCTTTTTTTGACAAATCTTAAAAAATCTTTTTCTCCAAAACCGCTTACTCAATCACTCTGATATCGCACGGGACAACACCTAGGGACTCCCTGTTTTTAATTTGTTGACCAGGTGGCGCTGCAATTTTTTACTAATTTTTTATGAATTTTTGTGTGTTCTGGCTATTTTCGACTTCTTCTCCAGAACCGTTACTCAGATTAAGCTGAAACGTGGTGGATATGTTCCTTGTAGAAGGGTCAAACAAAGTTGTTCACTATGTGTGAATGCTGCAGATTCCTGTTTTTTAACGATTTTTTCCATTCGGGTACTTATCGGTTAATGCAGCTTTCCTATTGATTACTATGGAAGTCAATGAGTATTCTAATGCTAATTTACATTTGCGACTTCTTCTCCAAAACCGTCATCCAGATTAACTTCAAACTTGGTGGGGATGTACCTTGGGTGGGTGTCTACCAAGTTTGTTCCAATGGTCATGTTCCAATGAATTTTGGGCTTTTTTATGATTCTTTTTTTCAAAAATCTTTACAAAAGTTTTAATAGGAAAGTTTTAACATGGGAATAACTTGTAATGGTTATAACTTAAATACTTTTGGCCAGATTTACTTCAAACTTGGTGGGGATGTGCCTTGGGTGGATCTCTACCAAGTTTGTTCAAATGGTCACGCTCTATTGATTTTTGGAATTTTTATGATTTTTTTTTTTTCGTTTTTTGGGGGCAAACCTTAAAAACGCTTCACCTCTGAAACTGCTCACCCAGTTGTTTTGATATCGTTCATAGACACTCCCAGGGACACATAGTTCCCAATTTGTTCACCAGGTGGCACTGCAATTTTTTCTATTTTTTTTTTTTATGAATTTTTTATATGGTTTTGTTATTTTTCACTTGTTCTCAGAACTGTCACTCAGATTAAAGTGAAATGTGATGGATATGTTCTTGTGGAAGGGTCAAACAAAGTTGTTTACTAGGTGGCACTGCTTTAGATTCCTGATTTTTAAGTATTTTCAACTCGGGTACTTATCGATCAATGCAGCTTTCCTATTGATTACTATGTAAGTCAATGGGTATTCTAGTGCTAATTCACAGGACAACTGACACAAAATTTACTGTTTACTTGATAGCTTGAGATCTGTTTTGAGTTAGTACTGTGATGCTGCACATGTTATTGTTTTTGTATGAAGGTCATGCTCAGACAGTACATGAATGACTTTGACCCTCATTTCTGGGGTCACAGTGCAACATACATGAATTTTACTCTTCATTTTAACTTGAGAACTACTTGAACCTTGATGTTGCACATGTTAGTGTTCTTTTATAATGGCCAGACTTACTCAGAACATGGGTGACCTTAATCCTTTCCCAAGTTCATAGATCTGCAAGTGTGATGAATGTCAAGATCAGCTGAGCATGGGCTGTTCACACAGCCCTCTTGTTTCTCTTGCTTCTTCTTGTTTCCTGAAAGCACCACCAATATTTCGAAATCGCTGGCATGGAGCAACATCACTCTGGGAAAGCTCAGCTCCATCATGCTGAATTCACAGAGCTTCAAATGACCCATTTGCTGTGGCTTTGTGAATTTATATTGTCCCTTATATTCTGGTGACTCCTTGTAAAGCCCACAGGTACTGCGATACCAAACACACTTCTGGCACCTTTCTTGCCGTTATCTCGTTTTTATGACATTTCTTTGTTGTGTGACTGCTTAATCACGCCTTTACATCTCCTGTCCATGTTTCATAACATACCATGCGACACCAACATTTTCTACACAAACTTGTATCTAGAGCGTGATGTGTTCAAACAATGGGGTGGACTTTTTTCTAGGCGTGTATGTACCATACAGCAGAACTGATTTGGTTCACCCACTTGTAACTTTGCATCGGCAACAAACCATGCGTGAAAGAGAGAGACAAACAGGCAGGCAGGCGGACTGACAGATATCCATGTACGTATGTGTTTGTGCTTTCTACACATATGAGCTGCAAGTACAATGTGCACAAGATCATCCATTATATGATATACTCTTACTGGTGTCTTCTTGTCTATTGTGTTGTAGCATGCGAGGCACATGTGATGAAGGGTTGGAGGAAGACGGACTTTCTAACGACAATACATGGCAGAAGGATTTTTCAGAATGTCTATCTTCTCGACAACAGGAATCAGAGCTAACGTTAAACAATATTGTAATTCTTGTAATTACGTTTCTTAACAATATTCTTACCTATGGTTTTATGGGTTCTGTCGGAATCTTCCATGTTATATTCTTGGAGCACTTTGAAGATGGAAATAGTCTAATATCAGTCATATCTGCACTCCACACTGCGTCAGCTATGGCGTCAGGTTAGTGCTTGTCTGGATTGCCTGACTCTAACGTGATTGATAGTATTCCTGCTTAGAATGGCATTGCTAGCTTATTTGACGCGAGTAAAAAAGTGTGAGGGGGTACTGTTTTTTCTTTCGATATAATAAATAAAACATAAAAAACTGGATTCCAATATTTTTGACTTATAATTCCATTTTTGGTACACTCGAATGAACCCTGTCTGATTTGAAAGTATGACACGTAATCTTTCAAAAGTGAAAATGAATGTGGTATACGTTTTTCCTATGCAGCAAATGATGTTTTAGAATGAGCTTGTGAGAGGGTATTTATGCTTTCTACATTTTTTTTGTGTCGTTGTGTACTCAATAATACTGGAGCCCACAAATGAAACCTCGTAAATAACAATCGCATATAATCTCGGACACACACACACACACACACACACACACAAAGATATCACGTTCAGAAATTATCCGTACTTAATATTGCTAAGCCCACATGAATGAAACTTCGTAAATTGGAAACACGTAGCATCTCTAAAAAACCCGACCATTACATTTAAAAAATTATTCACTTCTTGTGCACTTCTCCTATGCAAAGTTAATATATCGTGCTCCTTTGTCATTCTTGTGTTGTTATGTAAATAGTGTGGGTGCAATTGCAAGATAATAATCTTTCTCAACAGTTTTAAGTCCCCTTTTAACTAGGGGTCAATAGGCAGAAACAGTTTAAGCAGCAGACATCTATGCTTTGTGTTTTGGGGCTTCTTGCTAGCACAAATGCTCCTATATTTATTTATAACCTAATGTACACAGGCAGGTTAATTTTAGATGAGACTCAACAAAAAAAATAGTGCCGTAAAGTGTCTATGTATTTCCATGAAATCACGTGCAGTGAGGGTTTTTTGTCACACACTGCTTTTGGTCGGTCATTTGGCTGTAGTCTCTTTGATTCGGCTGTGGTAACCCCGAAGAAAAGTTGTTATTTTTAGAAAACCAAAAGGTTAATGTCTGTCATACTATTGTATTTAATCTCCGTGTTGACGCTTGCAACAGCTGCTTCGTAATTTGGACAGCTCATTTTGTAGTGTTTGCAACATTATGACATAACATAATGGTCATACATACATAGGTGTAGGACTGCTATCATTTTGTGAGAATTGTGGGTTGCTATTAAAGCTCTTTTTGTAGGCAAGAGATATTAAATTAGAACAATATATGATACTGGTCAAGTAATATATTGTCAGTCCAACCCTAAGTTTTTACCAGGTGGTGCTGCAATCGTTTTCTATAATATTTTTACATTTGGGGAGGGGATTTGTTTTTTTGTGTTTGTTTGTTTGTTTGGTTTTTTATTTATTTTTTTGTTTGTTTTGTTTGGTTTGGTTTTGTTATTAGATATCTTTTTCGTGTTTTCAAAGTTGTTTTGTTTTGTTTTTATTTCGACTTCTTCATTACCATCCCTTATATTCCTTTGAAACCCGGTAGATATGTAGATTATTGAGGGGTCACTCAAAGATGTTCACTAGGTGATGATATTCCGCATCTCTGATTTTTAACGATTTTTTCAACTTGGTGCGTACCGGTTTATGCATACCTTTTGCAAAATATTGTAGATATATCGAAGTGACCACGCAGAGGTGAGCCGCAGGAAGCGATAACCTAGATAAGAGCTTGATGTGCCGTGCAATACATACCTACAATTATTTTTCGCTTTTTCGTCTACCACTCCCATACAATTTATAGAGAATTTTACAGGGCTGAGAGTGAGTTATTGCTTTTCTCTCATGGGGATCATTGTTAGTGGGGAAAATTATGTGACGCATAATAAAACATCTCCCGCGGACATTTGACTTTGTCGAAATATTAAAGCACTACGTTAGTGATGCAGGCGCGACACAATTTGGTTGTAACAATGTTTAGGTCGTGTGATCCACAGTGAGTTACTACTTTTGAATTTCACGCTAGGAAATGATGATTAACCCTGAAACAGAATCATATGAATTATTTTATGGGCGAACGTAAGACGAAAGCAAAGCAAATATCCTCTACACAGTGCTATGAATATATCTTTTCTAAAGTTTGTATAAACTGATGATATTACAACATATACCCAAAAATGTTGAAGTTGCAATAAAGATAATGTAGGGGGCTCAAACTGTAACAGGGGCTTTCTTTTGTACATGTATACGCAGATGCACTTTGCTTCATAAAGTACGACTCGGTTATTTTTAGACTAGACCCGCGTCAACAGACCTAGAGGTGTAAATCATTTTAATGAGGAAAAATCAGATGCTCAATCCTGTAATTGCGTTAAACTTATGTAACGCTAGCCAGACATTTATAAAGACCCGAGTTAGTGTTTTGAATATCATATTGAAATAAATGTAATAATTTACAATATTTTGCACCAATGAAAACTAACATGCTGTGGAATGCAACATTGAGCGCAGAGTATTTCAGGAATGAGTATGGAGACATACTTTTTTAACACAACCAAATTTCACCTTTTTGGCTAGTCATTACATAGTATTAGGGCTTCATGAAAAATCATTCGGTTCGTGAATCTCACCATGCCCCATTATCTTTATGGAAGGCATTTTCATTTGGCATCACATTTATATTTTGCTGTTTTGTGTCCTGCTTTCCAAATGATTACAGCTAAGGGCGCGCTTAAATTTACCTATCCAGCTACTAATTCTCCGTTAAGTGTCCATTTACATTTGAGGTTGCGTTTACATTTAATAGTCGGACTAACATGGCCACTTTCCGTATGCCATTTTATTTTACAAATATCACTGGAATTGTTAACGTTTGATTGGATGCAAAGGAAAACACACCTTGCTTTGCTTATGAATGCTGAAAAAAATTATGGCATGCCAGTCTGTTAAACTGTAATACTGTAGTTCTAGAAATTTTCGGGCATGTTTTATTTCGCGCAAACGCATTTCAATTCTCAAATTACAGAATTAACGCGTATTACAATTTCGCGCAACCCAATGCCATACTATGTACAAAAATATAATGCAACTTATTTTCACGCATTTCAGTTTCGCGGTTTGAGCGGTAGCGCGAAAAGGGCGAATTAAAGTCGAGCGAAAAAAATCTAGAACTATAGTTCTCTGAAGCTCAGTTTCAGCAGCTTTATTCAGGACGTTTGAAACTGCCTGAGAAAATATGCGGTGTATTACAATATAGAAGTAATCCATATGGATATATCCATATTAATATGATTAACCCATTTGCTCATTTATTTTATTTTCATCATTCTCATTTAAGTTTTTTATTTATTTTATTTTACTGATTTTGATATGTATCCGAAAGAAGCTGTTTCTGTGATGTGGTATAACAGATGCATGGCCATCTTTCAATAACGGTTCGGAAGATTAATTGTATCCATATGTGGCACACTTTGGACATATGTCTTGATGTGCTCGGTAAAAGCAACTTTTTCGTTCGTGCATAGCTTTAAGACTATAATGACAAACATTAGATACTATTTTATTTTATTTTACTTTATTTTACTTTATTTTTTTTCTTTTATTTTATGTCTTTCAGCTCCATTTGCAGGGATTCTCAGCAAGAAAATCGGATATCGTTTCACTGCTGTGCTGGGGGGCATTTTGGCTAGTTCAGGTCTGGTCCTGAGCATGTTCGCTTCAAATGTATTGCACTTAATTTTGACGTTTGGAATACTTACAGGTATTTATTTTCTTTCCGTAAAGAAAGAATAAATTAATAAACACTTATGTACAAAACAACCACAAAATCACGAATAAAACATCTAAATGATCGCAGAGTATTCAGAATGTTAGGTCGCGGTGTGGAGGAATCTGGTTAACATGCTGTAAAGCGTCATTATCCACATTGTCATATTGTTGTTTATTTGAATATACTGATCTAGCCAGAGCATAATTTAGGTACATTATTCGAATGACGCCAATACGATTCTGTTTTGGATTTTTTTTACGCTCGCTTTGAATTTTCAAAAGCGAGCGTAAAAATTTTGAAAATCCAAAGTCTATTCACAATAAATAAATAAGTAGATAGATAGACACATGGGTAGGTAAATTAATACAAAATAAACAAATTGATAGATGAATAAATAGATAGATAAATGAATAGATAAATAGATAAATAAATAAAAATAAATAAATAAATGAATAAATAAATAAATAAATAGATAAATAAATAAATAAATAAATGAATAGATAGATAAATAAATAAATAAATAAATAAATAAATCAATCAATCAATCAATCAATCAATCAATCAATCAATCAATCAATCAATCAATCAATAAGCTATATACGCAATAACATGTATTCTGTTCTGACAGGCACAAGTACATATAGTTCCTGTATGCTTTGTTGGTCACTCGTTCGACAGAGAGATGTGATCATGTTGTCAATTGCTTTTAATTCATATTTAGTTAACGTGGCTACAGTATAGACTGTTACTTGACATATATATATATATATATATATATATATATATATATATATATATATATATATATATATATATATATATATATATATATATATATATATATATATATATATATATATATATCTGCGTTTAAGCATATGTACTGTAGACGAGGATTGTTGGCTCCAAATGGGATACATATGCACAAAAATTACAAGAAGATATACAAAGATAGCCCTCTAAAACGTCTAGATCTAAAATTACGCGGGACAGCATTTCTCTATTTCAACCGTATTTCAGTACAACTGGATTTTAGTACTGTGAACACATTAGTATGTATTATTTCGGTTCAAAATTTACTGGAAGAAACTAGAACTTATCTCATATTAGCATCTGGATTATGGCATAGGAAAATGCGAAATTTTAACAGATATTTTTGTTTGATGCAGGGACAGGGATTGGTTTTGCTTATATACCACCAGTGTGCATAACGGGAGAACGTTTCCGAAAATACAACACCATCGCCCTGAGTATTGTACTCACGGGCGTTGGTGTGGGACCCTTCTTGTTCCCACTGCTGATTCGATATACGGTGGCAACGTACGGTTGGAGGGGTTCATTTTTGATCGTCGGAGGGACACTACTTAACATTTGTGTATTAGGGTCAATGTTATACCCTTCCAAACGATGCATTGATCAGAACCAAAATAAAGTTGAAAAGAAACAACAAAAAACAAGGATTTTTAAAATACTGAGGAAAGCATTTTCGAATCGAGCTTTTCTGTTCAATTGTTTTCAGAATTTGGCTGTATACGTGGGATACTCTGCAATAATGGTCCACTTATCCGCATTTGCACAAGAAGAACTGGGAATAACTTTTAACCTCTCCGCTATGCTGTTTTCATATATGGGTATTTCAAATGTAATTGGCCGCATAATCACTGGCTTTCTAGCACAATACCAAGCTGTACGCATAGTTTATTTATATACATCATTTCTATCGTTGACAGGTATTTTGACTGTGATGTGCGGTGCGATCAAAGTTTATCAGTTTTATATTTTTTTCGCTGTAGCATTTGGCTTTCTTACATCTGTTGTTGGTTTAGTAGCTTCCATAGTTATTGAAATCACTGGCACTGACATTCTGCCAATAGCATATGGGGCAATCGTAGCGTTTGAAGGCGTCGGACTTTTAATCGGACCTACTTTTGCGGGTAAGTTTATATTGGTTGCTTCTCAAAACTCCATCTTGAGAGCAAAACATTTCTTTCAGTTAATCATTGACTTTGCTTCTATAATAGTGTACTTCTTTCAGTTGAATTAAGAAAGGGAATTAATAATTGAAGGAAGTCGTCTATCAAACTGCTCCCCTCCCCCGAAAAAAAAAGAAAAAAACGTGAGCATGGAACACCAGTGTGCCACAATCACACAGTTCGTAGGACAAATGGACGGTTGGTCATGAGAGAAGAACATTGCGCAGGCTGCAAAGTATGTGCAACGCCATCTGACGAGGCAGAATGTATTGAATTCTCAAAATATTCCGGCGACTTTCCTTTACTTCGGGCAGTGGATCTGGTTAACACTCTATCGAAGGATCCACCATTATTATTATTATTATTATTATTATTATTATTATTATTATTATTATTATTATTATTATTATTATTATTATTATTATTATTATTATTATTATTATTATTTCATTTGTTTTTGTTTGTTTGTTTTTTTTGTGTTTTTTGTTTTGTTTTTGTTTTGTTTGTTTGTTTGTTTTTTTGTTTGTTTGTTTGTTTTTTTGTTTTGTTTTGAAATGAATGTAGCGTCATCGGACAATTATCAACCACTGTTAACAAATAGCTTCTCTCCTGTTCTGTCGTGTACTTGCTCTGGACACTTTGTGTCTGCCTCTGACATATATGGACACGAAACATTATCTTTTTTTACCGTAATCTTTGGGACAAACTTCAGGAAAGGACATTTCCAAAACCAGGCAAAACGTATTATACGTTACATGTTTTCATTCATTTGCATGCTTTTATTATTATCGAATTAAAGATAAACACATGAAAATCTGTATTATAAGCAAAACGGTTTATGGGTCAACCCATATAACATTTCACTACATTGCCCGGAGCTACTTCCTAACGACTGTGAACACTTTAACGCGGGGTATAGTGTGAGGGAATCCAGCTTTAACCATTAGCATGACATTAGTGAGCGACTGCTAGGGAAGATGAAACTAACTGCAGGTTAAATGAAGATGTAGACTGGTTTACACAATTCCTCCACACCTGCATCTGCTCATTTATATTATTTTCAGGGTGGATGTTTGACGTCACTGGTGCCTATCCTGTATCCTTGTATGTGTCTGGTGCTCTCATGACTACATCATCGATAGCACTCACAATTGCCATCGCCTTCTTCTCCGAAAATGGAGCTAAGATACAAGAATTTGAAGAGGTCTTTGTAAAGCTTGAACAAACTTTGCCTTACCGGTATGGAAACAAGGAATCCTATACTGGCTTTTTTTATTGAATTTCACAGTGAAAGTAAAGATAAATCTTCTTGTGGTGCAAATTAAATAAAATCATTTTCAGGTAACATACATTTTATATTTGTCCAGATATGGAGACATAAAATTAAATATTTTCCGTGTTTAATATTAATGTATCCTGCAAAACGATAATGTCCTATTTGGATTCACTGTGAACCACAACTAACACCCTATTCTCATTCCAATGAATGTAGCGTTAGAGACATCATTCTTGCAAGTTGTTTTGTCTCAGGCTCTCGGTGAATGCTGAATATGATCGCGTAATGTGAAAGTGACACAAGAATAGAGTTCCCAGGGCAAACAGATAGTTGGAGGGGCTGGGTCTTGGGTTCCAGCTGGTACCAATTGTGGATAATTGTCCAACTGCACTACTAAACCCCAAAGCACAGTAATCCTATGGTACATGGTAAATCAGATCCAATGCCGGAAGAAAGGCAACCACAAACAACGTCACTGTGACAGGATAGCTCAGGTTTAGCGCCGTTTTGGGAAGGCGATAATCCCTGTTTGATCAGATGCGCTGCATGTAATTTACAATTTCCATGCAAGCAATTCACCTAATTGCCCGACGAGCTCTTCGCTTGCCGCAAATCCATAGTAGACACATGGCATGCCTACATTCAATTTTAGCACACGTTTGGGGCCAAACAACGTGAGGAAAGGACTTCTGCAAGGCCACATTAAAGTGTAAATTGGACAGAAAATCCAGTAATAATGCAAACAAGTATCCTTTCATAGATAAATTTGTTTGAACTGGTTAGAATGCATGTAAAGCATATAATTTTGTACTGGGCAATGAAACATTTGTATTTTTATGTGCTTTCTTTCAGGGACAAGATGGAAAGTACGCTTTAGCATACGATTAGACAAATGACAAATGCAAATGGTTGTGTATGTGAACCACATCATATGGACGCCGCAGCTGTGCCAACTTTTGTACCATTTGATCAATATGAGTTTATGAACTGAATCATGACTGGTTGTACATGTACCAGCAAACTAAAGGTCACATGCAAAATGCAGGCTACGCCCCCTGATATCAATAGTAAACTCAAAAGTTCTCTAGCAGATAGAAAACAATGCTACAAAAAATTCAAATCTGACGCAATTAATCTTGTCTTCGTGATACGTCGATGTAGCAATGTCCGAGCATGTGGTCGGAAGCTGCGTACTTGGATGGTTCTGTCATTTTCCACGTCACGTCATTTATAAATGAATGGATAAATGGGATGCCGATTTGCGCGAATAAGATGACATGGTATATTAAAAGATTAAACGAGACACTTAAAAAAAAAAACCTTCGCAATCTGGTCGAAACCAGCCTGACCGTTGCACAAGGGCCATGTGGCTAGTAGCGGAAGTGTAAACGCTGCATTTTGCACAGCTTCCAGAACATGTTGCTCAAGTTATTCGGATATTATGTAGGTTGCTTTCCCTGTGACTTACACTAAGGCCTATATGGAATAAGGGCTTTTTTGATATGCATGTTATACACATATGTCAACATGTGGTTAAGTGATGCCATTATATGAGATATGCTACCAACTCAAACTCAAGATCTGGGCACTGTTTCCTCTCCAATGCATAGTAAATAGATTGTTCTTTTACAGCTCACGTGGTGCTGAAACTTTGAAGCCTGAAATTATGTTTTCACAAGAAGTTGTATGTATCTTGGAATCGATGCATATATGGCTTCATTGCTTCTTACAATATTAATATATATATATATATATATATATATATATATATATATATATATATATATATATATATATATATATATATATGTATATATATATATATATATATGTATATATATATATATATATATATATATATATATATATATATATATATATATATATATATATATATATATATATATATATATATATATATATATATATGTTCTGCTTCTGTAAAGAGGCCCATTTGAGCTGTGCATGGTAAGGATTACTTTTTAATGACCTAAGATTGAAAACATTTAATATTTGGAATGCTTTGTTCTGATGCCAGCTTGCTGTAGTAATACTTGATCAGCTAGACACAACTCTATCTTTTATCTCTGTTCTCGAGTACGACAATGATACATTACACAGCATCTCTGGCATATATACTTTCAAACGTAGTTCATCGTGCCTTTAAACTCTCACGGGACGCTTACTCTGAGAATGGGTGATACGATTTAATGTAAGCACGATACAGTAATAAATATCGATGTGTTACCTTTGAAGTGGGCCGTTTTCTTCAGGGAAGGCAACATTGCATCAAAAGTATGTTATGAAAATGATTTGGGGTCAGACCTGTTTTAGATAATTAAAGTGGAATCAGCAAAACAAGTTAGAAAACAATTCTTGTCCGTTATAGCCTGAAGTTTAGTGTTTTAAGTCCTTTTTTCACTGAGTGTCTGGTACCCAGGTGAACTATTGTTGCAAAGGAACACACGTGGAGATTATGTAATTGAGAGCGTCCAGTGTGTCAATCCTTTGGCTTCGCCCACTGAGTGCCTGGTACCCTGGTGAACCAGTGTTGCAAAGAAACACACGTGGAGTTCATGTCATTGAGAGCGTCCAGTGTGTGAAGCCTCTTGCTCTGTTTTTGCATCTGCTCGTGAATTTCTGCTGATCCCTGTGATTCTTTCCACTGACTATAATGTTTTTTTTTGTTTTGTTTTTTTTGGGGGGGGTTTTTTTTTTTTTTTTTGGTTTTTTTTTTTTTTTGTTTTGTTTTGTTTTGTTTTTTTGTTTTGTTTTGTTTTGTTTTTTTGTTTTTTTTTTGTTTTTTTTGTTTTTTGTTTGTTTTTTGTTTGTTTGTTTTGTTTGTTTTTTTTTTTGTTTTGTTTTGTTTTTGTTTGTTTGTTTGTTTATTTTTGAGGAAATGGCTAGTATTAATGATAAATTACCCACGGGATTTAGAGAGAAGATACACAGAATGCAAGACAGAAACATCTCAGACAAAGCTACAAATTCTTCATAAGGATTGATCCGTTGACGGATAGACATATTATTATTGTTGCAAAACCAATCGTCAGTCCTATAATGATAGCAATGCTATATAACTTGATTTTATAACTTCAATAAACACCTGCTGAAACAAAACATGATAACCATAACATGGATGTATTAGTTATATGGAATTTGCTGTTGGGAGAAACAGTGGAATGCTTGCTGTTGCAGAAACGAGTATGTTCACGTAATGTAGACGAACATGAATGATAACATTCAGCAAAATATCATAGCTATCACAAGTGGACAGGACTTCGTGCTTAGAGGAAATTCCTTTTCACGCAAAAGGGGTTGAAATGAAGTAGGAAAATAAACCCCCATCCTGATACTGTTCATTTTTTCTCAGGAGTCTCTGGGGTATGATAAACCTGTATGCTATCCGAAGTAAATGGCAGTGTGGGATTAATTTAACATCTCCGAAAACATACCATTAGACCACATGCTAAGACATGCTGCGATACTTAATGCATTAGTATATGTCAAACATAAAAACGGGATCGACGCAATACTGTTGTCAGTACTGGTCACGATGGCATGTCAACTACAACTTTAAATTATTGCAATTTAATAACACACAAAAGAATGTCAAAATTCCATAACATAAATCTATTTCTGTGTCTTAGACACAGTTTTGATCTGACCAGTGAAAGAATAGGACTTGTTTATAGGATCATAGCTAAGTGGATGACAAGTTCCTCATCTGTCTCTTCCTTGACTTTTCTACACCCTTGCCACCTTAGGTCACAAAAGACATATACCGAGCCTTAATTACTGAGGTTCAACTGATATATGGTTTATATGATAATTGTGCTAAATGCATTGACCGATTTGTGCGTAATCGCTCTCATTATGTTACAATGCATGACGCCAAATACTTCCTATTTTAGCAGAAGCGCTACAATAACTTTTCCTAGAACCTCCCCTCTTCATGATTTATATAAACTATAAAAGTGAGGCAAATAGGTGGTACATTTGAAATCTAAAAATTTCATGCATCTTTGTGATATGCCATACAAATAGTATCTAGAGCTTTAAACCTGATAAATGATGAAAATTACAGAAGGTTTTATGAAATACCTGCACAAATAGACCTACACAAATAGATCAAATAGTTACACATTTACAAACTGCAAAAGGTAAAAAAAATATGAGTAAGGTAAAGTTTTTCATAGCTCTGCTAATTGCATATTATCGGGCGTCTGTTGTGTAGTAGAACAAAATCATGAGGCCTTAAATCTACTCTCATGATGTATGTGAAAAAAAAACTATTTGTTTTTGCGACGAAAGCCTCCCCTGTGTGATTAGAGCTTTAAGAGCACGTTGCATTGAAAGGGAGAGGTAAAGGTTTCTGCCAGGCAGGTGTAAAATCCTATTTACTTCCTCTGCAGGATATTTTGCTTTTACCCAGGACCAACAAGGTTTCCAAGCTTTAGCTACTCAGAAATGAGAAATAACTTGCTTGAGAGCATTTTGGAGACTAACATTCGTGATATAGCTTTAAAGTAACATATCAGCACTGAACCTAAGGACTGCATGTGGTCAAGCACAGGGGAGCAACAGCAGCTATAGCATTGTTGACTGCACAGCCTCCAGATCTAGTGCCTTGGCAGGCACGACTGTCAGCCTCTTTGAATCATTGATAGCTAGGGCATATGCAGTTCAGTTTCAATGCTTTCAATCAGGCGTCAATTATACGTCTAAACTAATGCAGGCTGGGAAGAGGGAAAGGAGAACCACCATTCCTCATGTACTGAACTGTCTCCCCAAAGGTGTGTGGACAATTTAAAGTACAAACACCTTGGTGGAGGTGACAGTTCAGGCGCAATGATTGCGAAGTTCCGTATGACCCGCCAAGCATACTCGAGGGTACATCAGTATATACAAAAGTCATGGAGCAACTGGAGCAAAAGAAAGTCTTTCATGTTTGACTCCATGAAACAAGACTTGCTGTAGGAAGTGTAGAAATTGGTCCTACCTGTAGTGAAGGGGTGTCCACTTAAGAGACAAGATTAAAAAGGTGGAGGATGGAACAAAAACGTTGCGTGAGGAATGGTTAAAGGTAAAAGCACTCGGTGTGGAAAATGAAATGTACTCCAGAAAATGCATTTTTTGGGTACTGAGCCTCCAGGAGAATGGATTTGATGAAGACTGCATTCATGCAATAGCAGAATTGTGCCACGATAAATTGAAGCTTCAAGTGCTAAAAGAGGATATAGATGTGGCACATAGATTGGAAACACGGAATTCGGGAATCCAAGGTCCATGATAATGAGGTTCAAGTGCATGGATAAAGAGCGCAAGGTAAAAAAGAAAAGGCGTGCCCTGAAGGGTACTCATGTTGTGATTTCAGAAGATCCAAGCCGAAATATGTACCAAGTGTACAACCAATTTAAAACGATCAGCGTATCAAAGATTCTTGGTGTGGAATATTAATGAATTATATAGATCATTGTCTTTCTATTGTCTTGCGAAATTAGTTAAGATGTAGACAACATATAAAAGTAAAGTTTGATATTATGTTTATGCTTACTTGGATGGTTAAAATAAGACTATCGGCGCTACTGATTGCATGTAGTTTTTTCAGTCTTGCTTGAAATAAACATGGTATAAACTGAGAGATAGGTGCACATCTAGCTCCATAGAAACCGTTATTGTTTTTGACACGTCTAGAGTAATTACTGTCCGAAACAATGTTGTATCGCTGTTTAGCGCTGTTCTTTGACGAAAATAAAGCTTAGGAATCATCATCACAAAACCAAATATAAAAAATGCACAATACAATGACCCCGCCTGGAACATGAAAACACGGAATCAGATGATCATGCTTTGAAATATAATAAAAATTGAAAAAGGCGGCAGGTAAAAAAGATTGAAGATATAGGGGAAGTCGCTCTAATTCATAGTGAAGTCTTGTGAAGCAACTTTCATCTGACTGTCGTTGAAAGGTTGGTAAGGCAGTTATGCTTTCTCACTTGGACAACATTTGGTCATGCCCAAAGACAAACACGTGCCTTAAGCACCTAAGGTAGAGCCGAAGGGGTTGTCACAATGTTCACCAAGCCCAGCCATACGTTATCTCATGTTGTCTTTGCCACTCAAATTTTCTTCATCGTAATATGATTTGCTGCTGTTTTTTTACGTTGCCTGAGAACGGGTAGTAATTAGAGGTACTGCGACCATTTTTTCTATTATCATGTTTAACCGTCAAATAGGAATGAAATGATATGTTCGAGAAAATCAAAGACCATCTTTAGAAGTTTTTTCAGTCCTTGTATACTTCTATTTTGCATTCACGAGATCTCTTAATTACGTGTCCCTTGTTTGGCACATTGGCAATATTTCTCCATTGCTGGCTAGGTGGTGATGCTGAAGGATGCGGGTTCAAGACCTGACCGCATTGTGGTAATGAAGAAAAACAGTTTGGGGGCTCTTTCGGGGTTGGTGGAGTTACATTATGTACATTCTCCGATTGGGGACAATTCGAATGCAGAACAGCAATTGTATTGCATAAAATACAATAACCTTGGCTATATTGATTAAGGCATTCACCGCCGGTTAACCGGTTTTTCCTTTTTTTTTTTTTTTTTTTTTTTTTTTTTTTTTTTTTAATTTGGTGATTTAATTTATTTAATATACTTATTGAGAATGGGGACTTGATTGAGTGGATATATACGTTCCAAATTTTAGGCGAAATTGTTCGTGCCGAAGGTTGCTGGTTTGAGACTCGGCGTTCCGTGGGCGAAAAATATCGTAATCTTAATAAATTGATCCCGAGTGGAAAAAAAAAAAAAAAAAAAAAAAAAAACGAAAGACAAAAAACATCTACACAAACAGCAGCGATCGTATTAACCAGGAGCCATCAGAGAAACAGTGAAAGTAAGGTGTGCAACGATGCTTACTTTTTGGTGCTTTGTTTTACGAGCATTCACGTCCGTTCAACTATTTGTGCCATGATGCATGCATGCAGTGCTCGTATGAAATGAGGTTTCATCCCTTGCTGTGTCAGTTAGCTGGCTGTTGTTTCGTTGGAATGCTTGCAGAGACCCGGACAGGTCTGGTACTCTATGAAAGCTAAGTGAAGTGTAAAGTTTTCACATCATAATTTTGAACTTTGAAACGAATACCATCGAAAGCGGGTTGGTAATTTATATTGTTCCAATGTTCAGTGGTCGCATTTTTATGACATTACACCATATATGGCGATCAGTTGAATCACCCAATTTTGTTGTTTACTCTTTTTGAAAACTAAACGATTCTGTTATGGTTGTGGGCTTGCGGTATGAGGCTTTGGACTTATATAAAGATCGAAGTCAAATACATGCTGATGATAATACGTGCTCGGGAATTGACAGCAAGACAATTTTTATTTCTCACTCAGGATTCGGTCTTCACATTTTTGACGGCTGACTGGTCCTTCTTGTGTAACAATTATTGGTATGAGAACAGTTTGTCAATAAAAATGTTTGACAGTAATGTTTGAAGTAGATGAGTCGCAAAAAGACATTTGGAAAATGATGAAGGCAGGTTGTCGATAACTTTTACGCAGTACTGTTTTTATGATATTTTGATTTGCAAAGGGATTCAACTTAAGTAGGTCAAGTCACTTTTTGCACGAAACAATCGTTTGGTGGATTCTTCAGCTCGTATTCCAAGGACTGTATATGCTTTGTTGCCTATGTATCGAAGAAAAAAATAATATGGCTGTGTTCTTCCCAGTTTTCAAATTATGTTGAAACCAGGATAACCACATTCCAATTACAGTTATACGTATCACAGCGGGATCTCAAGATTTTAGTATGGCCAAATCTAAAATCCGCGAATAAATGTGTTTGTCGCGTCACTTTTCTCTTATGATAATACCTTCTCAATTTTCCACTTCTGAGCACAAGCAAGGTGAAACAAAACACTGCGTTATGCTCCCTTAGAACTAGCAGCGTCCGTAATAGTTAATATTCGGAAGTTCAGCTTCAGGAGCTATATATATGAATTTTGCTGTCGGATGTGCAAATACAGTAATGGCTTTCCCTATATTTTATAACCAGATGTATCCATTAAAATCGATTTAATTCTTCACTGAACTCGATTGTGTTAAAACATTTATTTATTTGTTTCGGTTGGTCAAATGACGGTGTCGTGATATGAAAATGACCAAAAAAGTCAAAAAATCACCAGAAAGTACGTAAATTATATTTTGTGGGGTTAAATATATTGATGTGTTTTATAGTGGAGAAGTGTGTTTTGGTCAGCGTATTGGAAGCTTTCTTTCCTTTTCGTACACGTGCTTTAATTATTTGGATAAATATAAGAGGTACCGCTCCTGTTAAGCCTCACTTGTAAGGGGAAATCAACAAGCAATCAGCAGCTGCTTCATCACTCCACTGGAGGCTGCAATCCGGCCCCAGTTCTCAGCGTGTTTTCCACCAATGCATGATGCCCAGTTTTAGCAATTGGGACAGAAACAATGATTTTGTTGTCCAGTTAATGCATCTAGATTGAAAAATATTGAGGTATAAATTCCAAGAGCGTTGTTAAAGCATTTAAAAGACAATTGAATGCATGCAGTAATGTTGCTGTGTAAGCACAACTAACATGCTATATAACATATGGATTGCCATGATATTATTTTATATTTGGACACATTGATCCAGCCAGTATAGGGACACTTGCATTGGATTTCAAGTAAGAATAAGATGTGGTAGTATTACATAGTGAAAGGTGTATGTGCTTGATTAACAATATGGAGGTGTAATTAGAACGTAGTATGTGATTGAGAAGGATAGAATTATATATCAGGTCTTTTTCACCTTGAAGCTAAAACCTATTGATATTTACAACTTATATAAAACACCCGCCGGTACTTTCGGACCTGTATCCTCTATCGGGGCCACCTTCTCACCCAAGCTCCATCTTTCACAGACCAGGGGGTCGTGGCGGGTCCTACTAGTGCTGCTCCTTAATTGGTCGATCAATTTTGATTAGGGAAGTAAGTAAAGGCGGCTAGAAACTTAAATTGCTTAGGGTCAGGACTTATATATATATATATTGCTCAGTGTGTGTGTGTGTGTGTGTGTGTGTGTGTGTGTGTGTGTGTGTGTGTGTGTGTGTGTGTGTGTGTGTGTGTGTGTGTGTGTGTGTGTGTGTGTGTGTGTGTGTGTGTGTGTGTGTGTGTGTGTGTGTGTGTGTGTGTGTGTGTGTGTGTGTGTGTTAGGCCTTAGGTAACTTGGACATGCCCAAACATGACCGTTATGTTTAAAATCGATGTTCTTCCCTTTTACACATTTCTTCCTTTGGAAGCAATCTACTTTTCTGCAACTCTGAACAGAGAAAGAAATAATTTTTCCATCTACAATCAAAGCATGGTGAGACTTGGACAACGATACCAAAACCTCTAATTCATTAGGTTTATTCAAAACCAGACTTAATGGAGACGTTTAACAAGTTCCTACTTATTTTTATGGTGGTGATCGGTTTTCACAAATTCACCATACACGGATGCGTCTCAACTGCAGTCCTTTGAATGATTTTCTATTTCGATGCAATTTTATCAATAGTCCATTGTGTTCATGTGGTGCACTGCTCGAAAACACCTCTCACTTCTTGTTAGATTGCCCCCCTTATACTCAACTACAGTCGCAATACTTTGAACTCCTGTACTTAGGTAATATACTATTTACAGCCATTTTACTACAAGGTGACCCACTGAAAAGTGTCCATTGGAATCACACAGTATCTAGTACTGCAAAAAATGTACATCACCAAGACCAAACGCTTCAAGATAGCATAAGGATACCTCGCCTTTCTTTCTCTTTCTTTCTTTCTTTCTTTCTTTCTTTCTTTCTTTCTTTCTTTCTTTCTTTCTTTCTTTCTTTCTTTCTTTCTTTCTTTCTTTCTTTCTTTCTTTCTTTCTTTCTTTCTCTCTCTCTCTCTCTCTCTCTCTCTCTCTCTCTCTCTCTCTCTCTCTCTCTCCTGTTTTTTTCTTTCCTTACCTGCCATTTTTATGTGCTTTACATTGTGAATATACTCTCGATCATTTCAGTCCTTGGTTTCGCATATGTACATTGTGTAACTATGGAGAACGATTCACATAAGCTTTATTAAGCTTGTTTCCTAATCCATTTTCAAGCGAAATAAAATATGTTTAAACCACTTTCTTTGACTAAATTGACGTCATTTGAATTTGTTACCTTAGTACAGCCAAAGGCACTTGTACTCTGACAAAACAATTGACAATTGCCATGATATAGAGGCACTTTTCCTTGTGGTAGGTTCACCTGGGTAACTTATTAATAGATTTCCATTTTTTATCTTAATCGAATGTAACTTGTTTACAGTAACCAGTCATATTCTTGACATTTTCAGAACAATATTTACAAAAACTGCATTCAGTCATATGTAGTATTATGGATGATTTCTCCACATCTTTGAAGACATCTGCAAAACAATTGCAAGGTAACATATAAAAATATTCTCGTTGAAAATTAATTTAAATTTCATACAGAGCGACAGAGGCTATTCGATACGCAGGCCTACGTTAGGTCAGCTGTGTGATGGAATCAAATCGTCAAAAAGCTTTGTTTATACTCGGTTTGAACATGAAGAACAATAGCTGTGAGGTATTATCACCGACGTTAGAATATGGATATAAAACATACATCACCTTGACAACACACACACATGAATTGCTTGTAAATGCAAATGTAGGACGGTTAGTATTTGCAGCACAGGAAAACAAGTCGTTGGAAAAAAAAACTGTAAAACTATGCAGCAAATAAATAATATACACACCTTCCGAATATTAGTTCAGAAGCTAGTATCGTGCTTCAGAGCTGAAAATAAAATCTCCATTTAAATTACCAGCATATCTAGCAATTACAGTTATCATGCAAGTACACCACAGACACTATTCATCCTTTCTGCTTTGAAAGGTATTTAAATTGTAAATCAGAGGTAGAATGAAAAATACCAATTCATTATTTTTACGTCGTATGTTTTGGTTTGTCTAGATCCGAAGTTGGTTTGGCAGCTTCCGCAGTTATTAGTGGGAGAGTGTTAAATAAATAAATAAATAAATAAATAAATAAATAAATAAATAAATAAATAAATAAACACACACACATATACATATATATGTGTGTGTGTGTGTGTGTGTGTGTACGCAAGAACCCCTGGGACCTGCTTTTCAGAACAGGTCCCTGCTCACACTTACTGGCTCATTTCACTTGAGTGTGTGTGTGTGTGTGTGTGTGTGTTGTGTGTGTGTGTGTGTGTGTGTGTGTGTGTGTACGCAAGAGCCCCTGGGACCTGCTTTTCAGAACAGGTCCCTGCTCACACTTACTGGCTCATTTCACTTGAGTGGTCATCAGCAAGAACAATGAACTGGCCATTGTCATGTATATAAATATATATATATATATACATATATATACATATATATATATATATATATATATATATATATATATATATATATATATATATATATATATATATATATATATATATATATATATTTAATGTGTGTGTGTGTGTGTGTGTGTGTGTGTGTGTGTGTGTGTGTGTGTGTTATTCCTTGGCTGGATCAGTCTCATACCCTGTACAGTTCCCCTGGAGTGCCTGTTTCCGTGTGCCGTATCAGAACGCGGTTCGACAGGGGGAACTGTGCAGGGTAGGATACTGATCTGGTGATGGTATGGTCTATGTGTCCAATGCGGCCCCAAGGAAGTGAATTGCTCGTCGGGTCGAGGGAAGATACGGCTTGAGAGGAAACTTGACAGGGTAGGATACTGATCTAGCCATGGGGTGATCTATGTATCCAATGAAGCACCAGGGAAGTGAATTTCTCTGATTGGTCAATTGTTTTCAAGTTACAGGGACGCTTCCTGGTAGTTACTTGCTCAGATAAGTCCGTAGTTTTGTAGTAAATTGCTCTAATTGGCCATTGTTTCAGGTCACAGGGAGATGTACGGGCCTGTGTTATTTCAATGAACACCCCGTTCGCTGACCTGCATGCCTTCTGCTTGTTATTTGCTCTGATTGGTCCATAGGTTTGAAGTAGCATGGAAATGTGCAGGGCTAGTGCGATTTCAATACAAACATTTAATTGCACAGTATGCTACCACCAACCTATGCCAGAATTGATTTTTGAAATGCCAGTATACAAAAGGTAAAAAACACAGTGTGGAAGTATTTTTGTTACTTATCATAGGACACACAGACACACACACACACAGACACACACACACACACACACATATATATATATATATATATATATATATATATATATATATATATATATATATATATATATATATATATATATATCAGTAGGTAGTTGTAGTTGTAGTAGTAGTACTAGTAGTAGTAGTAGTGGTAGTAGTAGTAGTAGTAGTAGTAGTAGTAGTAGTAGTAGTAGTAGTAGTAGTAGGAGTAGTTTGAAACCGACGCGCCGATACATGCTGCTCTAGTCTCCGTTAAAAAAAATGTCCAAGAGGTACCTTGTTTGTGTGCAATCAACGTTTGTTAATATTATGCCTCCTGTATCTCTTATTTTTATCTGACAAAAGTCATTGTCTCGTTTGATCAACGCAGTGGATGGCAATTAACCACCGCTGGCTCAGGTGACAATTAATTGGTTGATAAAGAGGCTCTTTACCCTTGTCAGATAAGACTAGATAGGCGCAACAGGAGGTTGCATATTAACAAGCCTTGGTTTTACAGACACGTGGTACCACTTTTTAACGGAGAGTAGTACTCCATGATGAGCATGGAATGTAATTCCGTTTATATTTTGACTCTGGAGGTCGAGACAACTGTCAACTGTATACGTGTACACCATCGAAGTCAGAAAACTTATAAATAAATGGTATATTTAGCCAGCTAGAGTCAAATGTGCCCTTGACACGATTTTGATTTACTGACAAATGTGTGACTGAATTATTCGCCACACCGCACTATTTTAGTTATTTGTTAAAAACCGTTACCTTACGGGAGGGGGGGGGGCTGTCAATTCCTTCCCCGAGATATTGGTGATGGGCCTGTTTTTTAGTGTTTGCTACTCAATATTTTAACTTTAGCAATAAACATTTACAGCGCCGAACATAAGACTGCCAGTTTCAGCAGCTTTGCCGGATGTCGGCAAAAGTTGTATTTATGTATAAACAAGTGCCTCCGGCTCTGCCCAGATAACGAATTATACTGACGTCAAAGGGGGTAATGTGTAAAAGGGGAAAGGACATCCATTTGAAACACGTTTCAACAAATGTCCAAGTTACCTGAGACTTTACAAAAATATATATTACCCGAACGACCCCACTGGAAAGGTCCAAGTCCCGTCCCTAAATATTTTTTGTGAAAAATTATAAAAAGAAAATATTTTTAAGCTACCCTTCTCAATTCAAAATTGATCGACCATGGATGAAAGATTTCATCGAGGAAGTGGCCGTCGTGTGCCCGTATTTTGCAGTAAAGTGAACTCAAAAACAGCATTGTATTTCAACTTGTCTGGAGGGTAAATTTGGGCCGGGGAAGCAACAAAGCTGCATAGCCACGCCTGTTCTGTGAAACAGCAAGGCCCAGGTTGAACGATTTTATCGAGAAAGTGGCCGTCGTGTGCCGGTATTTTGCAGTAATATCAACTCAACCACAGCATTTTATTTCAACTAGTCTGGGAGGTTACATTGGGTCGAGGAAACAACATATAGCAATACAAAGTTCAATAAGGCATAGCCCTGATTGTTCGGTGATTGTTATCGTAACATTTCCCCAGGCTCCGGGTGTCTCCTCCGAGTTATCGGGGCGAGCGGTCGTTAAAGTACTTTTAGAATCCTCAAGATCATCCCAATACTATCCTGATTTACAAACCATTGGGTGTGCAATCCACAATTTTCAAAATGGCGAGCAAGTCCGTGAGTGAGTCCCGATTAGATATCTTGAAGAGGTAGTATCTAAAATATATGTGTGATTAGTGTTAATGGAAGGTTAATTTGTGGAATAAATGTAATGCAAAATATAAAATGAGACTTTTCCAGCGTGAGCATACCTAAAAATGTAAATACAACGCCTTGAAATTACCAGTTGTCAGTGGCGGTGGGCCCCAGAATAGAAATATAGTATCAGACTCCGAAGTCGGGCCCAGGCTATGAACTAAGTAGCAGCAGTAGGCACATGATCACAGAGCCCTCACTGAGTCTAAGTTAGGGCTTAGTGGAGATGGTTGCCCCGATAGTGGATACACGTCCGAAAGTACCGACGGGTTTGGTTTTTTTTTTACATTATTGGTATGGTTGCAAATTAGGTTTATACAAACGCACTTGAGGTACTCATTTTCAGAGTGTACGAAACTCGAAAACCAAGACAGAAGGACTAAGTTCTCTAATTATTTTAAATCGAAACTTTGTTTATATCTACTCGTTTACATGTGCAGTCGCAAATATAAGGTAGGACAGCGCAGGAGGCGGGCAGGTATCAATAAACATGATCATCATAAAGGAAATATAAAAATTGGAGACACTCATATTGTCATCGTGCAGGCTATAAATATTGTTTGTAAAATGCAAAGTGTTCCTTATGTATTGTGATTTCTGCTTGTATGTTTATACAGAGAAGTGGCTAACTAAATACGAAAACTAAATAAGATTATAAATAGCATTTTTTTTGCTTGCTGGTTCAATTGTAATGTCACTGTAATTTCCAATAATTGCTAACATAATTTCTGTATTAAACTTGGTAAACACAATGCTTATGTGATTGATGATGCCGTGCACATAAGCTATGAATCTTCTCCATGTGTCTTTTCTTCTGTCTATTAAGTAGCGAAAAATTGTGCCTATTATAGTTTCCCGCCTTTGGTGGGAATTAACACAGCAACGAATATTCTGAGGTACCATGCATGAAATAGTTCTTTTCAAATGATTTATTTAGGTGCATTTGTTATTGTGCAGTTAAGCATAAATTTAGATCCTGGCAGGAAACACGGTGTTGTTTGTTCAACTCAGATACCATATCGTTTCCATGCTACAAGCTGTTCTACACCTTGAAATAAATACTGATAAATTTTGAACCTATTAATGTGAATTCAGTGCGAGGGAAGAGAACTGTAACAATTCAAATATGAATGAACAAAGGCTTGGATGAAACTACAGAATACACGAAAACAGTGCCTACATAACACGTACAAACTGGCATCGGTTTTTTACTTTATTTACATGATGGTGATTTAATGTTAATATTGTTTAGCGTGTATCCTTGTATGTGTTTGACACTCCTAAGACTAAGCTGTAGACTTTTTTTACATATTTTTTTCTATTCAGGATGACCTAATAGTACATCGAAATGTACTAAACTAGAGTCTCTCCTGACACGCAGATACAAAACAGTATACACAAGATGAACTGGACAAAACAAACTCCGAATACATACAGTATACGACAAAGAAAGAACAGGTAGAATAAGACTTCATCACACCAAAGAATAGGCCCAACATATGCACCATAGTACCAATACATATAAAGTGTAGCATAACGTTACCAGTAATGTAAAGGCAGAAGGCGAGAAAAAAGAGGAGGGAAGTGATACAAGAGTAATTGCAGGCTTAGAGGAAAAATCTTGTGGTCTCAGAGATGTACTTTAGAACAGCATTCACTATTCCATTGTTATGCTGTTCAGAGATTCTCTCGTTTCCATGAATTATATGGGTAAAATAGGTAACCTGCAATTTGAACAATTGAGGAGGGGCTAACTCCCGGTGCCAAAATACGACAGATTGATCCAAAAAAATCCTTTCAAGAAATTACAAAATAAGGCCGTTCGAAAAAGTAATGATATGCAGTTTCATTGAGAAAGGAACATTGACAACCAGCGGATTTAGTCACATTTTTTTTGTATAGATACGAATTCAATCCTTATACATCAAATCTCAACTGGGCATGTAGAATATTATGGGGTCGCACACCATTAGAATAATAAGTCGGAACATACTCTCCGGACAAAAGTGTATTTTTGAACCGAAGCTTAAATTAATCAACTGTAGTAGACTGTCTTATATCAAGCGGTATTTCGTTCCAGGGCTTAAAAGTGGATCGGATGCTGGACTTGCCAAAACGTTGAGCTCGTAACTTGCAATGTGTACCATGGAAACCACTTCTTTTTTCTTTCTGGTGTTAAGCCATTGAATTTCGTACATTCTAAATAATGATCTTATTATTAAAACTGTAGGGGTAAAATGCGTTTTGTTTTCACACAGCTATCTTCCAATGCTTGTAACTGACATTTAAAGGAGAAGTAAACTTGCTCATGATTCAATTTGCTAGAGCTTTTCCCGATATAAGATATAGACTATTTTTCTTTTCGGTACAAAAGCTATGAGATCTCTCTGGATAATCGCTAGCAGGACTCACAACAATTTGCCTCATATGATTTGTAATGATACCAGCATTGAAACCCAACTACACAGGCGATTTCTGAAGTTTTCTCCCAAATTATCAACAGTGAAAATACTATCGTGAGAATAGGTGGCAAAATGGTGGAAGGCAGTCTCATCTATGTAATTCCTTAAATGTTGTTATTTCAAAGTACTCACTGAACCGACATTCTCTTATGAGGCTTATACCCACGCCAACTTTACAGCTTGCACAGACACTGAATAAGGAAGAGGAACAGATCGCGATTTTTATTCGCGAGTTGTGCGAAGCCAGGTACGGTAAGTTAAACTCGACCATGACGCATGACGAACTCACTGCTATCATCCGGCATGTATGCACAATATGAGCATGAGTGTCACCTTCTGTAAGTGTTTACTCATTTCAATGGACTTGCGCTGAAACGGATATGTTTTTCTGTGGCAGAAAGCCTTTTTTTTTCTTTCTTTCTTTCGTTTTCTGATTTAATAATTTTGTGGTTTGAATTACTTCATATATTTGTATTGATGTCATTATTATTATTATTATTATTATTATTATTATTATTATTATTATTATTACTTTTTTTTTTTTTTTTTTTTTATTATTATTATTATTATTATTATTATTATTATTATTATTATTATTATTATTATCATCATCATTATTATATGTCTTCAGTATGTACCTTATCTTTACTAATAATAATGAAATATACATATATATATATATATATATATATATATATATATATATATATATATATATATATAGATATATATATATTCATACATATATATATAACAGTTCTTATATTTCGGTTTAAACTGTTTTATTATTAATCCATATATTGTACCTTACAATCCTCATGCAGACATTTCTTTAAGTTAAAATGATTGTACAAGTATCTAGTAAAGTTTTTTCTTCTTGAAATCTAAATGCCGATTGATTTGCTCATTACCTCAAGTGAGATGATCCCTAAATTCCGAATTTAATAACTTCATGCAACTTATTTTATATTCACATTAGTAGTGTTACATGTTAAATGTTCATTCCTGTATGAACACCAGCCACGTCAACTTTTGTCGGCATAACATTTATTTTGACATACAATTTGATTCCAGCTTTTAGATAGTCTCCCCCCCCCCCCATGAGATTGATCACTTTGATGCCAGCTTGATACCACAGTAAGGAGAAACTTTCATTGATTGAAGTGAAAGGTATTAACTAGTGTGAAAATATTACCATCTCAGTATATGATAAGGACTAATGAGGAACGGCCATTGTATAGGCTATTCAGAGGCAGCCCCAATCGTCAGCAGAATACAGTAACTGTGTTCAGCACGTGGGCTGTTTAATGTGAATTTCGTTTCATTTGACTTTGAAATTATTTAACTGAAATCAAATGTCTGCTGGAATGTTTACAGACAAGACTGTAACTTTTAATTTTAAAATTAATGACCCATTAAATACTAAAAACTGTTTATTATGTGTGGGTTTGTGCCCATGTTTTGAGTATAGAAAATTTCAAAATTTGATCTATTGCATGTGGTCATTTTCTATGAAATAGCAAGTTGTCTACAAGGTCCTCCTGTTAAATAATTTTGGTTTTTGGCACATAAGAATTGTGGACCTGCATGGAAGACTGGAAAGCTGGGTAACTAAACCAGACCTTTAAGCTCTAAATGTCGAGGGATTGCAAAGTAAAGTTCTGTGGTTACCCGTCTGTGTCTCCGGGGCTGTGAACAGGTTGCAACTAAAGAATACCTATAAGGCTTCCATTTCTTTCTTAATTAGTTTTGACACAGTGGACACAAAAGCCTGGCATGATTCTCCAAACTGAACTGTACGTGGACAATTGCCCCAACTCAGAGGAGCACCAATCTCTTCAACTTGCCTGTCAGCTGAACAGGCACAAGGATTAATACTCAAGAGGGCACACCGCTAAGGGCATACATCAATAGTGACACATCCTGTTGACAGTGGACTAGGCCCAGTAAACAGCCCTAAAAATATTTGTCCGCAATTTGCCCAAAAATAAAAAAAGACAAGGGGTATTTCGCAACAGTTCATTCCATTTTTACATAACAGCCATACATCCGTGTATGAAAAGGTGAAACACAAAGATTACGCTCATTAAGTAGATGATTAAAACATCATCCTAAAATCGTATGTTTTAAAGAAGTTACGTTCATTTGAAATTTTTGCCCATAAAACTGTTGTTGGCGGCCATCTCGGATTGAGATATCGAAAACGAGGATCTGATTTAAAATTGGTATAACGTCACTTAGACTAAATAAACTTTTGTGATTTTTTTTTCTTCAACATCATCTACTCTTTTAGCTGCATTAGATGACGTTTCTGATGTTTGGGAAAAACCCTTTTCTACCCGAACTTTTATGCATCAGTTAATTGCTATATGTCTTTTTTTTCATAATAATCCTCAGACTTAATTGTTTTCGAATAAAATGGCTATATTGAGTATATGTATAAATATATCGGTGAAAATTGTCATAGAAATCTGTTTATAGTTGTTTTTTGGTTTTCAAGGCCATTTGGAGGTCAAATGAGGGGCAAGTTTTGTAAACCTATGGCATATCTCACTATATGCCAAGATTCATGAAGATGGACTTTTAACTTCAAAAACCTAATGCCAGCTATATTCTAAAGTGAATAAAAATTGATCATTTGGCCCCAGGGTGACCCAGGGCTTTAAACTGGGAGAAAGAAATAATCTTTCACAAAAATTACGGACAGCAATTATAGAACAGAGTATGACTCCTTGGTCCTTGCGTATCATTTATTTCGTGCAGAAGGTTATAAAATGTACAACTGTTATTACTGCTGAAAATTTAGGGATAGAAAAAGGAAAAGGCATACTTACTGTGAAAGCGCAGCGCAGCGCAGTTCTGATTTTGTACATAATGTTGGGGCACTGCATGCATGAAATATGGCCTTGAGGAGTATTATATATGTTTTGAGTAGAATATCTAGTGACCTACCATTTGTCGTATTCTATCCGTGACTGCAGAAACGTGAAAAGCATTATCCCTTTGAAGAGATAGATGATGGAGTCACTCTGATGACAGAGCCAGCGAAAACAATTGCAGCCAAAGCTCTCTACATTATACCAGAAAGGATGAGGATGACAAGCGCACTTTTGTGTAGTATATTGATCAGCATTTTACTCTAGGTAGTACCTGGTGTATACAACTTCAACATGTTTCAACAAAAGCGGCTCTTGTGTACAGAGAGTGGAAGGCTGTCTCCTTAGATGGGCACTATTTGAAGTCATTTGCAGGAAACGTGGGGGGTCTGACACACCCAACAAAATAGTACTAGGATAGTTAACCTTACCAGAAGTGTTCGCGGCATGGCATTTAAAAGAGAAGTTCTCTTAGTAAAATAAGAAGTCTTTCAACGTTAGAAATTAAAGCAGCGCTGCTCCACTGCATATCCCATTTCTCGAAGTGTGGGGGAGAAATAAACAATCCGATTTGAAAGGCTCCTCAAGCTATTTGGAATGTGGGGATCTACAGACACATCCTTGGTTGGTTTTATATGTGCATTTACAGTGCCGCTTGCAAGCAATCAGTAATCTCAGCTCCCAACCCCTTTCACAAAGTATATCTGGACACTGTCATGCCTGACCAAATGATAGAGCAGTGACAAAGACAATTGCGGTTACTATTTTTCTATATTAGGTCCATGCAACCTCATTTCTCCAGTTGACGGGCAGCAATTTAAGTTGTATCTATAGGTACCACTGTGTAAGATGCAAGGATCAGTAAAGATGAGCCCGTCACCCTACAATGCAGCTGCCAACAGGATGCCAAACATTTTCCATATTGTAGCCATCCTGCTCAAAAGGTCATCATTACACAATGCCCCCTAGTGACAACTTTAGGAAATGCAATTTTCAGATCTGCACAGATGGTAAAGACTGGATGACGGGGTTTTGTCCACCACAAAATCGCAAATAAAACTTTTTCTACCAACTTGATTTCAAATATTTTGCAGCATATGATAACATATACTTATACACTTCAGATGATAGAATGAAACATTTTTACACGCAAAAATAAGGAATTTTCCTTCATAATGACATTATACAATATGTGGACTTTGCAGCAATTTGTACATGGGGGACCAGCAAGGACCTCAATGGCACACTTATTTAGACCTGTAAACTTTGAGGTGACAGTCAACCAATGAATGGTAAGCAAGGCCCAGTGCATGTGTAACAGGGCATCCAAGCATGACGCAATGACCACAGACAAATGCAAACCATTTCAACAGGGACCATATACAAGGATTTGAAGCTAACTCGTTTTCATTATTCCGGCAAATAAAATGGATGCCACTGTTTATTATTGTTAAAAAAATTGCGATATGTATGGAGCATGCTCTGCTACCAAAAATAAGGAGTCTCTGCAAAAAAAAGACAAAAATTATAGAAAGGCATAGGTGTATAGGGTTAGGTTCCATGCCTCATATTATATACTTCATCACAAATCTATTTAAAAAGTCAAATAAGGCTATTGTCAAGCATGGTGATTTCATTGTGGTATAGGCAAATAGTTACATGTATATTGACGCATATGGTTTAACATTGATATAATAATTATAAGGAATGGAAGCACTCGCTGGTATTTTCAGTGTTAATAGGGGAGGAGGTTCAAACCTGAAAATCATGTCCATATATACAGGTCAGCTTTGCCACAAGAAGATGCGCAGTTAATACCACAAACCTGACCTGTGTATAGCAACTCCTCTTCATCAGTGTCTTCATCTTCTGATTCTAAATGAATTATGAAGGGCTGAATCTCTTCTGACACATTCAGTGCATCTTTTTTCCAGTATCCTTCCTTAATTTCATTTTTAACTTTGTTGACGCATGCAACCCATCTTTCTGTTGTTGTTTCTTGTAATGCTTCTTCAACTATACGCTGTACATCTTTCAATTTAAAAGTAGAATTTTCTTGCCCAACTAGCCCTTTTACATCCCCCCAAATTAACTCAATTGGATTAAGGTCACAATGGTATGGTGGTAGTCTTAGTGCCTCATGCCCATGTTCCTTTAACAGTTCATCAAATTTGAATTTAGGGGGTGGCTTGTTCTGTTGAATGAGTTCATACAGTTTGGGTTTGGTCATTTTGTTTTCAAATTTAATATTGTTCTTCACTAACCACTCCTGCATTTCAGCTTTCCTGTTATTGGATGTGGGCGTTTTTGTACCTTCAACCCTAACACTGTGATACGAGGCATTGTCCAATACTACCAGGCTCTTAGGGGGTAATGCGGGAATAAGTTTTTTGATGGTCCAGTCCATGAATACTGTAGCATTCATCTCCTTATGGTAGTCCCTTCCATCTGTGGAAAGAGATTTAAACACAAGCTCACATCCTGGCAAAAATCCCATACTGCCACCAGCATGCAACACTATGAGTCTTTCCCCCCTTCCTGCTGGTATTTTTCTCCCGTCTTTAGGGTCAGGAGGCAACCACTGATACGATGCTGTATGGTTTGCATCTACCCATGTCTCATCAAGGTAAACAATATTGTATCCACTATTTCTTCTTTGTTTTATTGTTCTTAGGTACTGATGTCTTTGGGCTACCAAATCAGATCGTTCACACAATACTGCTCGATTAAAAGTTTGGCACTTTCCATATCTGTAGCCAAATTTTTGCAACAGCATCAGTATGGTATATTTTGACACATGTAAATTATGGTCATTTTCCAATCTTTTTTTTAACCTCCTAGTTGACATGAATTCATTCTTTCGGTAAAATTCCTGAATCGTTGTCCTCACAATATGCTGGTCGAACTTGTCAAGTGTTTCTTTTTTCTTATTTTCATATAATGGTTTTGAATTGGTCCCTTTCTCTTCTTCCTTGATCAGTCTGTATAAATATTTCTCATTAATACCAAACGCATGAGCTGTTCTCTTCCCAGCACATGAAAAAGAGTAAAAGGGAGCGCCTCTTTTCTTCTCGCCTTCAAAATACTTGTAAATTTGAAGAATCAGTTTCCTACCTTCAGCTGAAAATTTCATTATGGCTGAATTTTCAAGATTATGCCCTTGTTGACACCTGTGTAAGGCTGACATGTGACATTGGTTTCAATAATATAAGGAATGTATGTTCAATCATTGGACGCAAACTTGTATTGTTTCAAACCAATCATATGATTATCTGAGTGCGACCAGTGCAACTAAAACAGTCACACAGTGATTGTCATGCTCTTTGTGCACGTGTATTTGTTTGTTATGAGCCATTGAGGTTCCCGCTGCTACCCCCATGTACAAATTGCTGCAAAGTCCACATATTGTACAATGTCATTATGAAGGAAAATTCCTTATTTTGGGGTGTAAAAATGTTTCATTCTATCATCTGAAGTGTATAAGTATATGTTATCATATGCTGCAAAAATATTTGAAATCAAGTTGGTAGAAAAAGTTTTATTTGCGATTTTGTGGTGGACAAACCCCGTCATCCAGTCTTTAGTTTCAAGCTCGTACTGTGGAAATAGAACATACAGAGTAGATGTGAAAAGTAATGGCATAGAAAGTAAACAAACTCCCCACCTCCTCATAACACATGCATAGTGCTAAAGAAAGAGGCATCTAACCCCCACCCCTGCAGTATAATATCAGCAACTTTGATCTTCCACACATGCGCCCCCAATGCTAAATTGTCCATTATCCCCTTGTCTTGGCGGTGCAAGTTGGTATTTCCTCTAAACCTGTCTCTAACCTTCATCTCTATAAATTTATCAATTGCAAGTCATTTGCCACCTTTTTGTGACAAAACAAGGACAATTTGGGTGTAAATTGTGACACACTCACGTGTGCAAACTTTTTATTCTTTGTTCCTGGAAGTGAGTATTATTGTGGTTTTCTTACCTCTAACACTAGAGAGTCAGCAGACTATCTGACACAAGGGTCCCATGTGTGTTCTATCGTCAGGTCACCAGGCCTGTGCAGTTGAAGAAGTGGTTTTGTTATGGCAGGGTGTAGCTTGGACACAGATATGAGAGAGAGAGAGAGAGAGAGAGAGAGAGAGAGAGAGAGAGAGAGAGAGAGAGAGAGAGAGAGAGAGAGAGAGAGAGAGAGAGAGAGAGAGAGAGAGAGAGAGAGAGAGAGAGAGAGAGAGAGAGAGAGAGAGAGAGAGAGAGAGAGAGAGAGAGTTGAAGCTCTAGATCATAGTTGCAGTTGAGTACATTGTACATAAAGCTGTACTTGGATATCTACTTTTTTTATGACCCAAAAAATATAGAATTGTGCGTTGTCCAAGTTTATTGTTACTCCAATAACTCAAACATTTATTACCACATTTTATTCCAATAGACCATGAAAAGCAAGCTGGCGGTAGGGCCTGACAATTCTTAATTCAAGTTGAATGTGAAAGTTAAATGGCAAATAGGAGTATAAGGGTCAACTTGTGAATGCCCTGTACCTCACGCATTATTGGTTTGGTACATACAGCTTTCAGGACTTAAATTGTGTATAAAGATATACGTGGTCTTTAATGTTTGTGGCTATGGGTCAAAATGTGAAAACCTTGTGACCCTCAAGCATCCTTAATTTTCTATATTTCTTCAGGACATTTAGTGTGATTGTGGACAAAGGATACTTGACCAATAAAACCAGTATGTTGAGCTATACATTGTGTCTGTTCCAAGTCACTGCCCATCACATCCGCTGTGACTCAAGGAACTATACTAAGCCACATCATTTCATAATCTTTGTAAATGACCCTTTGAGATGCCCCTAATTCTGAATCAGTACTCATTGCTATAACAAAACTCGTATAAACTCAGTCTGTACTTTCAATTTGAGACCTAACTTAAAGAGGGACAATATTTAAAATACCAATACCATGATCTTATGACACAACCTGCATAAACTCACTTTGTATTTCCTTTTTAGACCTTATATAAAAAGGACAATGTTTCATATAACGTCAAAACTCCGTTCTATAAATAGCATTAATTGACAGGCAGCAAACAATTAGTACCGTAATGAGTCAAAAACTAGACATAAGCTATTCTCTTCAACGCATGTGAGATCTCAACATGGATCTAAATTTGTGGGATCTCAACATTTATCTCAATTTATTATCGCACATTCAGAGAAAATAAATCAGTTAGACTATCTAGGATAAATAATCAACGGAAATTTAAAATGTAATGCCCATTTAAACAGCTGCAAACAAAGCTGTTCAAAGGTTACGGCATATGCCCTCAAACTTCAAATTTACTATTATCTGTGTCTGGGACACATTAATATTGTTATTTTGATATTAAATAAAAACAATTTAATGCATTTTTTTCTGTAAGTAAACATTTGATGTTGCTCCATAGGTCAACTGAGCATAGGACTCTACTACTCCTGTTATTTAAAAAAAAATCGATTTGTCAACTGAGCATAGGCCTGTTCTACTACTTCTTCTACTGTTGTTTTACAAAATGTTGGTAGGAAATGGGACTAAACTAAACCATACAAGACAATTGCTAGAACGTGAAGAATTGATCCAAAACTGTTTCGGCTGGAAGAAATATCAGACAGAATATGTCTGTCTTTTGTTGCTACCAAGATACCAAGATTGCTGGACTTGAGACGATGCCCACCATTGCTTACTTCTTGCACTTTTGCGAGCAATGTATTTCCCTGTTTATTCAGATCAATGATAACTTAAAGATTCCCTTCGGACCACACATATCTCGCTTCACCTTCTTAAACTTGAAAAATAGAAAAAAATGACATGTGGTTGTCAAAAATAAATAAATAAATAAAATCTTCATGATGATGATGATTCTGATGAAGAAGAAGAAGAAGAAGAAGAAGAAGAAGAAGAAGAAGAAGAAGAAGAAGAAGAAGAAGAAGAAGAAGAAGAAGAAGAAGAAGAAGAAGAAGAAGAAGAAGAAGAAGAAGAAGAAGAAGAAGAAGAAGAAGAAGAAGGTGGTGTTTGTTTTTCCTGTTCGTCTAATTAAAAGCCACATGTTGGACCAGATGCCGACAGTTATACACTTTGATTAGTCTAAGTTCGCGTGTAATATAATCTTAAGCTTAACAAAAGTAACAAGTAATCTGTTATTGGCCATGGCTTTAAACACTTGTGATACAAAATAACAATACATATTTTGTTTTTCAGCCCTGCTTGGCGGTGTCCTCTGCATAAAAATTGGTCATCGCTGCACTACTATGGTTGGCGGTGTTTTAGCCTGTTTGGGTGTATATCTCAGCATGCTTGCTACTAGTGTAATACACTTGATGTTTACGTTTGGAATACTTGCAGATACACTGCTTGTTTGATAACATATATATATATATATATATATATATATATATATATATATATCCATGCGTACAACCCAATCCCGATGCTGATAAGCCAACTGCTTAAAGTCCGATATAATACTGAGATATCACAGTCTCGCTCTCTTTCTCTTTTGGTCCTAACTTGGCTGAATTTAATCCTAGGTGATTTTAGCATTTTTCTCTTTCTCTGACCGGGTCCAAAAATATCCACATAAGGCTTAGATAGATAGTTTTTTTAAGCGTGCATAAAGAAGGGTTTTCTTTCACATATTTTGCTTGCTCTAAACGATAGTTAGAGTTTCACAGTCACAAGGTCTGCCGTGAAATTCTGAAATGCACTCTGTGATGTATAAGGTGCCTGTATGAGGATGGTTCTAGCTGAAAGTGACTTGCCAGATTTGTAAGCATTGACCAAGGGGCAAAATTAGTTTAAAATTGACGAGGCACATTTAAAGAGAAAGTGTAAGGACCTGTTTGAGACAAGTAATAAGTGCCTTTCTGTGAGAATGGCTGATAACATCTTGTAGTGAGTAGCACGTCAGATAACGTTTGAATGCCAAAAGCAGCATAATGATAACCTGAAATACACATTAATTCATTTTCTACCCCCAGGTGTAACATTGTGCTACAAAGGTAGGGACAACAAAACGGAAATCATTGGCACATTTTGCTTCATGTTTATCATTTGTTTTAAGAAATTGAAATTGTGACACCCCTTTTCTGAGGACAAGGAAATGGAACTCTCAAGTTGGTACTGAGTATGGCGGAGTACAACGTTGGAATATATCTCAGTTATTCGTGTGTTGCAGGCATAGGAATTGGTCTTGCATATATACCACCAACGTGTGTGATGGGAGTCACGATTTATTAAGTACAACACCATAGCCTTTAGCCTTTCAAGCATTGGGATTGGTTTGGGGCCGTTTTTACTATCCCTGCTGATTCGGTATGCTATTGCAACACACGGCTGGAGTACTTCTCCATATTTGTGTTTTGGGAGTAATGTTACATCCTACCAAAAGAAGAGGTATGTGCAAAACCCAAAGTAAAGTTCAACAGATACAACAAGCGAAACGAGTCGTTCCAATGCTGAGAACGTTAATTGCCAATCGAGCTTTTCTGTTCAACTGTTTCCAGAATTTGACAGCTTTTGTTGGATTATCAGGTGTTATGGTCCACATGTCTGCATTTGTTCAAGATGAATTGGGACTGGAGTTTAATGAATCAGCTATGCTGGTTTCTTTCATGGGCATAGCCAACGTCATTGGCCGCATGATCATAGGCTTTCTTGCTCAACACAACACTGTCCGTGTTGTTTTTCTATATGCATTTTCTCTGTCATTGACGGGTATTTTAACTATACTCAGCGGTGCAATCAAGGAATACCACTTCTATGTTTTCTATGCCGTAGCATATGGTTTTCTGACATCAGTTATTAGTTTGGTGGCTGCCAGCGTGGTTGATGTTACTACAATTGGCATTCTACCCATAGCATATGGGGCAATTGTAGGTTGTGAGTGCATTGGGCTTCTTGTAGGACCCCTGCTTGCTGGTAAGTTGATGTTCGGGATAAACTGGTCACTTTTTCTTCATCAGACATTTTACTGTCAATTTTTTAATGGCATAAGCTGTTAGAATTAATGTTAAAATGGTCATAGAGCATAAAATTCAAACTACAATGATCTAATTGATGTTGACGCAAGAGCCAACACAAGCAAATTGTGATATTATTTATAATTTGTCTTTTTTGGGGGGGGGGGTTCCAGTCTTGGATTAAATGGTTTGTAATTTGTTGGTTGCTCCTAACATGAACATACAAACCTATTGAGTGGGAGTCTTCCGTAAAATGGTGTGTAATGTCCTGATTACGCTCGTAAACGTATTTACCCGTTGGGCGGTATTGTGTCATAAAATACGTAATGCGTGGATTACTCACTCAATTATACTAACTCATTGGTGGTAGGCTTTCACAAAATAGTGTGGAATATATTGATTACTCTCATAAACATGCTGACCTTTGGGTAGGTAGTCTTCCATGAAATGTGTCATGTATTTCTTATTGATGAAAGCATATTAACCTAGTATTTTTTATTTATAATAAGATGCGCTATTTCTAATATATGCGCCATTTAAGCTTCATTGTTCTGGTTCCGTATATTAGCTTAAATTCGGATCTGTCAGTTTATGCCTACATAGACCATAATGTAGTGACCTGTCCATATAAAAAAAGTTTCCTCTCTATATACATTTTCGTGTTTTATCACAAGGATAATAAAAAGTATAGGCCCATGTCAGTAATTTATCAAAAAGAACGCGTTCCGATATAATAACTATCCATAACTATTGGCCTCTGGCTATTTCTCCATCTATGCTGAAGTTAAAATTTATTTTTATGTATTTGACAATTATAAGGAAACATAGTTTTAGGGTACATGTAAAAATTCAGATTAGCTAATATACCAAAAGCCGTGAAAAATATAGTGTATAATGGACATCGAAGCAATAGTATGTACAGCCGGTCCGGACATGTGGTATACGTACGTATCATGCAAAGTCAACACCAAATCTACACACCCCTTAAAATACAATGCATGTTATCAATATGCTTACTAAAACGACAACAAAGCTAGCAAAAGTGACCATGAAATTTAGAATAGAGTAGAAAACCATTTTCTTCATCTCTGTATTTCTCTGAATTATTTTGAACAAAAAATAGCGTATAGTTAGTGAACAACATGTTTAAGTCACCTTAATATCTTGTATCAAGTTCAATTTTGATTCCGCAGGTAAAACTATGCCGAACTTGCTGCATTTATCAATAAAACAGGACAACATGTCTTCTCCAAAGACAACAACATACCATTCGTACACTTTGGATCTTCCCAGAGCCTTCTGATGACACTGACGATAGCCATATTTCATTAAAACAGTAACTGCATGTCATTGTAAATTCCAGATTTTACAATGCAATCATTTTAACCCCTTTTAACTATTAATTTATTAACAACTATTCAAGGTGTCCATAAGGGCAATATGCCCCATTATTTTTCCTGACATATGTTGATGATTTAGTTCAGCATGCACACACATTTTATGTATATTGTTTGAGGACACACGTTTAGTCTTTTCGAGTAGAATATCTATGTGCAATTATATAATGCAAATTTAACCTCACATATGGACCGTAAATGGTTCTTGCGTATTTGTTGGCATTATTTTTTCATTATAAACAGAAAAGGTTATATGTGAGGTGGTAGTGCATCTGTTAGCAGTACTGGAAATATTTAGTTGAAATTCAGCACAGATTATGCGATATGGAAATATGACCTCATCTTCTTGCACATTATTTGCAGGTTGGCTATTTGACATTACTGATGTGTATCCCTTATCCTTGTATGTATCTGGTGCTCTGATGACAATGTCTTCCGTTGCTCTAATAACCGGGATTATCTTCCTCTCGGACAACAATTCAAGTGCAAATAAATTTGAAGAAACTGCTTGAGATAATTAATAAGATTGCGCTTACAGGTAAGAAAATTTGGAACTGCTTTCTTCATTTTGAATAAACTATTTCAGTGCCATTTTTTTGGACTGAGTCAACAGCTGTGTTCGCGCTCTTTGGGTGCATTGCGCATGGTGCATTGCGCTCCATGCGCGGAGGAAGGCTGCTGACTTGGATTATTGTATTCTATGTAGCTTTACACATGCTGGGATTTGGATGGAAGGCCTTTTACAAGGGTCATAAATCTAGCAACCTTGTTATATGTCTTAGCAGTTCATTTTAAGACGTCTGACTTTAGTCGCAGCTGGCACTGAAAGAGTTATTGATTGAGCAATAACAATGATTCCTTTAAGTATTGTAAAAGAAGGGTATGATGGGATCATTCGATCAGTGGTCCATATCATCACCCCAAGGTAAATCATGGTATATTTAAGTTTCATCTTGAATGATATTAAATGAATTTGTGATTTATGTAGATAACCACCAAGCCTTGTGCCAGTCAGTTGGGCCTACCGCTCAATAAGTACAGCTTACACCATAAAATCGTGCTAAGCACGAGACTCAGTTTAATGGGATACTTCAGAAGAGACATTGTGCTTGGTTTGGAAAATTATAAATATTTTGCACTTGTGGGTTAATAACGAGTGTCCTGAATCGTGTAGCAGATACGTTTACATTTTGAGGGAGGGAAAATAACTCCTTATTGCAAAATGTATAGACGGGTTAAGCTTTTAAACTCTGAGCATATTTTATTCACTCAAACAGCACAAGATGGCATGCAGGTACTCAGATTATTTTTGTCCACTTTTTTCTGGTTACACTGCAGGTAACATCAATCGATGGAGGCTGCAGTAAGACGTAGACTACAAATGGTTAATTGTACGAATTATAACAATATAAGGTTGTATGAATGATGTCAGTGATTTCGAAAAATAAAAATACGCTACCATGCAAATTATAAATATGCTTCCATAGCATACATTACTTCTGGCATACATCATACAATAAATGCTAGTTTTTCTACCTTTTTCGCAGAGAACACCTGGTTGATGTAGTGTGACACACGGAGGAATCATAAACGTTGTCGAATATATTAAAACTCAGCTTCGACAAACTGGTATAAATTATAAGCTTGCAGTTCCAAAATTAATACAATACGTATCTGTACTGAATCACTCATAGCTGAAATATATATATATATACATGTATCGTCATCCAACCAAAGCCTAAACTGCCAAGACTTAAATGGGGCATATTTAAGCATAAAGATATATTACTCCGGTAAATTCGAGACGCCTAATAAATCTATGAGAAAATAAACTTTGCTAAATAACAATGTGGCTGGTTTCCTCTGAACCAGTTGATGCCGGTAATTTTGATGTTCATACAGTAAAAGCACAACACGTTAAGAAATAATCATCTGTAACTACATTTGTAGATGTATTGTCAAGATGATCTGTTGCTTGTTTAAAAAAACACATTCTTGTATGTGAACCGTTTATCCATTTTACAGGTGATGCTTTACAATTGTGGCAACCAGTTTACAGAAGTAAAGACAACCGACTTATTGACGCGATGTGAAAGTGACTCCTGCAAGAACTTCAGTCTGCTTACCCGGAAAATTGGCCAGAAATAAGTTAGAAACAGCAATTAATCTATCATTGCTATATTATGTTATCGACCTATATTCTGTTTACATGGGACGTATATTTTATAACATTATGATCACCATATAAATAGGGATGTACCCAATACCGTACGCATCAAGAAAGACATTTTGTGCAACATTGTATTTTGGGTCTAACATTACCTGCTGCAACGTGAAATGGGCCAAAGTTTTAGCACCTTTAGGTTAAGCATGAATCAGGATATAATTGGGTTCACTATACACAAATATTGAAAAAAGACAATTTGGCATACGCGACCAATGAAACAAATACGTACCGTCTATCATGAAAAGGCAGGTGAAAATTGTGTAGGCCAATGACTGAACTGCATTAGGATTTTTTTTTAATTGCCATTGTCATAACTTCTGTACAATAACATTTATAAAAAATATTGAAAACTTTGCTGTAAGAAATGTACTTCGAGCAGAAAAGAAAGAATATATAAAGAGAGAGGAGAATGAATGAATGAAATGAATGAAAAATAAAGGAAGGGAAAAGAAGAAAGATTTTTTTCTCTCACCACTGTACAATTTTGTTACACAGTAACCTTTCTATCCCCCCCCCCCCAAAAAAAATCAAACAGATTAAATAAATCAAATCAAATAACCAAAAGGTGGCACGGCGGCTAAATGATCATTCTGTGGACTCCATCCACGAATATTTTTTTGGAAATTAAACGGAAAAGGAATAAAGAGTAACAATATTCTCCAATAGATGTGCCTTTAGCTTATCATTTGCAGTGTAATTTGCTGAAAAATCACAGCTCTGTCTCCTCATCACTCGCTTTCTATGAGGTTACAAAGATAAATATTTTTTTTCACTTTAACTTCAAAAATTATTTACTGAAATAAAAAGCTGTTGAATTGACATTTACAGTCTTGTCACATTATTCTGCGTGTAACACATAAACACAATACATGTACATATATAATTGTTTTCATTCACAATGGTTACTTTCTCTTCATACAGGAAATTTCTCTACTTAGCTGGCCTATTCCCTGAACAAAAGTAAAATATATATAACTGCTTTATAAGTCTATTCCTATCTCATACCTGCATTAAACAATAATGCAAAATGTGTACGCTAGATGGCATTACCTTAAAATAGAGATATATAACTCGCAAATGAAAATGGTAAAAAATTCCTCTTACTGGAATTTGCCTCCTGATTGTATTATATTATATTATATTGTATTGTATTGTATTGTATTATATTATATTATATTATATTATATTATATTATGTTATGTTATGTTATGTTATGTTATGTTATGTTATGTTATGTTATGCAAAATTAAAGTTTGGCTCGAATCTGACTCTTACAGCTCTGATGTCATTTGTAACAACGAACAAGATTTAGTGTACATCAATGACCTTCGACCTTGTGAACTCAACGAGCTGACCAACAGATGTAAATAACGCTTACATGGATTGCAAATCTCTGCTGTGAGCAGAGATAACATATGGCATTTATAACAAATCATGAATGTCTCTGACGAATTATCTTTAATTTTTCATTGCATTGCAAGTGGACACCTGTTTCACTGCATTGTGGTGAAATTATTTGTATAAATATTATTCAGAATGGTACACCATCTGAATATTGAATATTTTTAGTTACTTTAGTAATAACCTGTGTTGGCAAGCTCAAAATCTTTAAAGTACCCTGGTTCATAACTTTTCTTAGTACAGAAGAGCTCCCCTGTTTCATTTTACTTGGCCAAATTAAGCTTTGTTGTACAAGTTCTTTTGACAAACGTGCGATTACCCGACTAATATAAATCGCTCTCTCTCTCTCTCTCTCTCTCTCTCTCTCTCTCTCTCTCTCTCTCTCTCTCTCTCCTCTCTCTCTCTCTCTCTCTCTCTCTCTCTCTCTCTCTCTCTCTCTCTCTCTCTCTCTCTCTCTCTCTCTCTCTCTCTCTCTCTCTCTCTCTCTCTCTCTCTCTCTCTCATTTTTTCTTTGTAAATGCATGCGTACATGGTCTCCAGGGTTGGCATCCAGTTTGTTGTTCCACATTGGGTTGCCCAGGCATATGAAGGGCTTATTTTGAAACATTGTCAAGTATATTAGGTTGTCGGCATTTAACCATCCCCACAGGAAGAACACATGAGATGTGAATGTAAAGCTACTGCTTTAATTGTTCTGTTGACTTTCTGCATAGTTTAGTTAGTGCTCTAGAACGTAATTGTTAAACTAAACATTTTCGTGAATATACTCACCTACCAAAGTGTCATGCGATCGCCTTAACATGTTACAGTAGTTACCTTGGCGGGTGGCTTCCACCTATTGTTATAGGATCATACATACTCTCAGGTGCCTACTCAGCAGTTTCGTGGGAAGCCCCCTGTTAGAGTCATGATCTTTATTTAGAGGGTGAGACGGTACATAAACTATATCAAAAGGGGTCTTTCAAGGCATTTGTTGCTAAGAAACAATGTAGGATTATAGTGTCACGTTCTTACTTTGTATTTTTGTGGGAAGCCCCTATTGGAGTCACGATCTATATTTATACTGAACAAAAAATTCCAAGGCGTCTGTTACAAACAAACGAACACCAAACAAACAAATGCCCACATGCAGACCTCAGGCCATATGTGGTCCCTTCACTTACTGAATGTAAGAAAGAAAGAAAGAAAGAAAGAAAGAAAGAAAGAAAGAAAGAAAGAAAGAAAGAAAGAAAGAAAGAAAGAAAGAAAGAAAGAAAGAAAGAAAGAAAGAAAGAAAGAAAGAAAGAAAGAAAGAAAGAAAGAAAGAAAGAAAGAAAGAAAGAAAGAAAGAAAGAAAGTAGGCAGCTCACCAAAATGGTAGATTGCTTCCCGCTGGCTCGTCATATTTTGTCCCAATAGAGAGGTTATTGCATTCATAAAACAGAAAAAAAAAGGAAAAAGGTACAAAGTCGCCAAATGCGACAACATATTCTGCACGAATGTACGAACGGGTCTGTTTCAAGCCTCATGTTCACGGTGCTGACTGCAGAGGGCGCGCATTGCCCGACCACATATATTTCTCGGTTGGCCCTTGGTGTCTAATATGAAAATACGAATTTGTTAAATGGGATTCTGAACAAAACTGGTGAACTGATCTGTAACAAAATATTTATCTGTGGCAATATTTTTTTTCGCAATATTTGTCTTAAACTGTTCCCGACAATATATTGTCTACAGTATCACATCACACGAACAACCATTGGCTTGTTTGTTCTTTTGCTTGGTCAATATGGATATCAATCACAGCAACTTCCCAATATCGTAATGAATTAAATTGCTGTGGTAATTGCACGTGAAAATTGTTTCCACTGTCTACGGTATATTTGTTGACTGCCTTTGCTACACAGTAGTACGCAAAGTGCATGTTCTTACAGTATAACGAGGCGACCTGCTACTTATAGACTTTGTCAATCTTTAGATTTCGTATTTATGCTATCAATCTTTTCCTACTCCACTTTTTTTATCTTGTTATTTCCAATTTTACCAACAGATGTTTTCTTACAAGCTGGGCAATATACGAGTAATTTAATCGTCTCTTAAGGTTGAACTTTTATAAAATTTCACAATGTTTGCACGTAAGCCACCAGTCCATTGTATTTGGCGGTAAATAAGTATCAACAGTCCCGCAATGCTCACACGCAGTTAGCTCAAAAGCAAGTCTTGTCTGTGGTTACACAAGGCAAGGTTTATTACGGTGAGGTCTTACACCACTGCATTCATGCGTGCATAAATGAGCAAATGCTTTGTCATTCTGGATGACCGATTTATCCATATCACTGCGATGAGCTACGCTTTCGAGAAATTCTTTCCATTGTGGAAAATCTTGACTTATTTTGTCATCATGACTTTGTAACCATCATAAATAGCAGTGTGTCGTTCTTTGTCAGAGGTTGTTGATGTGACACGTCACATTCTTCGTTATCATAATCACATGCTGAATCAACAGCTATGGACATAAGGGATTTCAAATGATATGCCGATAATTTTGCATGTTGAGAGGTATGTGACGTAGTATTTATACTCAGTCATTCCGGGTCGGGTGCTGTCGGCTTAAGATATGTCACCGGAAATCCATATGTTTTGAGGTGGCATCTTTGTACTTTTCAATCATACACTGTGAGCTGCCTGAGAACATGCGCTGATTCATGTTTCTTCATTATTTGTAAATCCATAGCTATGCTGCGTAAATTTAAATATTGACAATTTCGGCGAATGGTCATAATGCGTAGCCCGTGGAAATTTTGCACGAGCGTGAAAATACTCGACTTAAAGTGGTGGCTTCCTTTGGGGAATATATGTATCATTCTTTCAACTTAGATAATATCGCTCATCAGATCGTCAAATTCAATTAAGTTTCTTCTGTCCGGGTCCGAAAAACGGTCTTGTTCCAAGTTTGAAGGTACCGGTATACCTCGAATGAATTTTATATTTGGACCACTATCTTGCATCTCATCATACGAGGGCTGCCAATGAGAGTAACAGATAATAACTCTTTCCTTTGGAGGTCCAATGGTCTGGTTGGCCCTCTGTAAAAGTTGGTTGAGGTATGAAGTGTTGCCAAAACCTGTCGGAGCTGCAACAATCATCATAAAAGGGTGTTTAAAAGTGGTATGTTTTTCTGAATCGGTCAGTGGTCCTTCGCCTCTAAAAGAGCTGCCCAATATCCCTCCTTGGGTGGCCTCATGTCCCTCTGAGAGGGGCTCTTGGCTTCCAAGATTTTCTGTATGGCTGGAACTCAGTACTGCTTGCTTCAAACATTTTTGTTTTTCTTGACTGTTAAGACCACGGGTATCATGTAGATGTGTATATAAATGTAGTAAATGAGATTATTCACAAATGGGACAATGCTTTCTTTTTCTCCCCGTCCTCACAGGTGTGTGTATGTGTGATTAAATCAGCGCTACTTATAGACATTTCAATGCCACAATTGTGTGTTCGCATACAACAGCATAGAAAATAGCACAAAACAAAACACGGAACGGCACACAGTACAGCATGGAACAGCACAACCGCACATAGTACAGCACAAAAAATGACACAGAATAGAATAGCGCAAAACAGAATACAGAGCAGCACAACATAGCACAGAACAGCACAAAAAAGCACAGAGAACACCATAAATCTACACACAGAAAAACACAACTGCACACACACACATTTGATGTTAGTAAAAACAGACACGTAAAATGGCATTTTCATAACTTTATTTTTCTTTCTACAATTTATAATATTTTCTCATGCAATGGAATACTATATCAGCATTGTTTCTCCTGTTTCTCCTATGCATCTGGTCACATAATGTTTCAGCAACGCTGACCTTAGTTGGCGATTATCCATTGCAGGTATGCATTATGAGTATAGCCCACTTCCATGACTTCTGGAAAAATGGCAAAGATGAACAGGTCAACTGCTGTGATTGAGCAAATCTGGCCTCCACTTTAATGTTGCTTTTCTACTTATAGGCATGGCATCTTGCATCTATTTGGCTGGATCTCTGTTGATCAGATAAAGACAGTACCCTTTAGGATAATTATCTCGATTGATGTAATTTCCATCGCTGACATTCCATTTACCAGACCCCATGAACAAAGTCAGGTAAGAGTTCATATATAGCTTGTTTGCATAGTCTGGTTCAAGTGCTTTTCTTGGGTATGGAACGCCAGCCACAGTCACTTGTGGTTAAATCAGGTTATAATGTCGAAAATCAAAGGGGTTGAGAGTGTAACTTTCCCTCGCAGCGTCAGACGCCAACAACCCAATTAGGGTTTGTGCAGGTACATGACCCTGAAATAAGTTGTCCAGTTGCACATGTGGAGTACCTTGTGCTACAGTATGCATCATGAGGTATAACTTCATAATGAGGTACTTGGATGTGGTATTTTGCAGACGTCGACTGATCTCCATGTAGGATGTGGAGCCTATAATGACTGTACATATCCACAATTTCACTTTGAATATTAATATACACTTTGTAATTCTCTGTGCCCACTATGGTCAGATGGAATGTATTTGGACAGGGTGTCAATTTGACCAAGACTGGAATCCCATTTAGTAATAGAAGAAGTTGTTGACACGTATCAGAATACAGGGTCCCGTCATATTCACACTTTAACCATTTCTTCCGTGGGAATTTTGTGATGTCAATCTGAAATTCAGACCAACCAGAGCGTCTGTTTCATTCATGTAATCTGCATTGTCTTCAAAGTACAGCTGACTTTGCAGTTGACTTTCCATTGCATTTTCAGCATAATTCAACTCTGTGTCCAGGTATGCTTTCTATGGATTGAATTGTACACCATTCACTATCCATTGAATTATCGATATAGCTTGACTTTCCGGTATTTTGTCAAAATTTGTAAAGCCCATCTTATCCTTGAGTCTCGATCGCTGTCATACTTGTCTTTAATCATACAGTGATCCCTGTCTTTGGAGACCGCCCCTAGGGCAGGTGAAAGTGTGGTCTCTCAAGACAGGTGGTCTCTCATTAGAGGTATAATAACATGGAACAGATAGCAAAGTGTACTGAGAGAGCGGTCTTAAAAAGATATGCGGTCACTCATTGGAGGGGTCTTGCAAGACAGGTACCACTGTACTTAGATTTTGTGTTCCCCAATCCTGGTTGTATCACGTCTTTGGCGTGTGCACTGTACAAAGGCAGCTTCACGGTATAGCCAAGTGGGCAACACTGACCTCGAGGAGAAAGGGCACTGATCAATGTGGACACTTCAAGCGTGTTTCGTAAAGAAAGCCATGTGGTGAGCTGTCTTCTCTTCTTATTTTTTTTCTTCTTTCATTAATTCAAGGGACCACATATGGCCTGGCATTTTAATGTGGGAGGTTGTTTGTTTGCATAATTATATTCTTTGAATAGCAAACTTTCTCGCTTATTCTTCACTTCCAAAATGAGGCTTGTTCGTTTGCAACAAATGCCTTGGAATTTTTTGTACAGTATAAATATAGATTGTGACTCGAACAGGGCTTCCCACAAAACTGCCCAGTCAGAATGTGACACTATAATAAGACATTTTGTTTGTTTGCAACAAATGCCTTGAAAATACCTTTTCAATTTAGTCTATGTGACATCACACCCTCAAAATACAGATCGTAAATCCAACAGGGGGCTACCCACAAATTAGGTGAAATCCAAGAACACTTCCTTCTACTTGTTACATATATACAATGGGGTATCCGATTTAGACCACCAGAGAGATGAAAAATTATGGTCTTAATAGGGAATGATTCTAACGGGGAATAGAAATTGATCAAGGATAAACAAAATCAGGGCTACAAATCTACAAACTGGTGGTCTGTAATATAGGAATGATCTCTTTCCGAGGGTAATATTAATTAGAGATTATATATATATATATATATATATATATATATATATATATATATATATATATATATATATATATATATGAATCTCTTACCTCACCTGGGTTAAAAATAGAGGGTATCCGAATTAAAATTTCCATGATCACCTGCATCTATCACAAAAGAGATTATCTTTTTATTTCGGGAATGTTCGGTCAAAATATTATCTCAATATTGTAATGTGAAAACCAATACTCGTAGTAGTCATTACCACAGTGTATTGCCAAAATTAACATACCGATATTATTTCATAATCAGATTTTACTGAACCACATTGAATGAAATAAGGACTCATCCAGAACTTTGAACATACTTCTTAATGTAGTGAAAGCACATAGCTTTATCCAATGTATGTGCTATCTGTATGGTTTACTGCATACGAAATATGGGGCTCACACAAAACTTTTCTAGGATAGGACGGCGTCAAAGGTCAAGATCATAGTAATTCACTTTTGGTATGTAACACAACCGCATCTCAAGAAGTATCCCCACACCAAGTTGGGTAACTGCAAGAGAGTGAGGCCCACATGTGTGTTTTTCTGGGTCAATCTAGTCTTAGGGGCTCTTACAAGGGCCTCGGTTTGGCATTGGGAGTGCCCATGTGACCATACACAAGCATGTGGCCCGTACTAATAGTATGTCATGCCAATTAATTAATATATTAGTAGGGTTATGTCTCAAGCATGAGGAGATTAATGTTGTGTGGGCAAAAAGGATGCACTGCAACCTCTAAAGTGTTTGTTTAGTTTAACACTGAAATGAGATATACAGGAAGACACTGAATATCATATTTCACTTGCTGCGTAATTGAAACGAAACACATATTTGCTGAATCTCTGAAATTATTACTTGTTTATTCTGTGATTAGGAAATGTAGTTAACATGTTGAAGTTCAGAAAACAGATACATGCATATAACTATATGCTTCAATAGATAAGACTTGTTGATAGAATTTTGTATTTTATTTATCAATGACTTACACAGCTAGGGATCACTATTCACTCAGTGTCAGATCTGTTTTGTTTATAGGTGTCTGCCATCTTTGATTGGGCTATCATTTTAAGTTTGCTTGAAATCTTTTAGAGTGAAACCTCTCTTATAAGACCACCCTAGGGATGACCATATTGTGCAGTCTCAAGACAGGTGGTCTCTCAAAGGAGGTAAAAATCAGAAAAGATCTGAGCAAAGCATGTTTAAAATGTGGTCTTACAAGGAAGGTGGTCTCTGAAGGCAGGGAACCAATGTATTTGTGTGGGAGTGGGGTGTAGCTTGGTTTTATTGAGTTACAGTGTACTCAAGGGAAGCTAGGACACCTACAGATAGATGTCAAGACATGCAAGGATTTTTTTTTTTGCTTGTGTTAGGTGATTTACCTGACAACAGCCTTTTTGTTGTTTTTTCTCTATTGGTATGTGGTGAATTATGTCATGATGCTTTGTACCCAGCAATACATTGTTTTCTCAATTAAATTATAATAACATTACCCTACTAATATATTAATTAATTGGCATGACATACTATTAGTCCGGGCTGCATGCTTGTGTATGGTCACATGGGCACTCCCAATGCCAAACCGAGGCCCTTGTAAGAGCCCCTAAGACTAGATTGACCCAGAAAAACACATGTGGGCCTGACTCACTTGCAGTTACCCAATTTGGTGTGGGGATACTTCTTGAGATGCGGTTGTGTTACATACCAAAAGTGAATTACTATGATCTTGACCTTTGACGCCGTCCTATCCTAAAAAAGTTTTGTGTGAGCCCCATATTTCTTATGCAGTAAACCATACAGGTAGCACATACATTGGACAAAGTTATGTGCTTTCACTACATTAAGAAGTATATTCAAAGTTCTGGATGAGTCCTTATTTCATTCAATGTAGTTTAGTAAAATCTGATTATGAAATAATATCGGTATGTTAATTTATTTCAGACTCCCTTGTTCATCAAGCTAAGAAACGGGCTGAGTGCAAAGGGGATATTATTTATGGGCACAGTAGATATCTAAATCTCCAAATCTGTAAAGGATTAGGGTTTCAAGGAAAGACTCCAGCAAGTTTAGCTAATTTGAAAGTAGGACACAGTGGAATTTTTAGGGGGTACACCTTAAAAGTGAATGTTTGAGCTGCCTCTCATTGGGCCTATGGGCTGACTATATAGATATTTCAAGGATGAAAGGAACATATCCATTCTCAAAAAAGCACCACACATTCACAATTTATGCTTTCATTTGGTAAATTACTATCATATACAAACATAAAAGACTGGGGCATGAAAAATACATATGTTGTCTTTGTGTCCGCCATATCGGATTTTCTGGATGCTGATTGGCTGGCTCAGTGTGGATACACTTTAATACCGAGGATGTTCACAGTAAGTGTCGACTCATTTTGCGGATGTGTGTGTGACTGAGTGCAATATAAGAGATGTGAACTGGACAAGCATTTTCCAACGGAAGGACCGTGTGCAAAGCTGAAATCCCTTGTGCGGTACGGGACTGATGATTGGTCCTCACAGCCCAACTTGCCATTGGTATAGACTGGCGGCCTAAAATGTGATCTATGTAGCAACATGGTATGAACGTTTGCACCAAGGTCCTGTTCTCGAAAGAAAGCAAAACACAAAATATCTTTTTTTAAGATGCGCTATAATCACAAATATTGAAGTGGAGTCGGAATTGCTTATCTTTGTGACTTGGCTTTTGAAATCTTTGAATTTTAAATTCGTCCCATTAGCAAGTTTACATAAGAAGGGACATTTGTCCATTTTCCAATCAAAATAAAATAACAGCTGATATGTATCGATATGTATATCCATGCATGTCTATGCCGCGCCGTGCCACAGGCAAATTTCATGACGTAGCATTATAAAAATTAACATACCTCCATAACATAATCGAGTGTTTCTTGTACATATGGTATCTGATCACAAATCGTGACATCTTATCGGAAACAACGGCAATGGCTTGGAAGATATGGAGTAGTTTCTTGACATATGTATGGATTTGATGCTTCTTGAGATGACGTAGCGCATATAAATTATTATCGAACGCTTCAGCAATATTTGGGACGTTATGTTCAGATCATTAAACCAGTCACGCATTGGACAAGACTATTCTACTTTATTATTGATGCAACAGACAGCTGGAACTCAGAAAATACATGCAGCATGTCATTTACAAAAACAGACAGGCCTGGAGTTTTGGGGCTGTTTATATGCAGGCGTCATTTGACATACACAGCCACTTGGCGAAATACAAGGGTTAGCATTATGTAAAGAAAAAAAAACCGGATAATGACGCGTGTATTTATATTTTACATTCAGGCCACCATGCTTCAGTGCCCCGTACCCTCGATATCCTGGATCTGCTATCAGAACTAATCGATCATAAATTGTCACGCAAAGCGGAACATCTCTCCGCTCTCCGGCAACGTGCACAACAACACAGCGCAACAAAAAAAACTTCGCGTGCAAGACGGCGCATATTCCAAGCGAAGTCAGTGTCGATGAACTCACCTGCACATGCCTGAGGGAAAGATATACAAGATTTACCAGGGCAGTTTTGTACCTACTTTTTTTTTTTTATCACGTACGTACAATAAGAATAGGACTGCAGGACCCGGAGGTGGAGTAGCTGTATACACGAGGGACTGGCTACCCTGTTCCCGTCGTGCTGACTTGGAATCAACCAGTGAATGTTTGTGGGTCGAATTCCGACTCAATTTTGGTTTATTTTTATTAGGGGTGTATTATCGACCACCTGGTCAGTGTGCCGCTGACAGACACTTATTCCTCAGTGACCTTGATCACTCAATCACCAGTGCTCTTGAATGTAACCCTAAAACACTCATTATAGCTTGTGATTTTAACGACAGGGATAGGTCTTGGGATTCTGACCACTCTGAAAGTGACCTGGGTCTGTATTTGGTAAATCTCGTATCTTACAATAACTTATTCCAATTAATATCGGGTCCCACCCGCATCAATGATTTAACAGAGAGCCTTCTCGATTTAATTATTACCGATTCACCCAGTTATATCTTGAATTGTGGAATTTTGCCTCCGATCTCTACGTCTGACCATTCGGCTGTATTTTGCACGATTTCTACTTCTCATCGCATAGACCGCCCCTTCAAACGTAAAATCTGGGATTACAAGAGAGCCGATTTTGAAGACTTAAGTAATGGTGCCCTTAATGCCCCATTTGACACAGGTTTCGAAACTTTTGATGACATTAATGACATGGTGTTTTACTGGACAAATCACTTCACTGATCTCTGCAATCAATTTATCCCTTCTCGTGATATTCTCTTGAGGCCGAAAGATAAGCCATGGGTCACATGTAAGATCAAAAAGTTACTCAGACAAAGGGATCGCGCATGCAGACGTTTCATGCGACACAGCAGCAAATTCGCCCCTTTACGCTCTCTGAAACTCTTAACATGGAACGACTTTTCACCTTTTACAAGTGCAAACGTAACATAGCTGTCAATGCCCTCCGTTCTTCAATGAAATCGTATTTTTCCAAAATTCGCACTGAACTCGACTCAAAAGATGTTAATCCCAAGAAATGGTGGAACCTTAGTAAAAGTCTACTTGGATCCAAGCTTCACCAATCGATACCTCCTCTCTTGAAAATGATACAGTCATTTCTAGTAATGTGGACAAATGTGAAATCTTCAATAAGTATTTTGCCAACCAATGTAAATTACCTCATGAAGATAATCCTATGCCATTGCCTGAGTTCTTCTACCGAACTGAGGCTCGTCTAAACTCTTTTCAAGTTGATGAGATTAGTGTGAAAAAAAGTTTTACAATCATTAAGGACTAGCTCCGCAACTGGTCCTGATTGCATTGGAAACATGATTTTGAAGAATACCGCTTCCGGTATCAGCCCTTCCCTCACAAAACTATTTAACCATTCCCTGCGCATTTCCTCCTTTCCGGATTCTTGGAAAAAGTCTAATGTATGTCCAGTGTTCAAAAAGAAAGACAAGCAAACAAAAAGCAATTACAGACCCATCTCTTTACTCTGCAATGTCTCTAAAGTTTTCGAACGCTTAATTTATAATGGCTTGTATGAGTACTTCATGCGTTAGGAACTATTGACCTCTAGAAATTCCGGGTTTCAGTCTAACAACTCAACAATAAATCAACTTCTTAAAATCCTTCATGACATATATAATGGCCTTGAACTGCAAAAGGAAGCCAGGGTGGTTTTCCTTGATATCAGTAAAGCGTTCGACTGTGTCTGGCACGTGGGTCTACTTTTTAAATTAAGGCAGCTCGGTATCGAGGAGCCGCTCCTGAAGCTTATCAGTAGCTATCTAACCAATCGTCATCAGTGTGTAGCAATCGGAGGCCAAACGTCATCTATGCTTCCTATTGAGGCAGGGGTGCCCCAGAGCTCTACCCTGGGGCCCCTACTGTTCTTAGTTTTCATAAATGATATTACTCTTGGCATCTCTTGTGACATCAAACTGTTCGCTGATGACACCATCATATTATAGATCATATTTGACCCTGCCGCTTCTAGTAGGCGTATAAATACTGACCTTGAAAGAATCTTTGTTTGGGGCAGACAGTGGAAAGTTACATTTAATGCAAGTAAGTCTCTAGCCCTGTTGTTTTCAGCTTAACACAACAAACCTGATCATCCACATTTATATCTTGGCGAATCTTTAATCCCGGAAGGTTCAAATCATACCCATCTGGGAATTACCCTTTCTCATAATTTGAAATGGAATGCTCACACAACTAGAATCATTGACAAAGCGAAGAAACGCCTAACGTTATTTTTTTAGACTTAAATATAGATTATCCCGTAACACCTTAGTCAGGCTATACAAAGCCATGATACGCCCTATTCTGGAATAAGGATGCGTCATATTTGATTACTGCTCGATGGACCTGACAAATTCACTTGAATCTGTTCAGTACGAAGCGGCACGCATTTGTTTGGGTGCACTTAAACATACTCCTCGACATTTACTTCTTAATGAATTAGGTTGACCTACTTTGGCCAGAAGGCGCCAATACTATAAACTGATTCTGTTTTACAAAATGGTTAACAGGCTGACCCCTGCTTATCTTTCGGATCTGGTCCCACTTGATGTCGTTCATCCAACCTTCCATCTTCGCAACCGCCGGAGTTTGAGACAAATAAAGTTTACATCCAATCGCTTTGGTAATTCTTTCATTCCCTCTGCTATTAAACTTTGGAACGACCTTCCGGACGATATAAGGCAATCTATTTCACTTGCTCAATTTAAATCTAAACTAAAAAGTACTCTTTTGTCCGTTGATCCATGTCCCAGGTCGCTACTCGCATGGCAAAAGATTTCCCAATATTATACATACACAACTACGTTTAGATTGTTGGCGTCTCAATTCTCATCTTCATAGACTAAATATTCTTCCGTCTGCTGCATGTAATTGCTCATATCCCAATGAAAGTACATACCATTTCTTCCTCGAGTGCCCCCTGTTTTCATACCATAGAGTATCCTTGTTGCAAACGGTTTGCACTATTTTGGCATCAGAAGTCAATCCAAACCTAGTTGTTCATTTAGCAGGTGATATAGTGCTTACTTATCTGACACATGGTAATGACAATCTTTCGTCAAGCGACAACTTAGATATTTTTTATTCTGTCCAAAACTGTATTATAGATACAAGACGGTTTATACCTTGAGTTGCTACGAGATGAATAATATGTTAGCATACTGACCAGTTTATTTGTCCTCGGATGTCGTTTTGTCCTGTGCGTTTTGTACATATGATTGTGTGTCTCTCTGTGTCTGGAGAGCCATTCATTTAGTATTGTTGTACTACTTGGCAATCCAGGTGAAATAAATATGTTTAAAATAAAAAATGAAAATAAGAATGTACCAGATCATGTTTGATGGCGGTGCCTTCAGATTACACAAAGCCATAATGTAGCAAACTAACTCAATGGGAAAAAGAGGTCCCTGTGTAAGAAAAATGGGTAACAATGGGTCACGCTGATTGGAATTACATAACTCCATGTACAAAGAGCAAAGTAAGCACGTTTTAGCTGTACGTCAGTTTTCTATTACACACGTACCAGCCTGGTCACTATGTTACAAGAACCTGTCACACACGAGAACTGCAAGTCTGTGCTGTCATGTTCATTTTGTTGGCACAAACGTGCCTTAAACTCGAAAGGGCGTGATGACACGAGTCTTTGTAACACTCTTTTTCACCGAGGGATCCTTCACCACGCATAAAATCACAAAGATTAACTTGAAAATCAGATCGGTTCAAAGGAAGTCTGTCCGTGTGTCTCCAAAGCTTTGATCAATTAAGAACATGCAATAATCACTTCGTGTACATCTATAGGTTGTACTTGCAGAAAAACAGACCAGAACTTTCTAGCGGGAGAATTCATGCACATCTTCCCAGTTGAAATAAAGAATGTTGCACGGCTATCCAAATTAGATTGACAGTCTTTTCGGTAATAATGTTAAAGATATTAAGCATTTCAATTTATCAAAGTAGACTGAAATTCTACATTTTTCTCTTTACTGTTCATCGCGTGTGCGTTTGAAGGGATGCTTTATTTATTTATTTATCTACATTCTGTGCGCCAATAGAGCAGACCTGTGAATTAATCTATAAAGTGGTATAATTGGCTATTAAAGCTTTGCAAATATGGAAGCTCTTTTTTTTTAATTGCTAGCAAAATTCTATGATGTGGAACCTGTTGTTTTCACAACACAAGTTCAAATCTGATCATACTGTTGAATGTGGTATTTCTTGTGTGATATGGCATCCTACAAAAATGCCGGACGAAATTGGCCGTAAAGAAGCAACAACAACAAAAAATAAAATAAAAAAAAAACAAAGAACTCTTGGAAAATAACATATCTCTCTTAAAACTAAAATATAACTATGTTTTAAACACCATAATAGATTCAAAACGCGCTTTGTATCATCATCTTTATCATTTTTGCGAATTACGATATAGTTCTTCCTTTTCATACCGATATCTGTTCACACCAAGAGAGTAGGGGGTATTCTACGTGTTAGAAATGAAAAAGCGTCATACCAAATGATGTTTTGCTAGTGTCCAGATTTTCCATCCATTTTTTTTTTCCATCTAAGATTATTATGGTCCTCTCGTATAAGGTAGTCGCACAATGTCATAGGAAATTTGCTATTTTTGTAACACGCATGGAAGAGGTCGGGATTCCGCGAAGTAAGATCCAGCATCCCTTATTTTCACATCCTGAAAATGTAAACATAGCAGTGGTCTCTTCTCGTCATAATACGTGCAGGTAATGGAACAATGAGTGCCCTCATTAACAGTGATCACCAGGCGTTCACAATACATGCATAGTCGTCAAATTTGCCAAAAGGCATAAGCAGCGATCGACATCAATTTCAAATGCAGGTTACGGGACGAGATGAATGGAACTGGTAAGCCCCTTTATATATTTTCTGCCAACCATTGACCAGGATCGCTGTTTAAATTCAGGCATGAATACGGTTCTGATTATGTCGTGGGAATTTGGGTTGGATATGTTAAAACGAATAAGTTATTAGCGTGACAAAGGCATGGATTACAGGTTTGAATCGCCTGAGTGCATATCATCCTATACGGAACAATGTGCCCAATGAACTAATTGCGATTACTGTCTGACAACTGCTAATGACAAATCAAAACATACGATTTGTAATGCGGCATCTGTAGTGTTTGCTGACAGAGAAAAAATATGCAGGTTGCAAGTAACATTGCCTCCAAAGCTACCAAGTTCCGTGTTGCATGTGCTACACTTGTGCTACACTTGCAGGGTATGCATAACGCCGAGCTTGGGTCTGCTTTGACAACAAGTGATACATGGGGCAATAAGGCTCGAATTATGCATGGATTCCCTACAGCCGTATTATTTCATAAGCAGGTGCTAAGTAATTTATGCTTGATTTCAGTGTTAGCTCTAGACAAAGTACTGTTTCTTTATTTAATGCTAACTGTCCACATGCTGAAGTTGTCTCCAGCATCGTTCGGGCCAACACGCACACGCGCCCAGATATACTGATGTGGAGGATGCATGAGGTGGAGGTGGAGGTTTTCTCACGTAAAGAATTCTCTTAGGTATAGATCTAATTCGGACCCACATCTTCATAATTTGGGGATTCAATCCTCTATAATTTGTGCCAGCCAAACTTTGGCGTGGTCTTAGAAGGGTTTGCTCTATATATGTATGTGTGTGTGTGTGTGTGTGTGTGTGTGTGTGTGTGTGTGTGTGTGTGTGTGTGTCTATACACAGGTTCTAAATGTGGGTCTCAAAATCATCATAATTTTTCATCCGTCTCACACAGTAACAAACGTTATTCAGACATCCTTCCTTTACGTGGAGTGTCACCTGAGGAAAATCATCGTCGTTAGTACGTAAAATTACACATGAAATTCCACTGCATACTCGGAGAAACCTAACGAAAAACTTTTTTAATACAATTATATGGCGTAGGTCCAAGTCAGATTACTTTAGTCAGAATGTAGGCATCTTCCCAGGCGTAACTCTGCCCAAGTGTTCCATGTGTGTCAATCCAAGACGAAGATCATGTGGTTGATAACGTATATCGAAGGGTGCACGGTTGGCTGAGCGGTAAGACGCTCGCCTTTCACCTCTGCGACCCGGGTTCGATTCTCGTCCTGGACAGCATGTGGAAAAAGTTCCTACCACTTTAACCGTGCACGGTGGTTTTCTCCGAGTTCTTCGGTTTCCTCCACAAGGCAAGGTAGGAAGTATACGCCAACATCTGTGCCATGGAGAGTGACTCGATAAGTCAATGCTTGACTTCTTTCACAATCCATGTAAAGCAAATGTGTCTATACTTTTTATTGCACAATATTTGAAGAATTAAATTCACTTCCGCTTAATGCAGACCTAAAACTTCAATCAACAGGCCGTTTGGAGGTCGTGATTTCTTTCCATTTCAAATGTCCTTAATAAAAGGGTCTATAGTCCAACGTATATGTAGGCATATCAAGCAATAAAAGGTAAATGCACATGCGGGGACCATAAATATGACTCTGCGAAAATACCTGTGCCAGCAGCAGGTTGTAACATATCAGGCGGACATTTTATTTAACAACCTCTACGCAGCTCTGCAGAACATTCTTTATATTTTCTGACGGACAACAAAGTCACATAATTACATGACAACGCGTTGAGAGTTGTGGCAGCCGTCCACTATTTTGTCCCGCAATGGGGCCCTTGCGGTAGTAACGAAGGTATGTGTTACGGCTATCACGTCTGTCGTTCCGTATCACATAGTACAGTACCATATTATGTAAGGAGTGCATATACTGCCTTGGATGTCACCTTGTTCTTGGACTCCTCGGTGCGACCTGTTGCTGTTTGATGTGCTTTGAAGTGAATTGCCAGTACCTCTTTCGGGCCGCTGTTTGGTTCACAAATAAACATAGTATTCGTTCTATACATTTTCAATTGCCCCTACTTTCTTATTCCTCCCCATGCATTGCCATGTCTGTTTGGCCGGTTGTCAACTTGCTGCGTCATTCGAAATCTGACCGCAATACATTCCAGAGAAATAGACCGATTCATGCGCGCATGTTAGTGTTGGGTGATAATGCTACTGTAAACAGTTGTTTGTTGCATGTGTACTTAAACATAATTACACATAGTCACCCATTGCAATTCATTCTCTCGCGGGAGACCTTCAGACCAGAATTTTTGGCTTCTTACATACTGCATAGTAAACGCACAAAGGGCACTCTGATTGATCGAATCATTGAATACGGCTATTCGCCAACCGACATTCTGCTTGATGGGCACAGTAATGTTGGTCAACAGCGCCATCTTCACGGAAATGGCGTGGTCGACTCGCTCCGCTACCTTTTGTATCATGAGAATTTTATTAAACCATGGTCCAGCAAACATATGCTCGCGGGGCTTCTCACACAGGCATTTTAGTTGATAAATTATAATTATAAACTCCTTTACGGCAGGATCGCGGACAGGAGTTTTATGGCATGCCAGGCTTTGGTCAGCGGTCTTGTCATAGATTATATGTATTTTAGATGGTATTCACGGGGGTGTGGCCGGGCTTGGGCGCCGCGGTTGCTCAGCGGGTCATGGGCTGTCTCGATGCTGGCGCGTGACCCGATGGGTAGCCGGGCGCGACCGGGGCCGGTCTGCATCTCCTGCTAAAGGGGACCTGAAGGCGACGACATTTTTAAGTATTTTAATTTGGTGTTGTTTATAGTTACATACTTATGTTGGTCCGTGTGTCTTAATTTTCATTTATTATCATGCTTACATGTACATACTGAGTTATGTGAATTGTGATATTCTGAGATATTGTGATTGGTGATTTTTGAGTTATTGTGATTTGTAATATTATTTCGATGTTCCATTGATCTGTATTTTAATTGCTCCGTTCGCGGAGGCTCAATAAATTATTATTATTATTATTATTATTATTATTATTATTATTATTATTATTATTATTATTATTATTATTATTATTATTATTATTATTATTATTATTATTATTATTATATAATGATTAAATACAAACCATCATTCGCATGTGTTTCTGGTTGTGAGGAAATGATTTTTTGCACAAAGAAACCACGAGCCCGCGGCTCGCTGTTTCCAGCCGAAATCATTTCGTCCCAACCAGAAACACCCCCCCCCCCCATAACAGTTTTGTATGATACTATGTGTGCGTGAAATGCATGAGTGAATACGTAGCACAATAGAAAGTCTGGCAAACTTTGATAAATTTGAATAAAATGTATATTCCACCATTGACTGAGCATTTCAGAATTAAAGAATGTAAAGCACTAAGTGTGCATGAAAAACTTTCTTTTCAACATTTTTCATACAAAATGTATCCGTGGTGTCTGTGGGCAGTTTTTAGGAAAAATGTACATCTTCCTGGTGTATTTCTTTGTAAAATGCCCACGACCTTGCAGGATATCAGGCAAGACCACTGGGGCGTGACTTGTGTATTCAGTTATTAACAGGCCAATTAAACTATTGTTCTTGATTACTCACACATGGGATAATCCCTTTTTTGTGGTGCGCGTACTGCTGTTGAATGGTCATTCATGTACGTGGAATGGCATGGGTTTACAAGAGGCAATATCTATGTGCGAATTTATTCATTTATTTTTATTTTAGTTTTTTTTTTTGGGGGGGGGGGGTGCAAATAACGTGCTACAACCCACTCTGTAATGATACAACTTCATGCCATCACTAGATTTCTCTATCATTATATTAGTTGTGCATCAGGCGTATGTGTTTTATCCATACATGGGCAGTATCGTAATTAAAATGCATTATCGTGCATGAACCATCGTTTCATCATTTAGCGGTACATTTCTGTTCCAGGTGTGTGTTGTGATATTCGTTATCTCGTGTTACCTTGATAAAGCACATGCACAAATGTATCACATTTCCGATTTATAACTCAAAATTTTGACCATTAACTTCACAGCATGTATTTCAAGATAGTTTAACTTTGTGATATGCACAACATAGCATAGTCCTAAAACAGACGTAACAAGGGAAATAGGCAAAATGCTCAATGCTGCATTGAGGACTAAAAAGAGAGGGGGGGGGAGCAGAAGAAAAAAATTGTACGCATAGTGACAAGAGTAACTGAAAGTTTTTAGAGAAGATCTAGTCCTTAGGGTCCATGGCCAGAGAGCCATAGTACTCGTATTGAGGTCTGCAAGAGCCAAGAAGTCATTATTGTGTCGTCAGATTTAACCCTAACAATGGAGAAAGCCAATCTGATGACAAATAGGCCAATTTTTGTGTTTGAAGGGAGCCTCGCTGTACTAATTCGATCTAGGCCAGGCCTCTTTGTGTGTTTTACGAGAATCTCTACAGGTACAATGAATTATGGAATTTTGACAGCATAAAATTCGGTTTTATTGGAAACAAAAACCTCCTCACGCGTCACAAATTTTTCAATCAAAAAAGTCTGTCTCATCGTTAACAATCCCCACAGGACCAAACAGGTCAGTGCGTCATATACCATGACGTAGCACAGTGGTGAAAATGTAATTTGCATCCTTTTCTTAATTGAACAAATAGGTTGGCTGCTAATCCTATGACTCTTAAACCGATTTGTTTTAATATCCAAATATATCACTAACAAAAGGTAGCAAAGAGTCGTTTTGTCGTAAATAAGAATATGCTAAAACTTGTTTAAAATTGGAATGTTGGTCTCCAAGATTCACCAGGGTGCACCAATGCAGCACTCCTGTCAACACATTACAAGAATAAGAACGGGTGTTTTTTTACATCTGGTGTAGGTTAAGATGGGGTATTGTATAAAAATGTCCGAGGCACCCACCCACCCTGATGTTCAGCCCTCCCCCCCCCCCCAGCTGCGTCCATCAAGCCGTGGAGTGCGCTACTGCGCGGAACTCATCCTGAAAAAGGCGTAGCTCTCTCTCTCTCTCTCTCTCTCTCTCTCTCTCTCTCTCTCTCTCTCTCTCTCTCTCTCTCAAAACGAAGCACCCATATAGAATACATCTGATTAAATGGTTTATACTGTATATGTTGGGTCAAAAACTTCATTCGTCTGCAAAACAAACAAGAATTGGGATAGAGAAAAATTTGCAGGGATGGAAATTATGATATTATTAACATTGGGGTTACAATTGCTTGCATCAAGAGAAAGTACCCTAGAGAGCTGTATATCTTTTGCTCAAAAGCTATCAGCCCAAACGAGTCCCGTAAATTCGGTAAACCGTGTCCAAACGATAACAACAGACAGTTTGGTATAAATATTCAAAGGTCTTAAGACGTAGGTGCAGTACATTAATCAAGAATCAGGCGACAACTTCATTGTGCCACGTGCGCAAGTATGCATAAGCAGGCCTAGACACTCCGGCCTGTGACAAAAATGTAATGTTGTTGATGGCCTTTATCATTACTTTGTAAAAATATGTAGCATTATATATATATATATATATATATATATATATACTAGCAACAGCTGTAAAATAAGGACTAGTATTTCCCTTACATATGTAAAAGAATATGAAGAATGTGAAGTGTGGATTTTTTAAAATAACAGACAAAAGCCTGCAAAGCCCACATATACTGGAGATGAGTTGCAGTCACGTGGGAGCTGCATATGCGCCCCCCCTCCCCCAACAACAACAAAAAAATGCACTGTAATAGTGTACCCACCGAGATGCATCGTGGCATTAAATCAGTGGATACAAAGAAAACAATCCGACCAGTCGCACATGTTGCGGTTGGTATGTAAACAAGCCATGTCTGACCTCATTTGAACTGCAAATTTCAATACATTTCCTGCTATATTGTTTAGGTCTAACACTCGACCGAGCAAACACAGAATACGCCACACATTTGAACATGACGTCACAATAGAGATACAAAAACGAATTATATATTATCTGACATTTTGAACAAATAAACACACAAAAAACGAACGTTAACTAAAAACAGAAGTTTAGCGGGAGATAATGAGTCCAAATCAAGTACATGTAATTATTTATTATGGTTCATTTACAATTTGCTTCTTATTGTGCCCCCCCCCCCCCCCATGAGGAGAGGGCATATAGCGATTACTTTGTCAATGTGTGTGTGTGTGTGTGTCCCACATAGTTTCCAAGCGTTAACTCGGAAAAAAAATCGTATAACTTTCATCTTGCGCATGCGTATGGTCCTGAATAATGGCTCGGAAGCGTTCGCAGATGGATGACCTTGACCTAATTTCCAAGGTCACAGAGTTTTTAATGAATTTGGTTTTCTCGCTTTAACTTTTTTGCTGAGGGCCTTCATATTGCACATGCTTAAAGTTCTTAAATAAGGTCTCGGACAGTTTTGAAGATGGAGGACCCTGACCCAATTCCCAAGGGCACCGATTTATTTAAGTGAATTTGGTTTTTATGTGATAACTCAAAAAGTATCTTGCTTAGGGCTTTCATATTGCACATGCTCATAGTCATAGTCCTGGATAAGGTGTCAGCCGAGTTTAAAGATGGGTGGCCTTGCCCAAATTCCCAAGGTCATAGAGCCTTTTGAGTGAATCTGGTTTTCACGCAATAACTCGAAAAGTATTTTGCTTAGGGCTTCCATATGGCACTTGCTTACAGTCCTGAATAAGGTCTCAAAGGAGCTCCAAGGTGTGTGACCTTGACTCAATTTCTAAGATCACAGGGCTATTTTAGTGAATTTGCTTTTCACGAGATAATCAAAAAACATTTTGGCTTAGGGCTTTCATATTCCACATGCGTAAAGTCCTGAATATTCAATTCCTTTTTGTTAAGTCAGAGCAACCTTGATACTTCAAGGGCCCCAGTAATTCCAACTGTGGACCTACCCGCTGTCATACTTGACTCTATTCAAATTGATCATAGCGAAGTTTTTGACATTCTTAGGAGCTTAGATATCACTAAGGCCACTGGTCCAGATGGAATCAGCGCTGACTTCTGAAGGAAGGAGCACCATCAATTTGCGTATCGTTAACCAAACTCTTTAACCTTTCTCTCAATCAGGCAACTTTTCCCAGCTTATGGAAGCAAGCCAACGTCACCCCCTTGTACAAAAAGGGTAACTCATATCTGTGTAACAACTATCGTCCTATTTCCCTCTTAAGCTGTGTTGGAACAATTATGGAGAAAGCTATTTTTAAACACGTTTTTAACTTTTTTAGGGACAACTTACTTTTATCGGCAAATCAGTCGGGACTTATACCCAGCGATTCCACTGTTAACCAACTGCTATCTTTATATCACGAATTGTGTCTTGCCATTGATCTTCAGAAGGAAGTGCGAATTGTCTTTCTCGACATTAGCAAGGCATCCGATCGTGTTTGGCATGCTGGTCTACTTTACAAATTGGAACGTAATGGGATATCTGGATCACTTTTAAACTGGATTCGAAATTATTTGTCAAACCAACAACAACGGGTAGTAATAAATGGTCAATCATCTGAATGGGGAACCATAAACGCTGGTGCTCCCCAGGGCTCTGTTCTAGGGCCTTTATTGTTCTTGATATTTATTAACGATATAGTAGACATTGTGCGGTCGAATATAAAACTTTTTGCGGGAGGATACTTCTCTGTTCCTCTCGGTTGGTAATCCAAATTTAACTGCAAATATGACTAATAGTGATCTCTTATCTATTGATTCTTGGTCTGATGACTGGATGGTGACAATTAATGCCCAGAAAACTGATGCTATGTTAATTTCTCGGAAAAGTGACCCGGTACATCACCCTCCGTTAGTATTTAAAGATCAACAGCTGGAACATGTGGATCAACATAAGCACTTAGGGCTTGTATTTCGGAATGACTTAAGATGGAACGATCATATTTATACTATCGTGGCAAAGGCCACTAAACAACTAAATATTTTGAAAACACTCCAATTTCGTCTCGACAGGAAAACGTTAGAAATAATCTACACCTCCTTTATTCGACCTTTAATGGAATATGGTAATGTTGTGTGGGATGACTGCACCCAATCAGATGCATCGAAACTGGAGACTATTCAATTGGCTGCTGCACGTGTTATTTCTGGTGCCATGCCCACCACATCTAATGCTAAACTATATGAAGAAACTGGTCTTTCTACATTGGCAAAACGTAGGGAAGTTAGTAAACTAATTCTAATGTACAAAATTACTAATAATCTGGTTCCCGAATATCTTAGTAGTATAATTTCCAATGAACAAAATCTTAACAGAAGGTATATAACAAGACAGGCCCCAGACTTGCCTCAATTCAGAACCAGAACTGAATTATTTGAGAATTCTTTCTTTCCTTCTACGATAAAACTATGGAACCAATTTCCTCTTGATGTGAGAAACTCTACTACTTTAAGTGAATTTAAAAACAAAATTTCTCCAAATGTGCCTCGGTCACTCAAGCAAACAGAATTGTACTATGTTGGCAAAAGAATTGCCGCAGTTTTGCTTACAAGACTGCGTTTGGGCCGCAGCCAATTGAATGCCCATCTGTTTTATATTGGTGTTACTCAATCGCCAAACTGTCGTTGCGATCAAGGGATTGAAGACTTTTGGCATTTCTTCTTGGTTTTTTCTTATTATGCAGTTCCTCGTGATCGCCTTCATACGATAGTAACAAACTATGCCCCTTTCGGCCTTGAAACCGTTTTATATTGCGTTTCCGAATGCACTCTCGAAATTAATAAGAAAATATTCCTAGCAGTCCAAGATTACATTCTAAAAACCAAACGTTTTCAAACCGGTGTTGTTACATGATGAATTGATTTACAATTAATCCTGCATTTGTATTATACAACTGCACTACATAATTATGAATCTTCAATGAGATAGTCGTTAATTAGCAATTTCATTGCTTCTTTATAATGAATCGCCCCACTATCTGTCTTGTCACTTGTGGGGTCCTTCTCTACTTTGTTGATCCAGGGCGGAGCTCTTCCTCCTGTCGGTGTCTTTTAACTGCCAGCAGTTTAGAGCTTCGCTCTGGACCCTTGACGTCTCGTTTGTCCTGTGATATTGTCTTCTTCCGACAAGAGGGGTTAATATACGGCCTTGTCCTTCTCCCCAATTGTTTTCTTTGGAATAAAATATGTTTAAACCAAAGTCCTGAATAAGGTCACACACGGGCTTCAAGATGGATAACCTTGACTTTATTTCGAATGTCCCAGGGCCATTTTAGTGAATTTGGCTTCCACGCGATAAGTTGAAAAAATTTTGATATAGGCCTGTCAAATTGCAGGTGATTAAAATCCTACATAAGGACGCAGACGACTTCTAAAACGGGTGACCTTGCCAATTCCCAAGGTCACAGAGTCATATTAGTGAATTTGGTTTTCACACGATAACTGGAAAAGGTTTTTGTATAGCGCTATCTTGTTGCATATGCTCATAGTCCAGCGTAAGGTCTCAAACAAGTTTGGAGATGGGTGGCTTTGAGCAAATTCCCAAGGTCACAGAGCCATGTTTGTGCATAGAGATTTCATATTGGACATGCTTAGCATATTATCATGTGCATGATTCACTGTTGTACATTCATAGCTATGCACAATCCTCCATGCAAATTATGAAATATACTTACTCCTAAATAAAATTACGTTGAAAAGCTGATACCATGAACTAAACAGTTGCTTCCTGACCGACATTTGTCGCATTGTTATATCATAAATGTCTAACCTAATGTTTGGATTTATACCCAATTATGGTACGGACATGGCAGTTAGTTTTCTAGCTCAAAAGTTGTCGGGGGCTTTAGAGAACAAGGAACATATTGCAAGTATGTTTCTTGATCTTCCCAAGGCCTTAGATACCATGAATCATGAATCTTTTGTAATAAATTATTCTCTATGGTATAAGAGGAATGCTCTCCAATGATTTAAGAGTTACCCAGTCACGGGAAACTGATTTGTCAACATACACAGCAATTGTTAGCATAATATGGCTATTCCATGTAGTGTCCCTCAAGAGTCCATATTGGGAGACGTTACCCTCATATATGAATGACGTAGCAAATGTGTCCTAAGATGTCTTTACCCTACCCTTTGCCGATGACATCAACTTTCCTTTTTCAAGAAAGGAACGGATATTTCTGAACTCATTTTCAGCATGAATATAACATGTTTGGCGTTTACATGTGTTGGTTGGAGCGTAAACTATTCACCATACTTTTTAAAAATATTTGTGTAAAAAAATCAGAGGCTCATATATAATGCACCAGTGAAGTCAAAATTTACATTGATCTGAATATCATAAAAGTGTTGGTTTCTTTTCTATTACAAATAGGGTCCCTGCACCTAGAACAAAATACCTTTAAATATTCGAAAACTGCGTCTGCAGTCATTTATGGTGGCATAGAAAACATTATTACTGAATATTGCTTACTGTGTGAATCTATATGCATGTATTGATCAAGATTTTGCTTATTGGTAATACGACTTGTTACATATGTATATATTATACTCGTATAATATATATATATATATATATATATATATATATATATATATATATATATATATATATATATATATATATATATATACCAATTCAAAGCACCGCAAATAATTCTTTATTGTTAGCGTTCTGCCTTTGAGTGGAACCAGCATTATATCAAAACCAGTTGCAACCGGTACGCAGCCGTGCCCAATACGTGCTTGTTGTTCTATACGGTGCTAACCGACAGAGTTGTGGAATTATTGATGACATGCCACCGTAACCTTATTGGTTCTACTCTCGCGATGCGTTGCAAGGCCAGTATTGTGGTGTTCAGCTGATGGCTAGTAGCATGTGTGCATGATAGACACAGCAAACTCGCTTGTTTTGATAATGTATTAATTAAGGTGCAAAAATCGAGAATATATTCCTCAAGGTAAAAGTATCATGCAATATAGTTCAACACGTCTTCATTTTGGGTTCAGGCGGGTGGAAACACCTAAAACATGTGAGTGACTGAAAACGTACCTTGACTCCAGGAACGTTTAAAAAATAACACTCCGATATGGAAGAAGAAAGACGTTTATTCCTACATATTCTACCTAGGAGGGATATTCCGTGTCAGTATATATCGCGGGCCGTTTCAAATGCATTCGGAACAGTGGAGTTTCTGATGCATTAGTTTATATCAAAAAGAGATTATATCCTATACAAATTGAAATTGAACATGCGAGATTCTATCCAATCAACTATTGGTGCAATGGTTCCACAAACGCCAAGAAGTATTCACAGGTAAGCTAACATCCTTTTTGTAAACTAGGCGGCTTGAAAATATTGTTGTCTGTCTGGTTAACAAAAATATACATATGGACTGCAATACGATTAGCTTACAAATGACAGGCTTTCGAATTACATATTCATTAAGAATTCAGTTCCCGCCAAACAAAACCTAGAATTATGAAGAACTTATAAACTACATACTTTTATTGTCAATTCGACTGGTCTCACAGTTACGCTACAACAGAGTAACAGAAGGTAACTGCTGCAAATGATTGGCCGCAGTGTCATCTGGAAACTGTCCGGGTGCGGTATAACGTAATTCTGTATTTCTATCTGATCATTTGTTTGCATCCCCCCCCTTACTATCCTGACCTTCTGTCAACCGTAAATCTCATTTGACAAACAGCACGTTTCATTGCTGTTGATCATTGTTAGGATCTCCTTCCCGATATTTTTGAACATTTCTGACTCCGACTGCCATCAGACCGAATAACTGATCAATACAGCGTTGGACAACCTGCAAAATGCCTAAGCAGTATTGACCAAATATGATATCGTGGCATCTTACTATTGGAAACATAAAGGAAATCTATAGGACTATAACAGTGCAAGGTGACCTCGAAGAAATAAAGCAACAAATACATATCACGCATGGGTGCTATTGGCTGGTGTTTGCATAGGCAGCAAACGCATATAACGCACCATACACACATATTCATACTTATATATACAGATACATGTGTGTGTGTGTGTGTGTGTGTGTGTGTGTGTGTGTGTGTGTGTGTGTGTGTGTGTGTGTGTGTGTGTGTGTGTGTGTGTGTGTGCATGGGGAGTCATATGACTACGGAAGGGCAACAAATTATGGTCCAGACAGCGGATATATGGCTGGAAAACGTAAGGAAATTAATTTGACAGCAAAATGTAAAATGAAGTTATAATCTACCAGGTATACAATATATATGTATATATATATATATATATATATATATATATATATATATATATATATATATATATATATATATATATATATATATATATATATATCCATTTTTACAATGTAATAAATGGTGAAATTTAGCATATTTATGAAATAAGTAGAATTAAAATCCACGGAGCCAGGTGTATGAAAAATAGGCTTCAAACCGAAAGGCGTTGAGTGTTTTTGATACACTTCCTTAGCTGTACACAGCTACAGAGGGAGCATTTTCAAATGGCTGTGGTGCGTCCGGCAAAACTTATCTATTTCTCTCTCTGTTTGTTTGTTTGTTTCTTTCTTTGTTTCTTTGGGTTTTGTTTGTTTGTTTGTTTGTTTGTTTGTTGTTTTTTGTTTTTGTTTTTTTTTTTGTTTTGTTTTGGCATTTTTTTGTCTGTTTGTTTTGTTTGTTTATTTATTCATTCATTCGGTCACTCATTCACTTATTTATTATGTTTATTTATTTGCGTCTTCCAAACTGCTGGATGATCTCTCTGCAAACGTTGTCGTAATACATCTGAAAATAATCTCCATTAGAAATGAACACTGAGTTCAGTTGATTTTATTGTCTGTGAACCAACACAGACATTCTTTTTTTTCTGAGAATTCTTTCTTTCGTCTTTACTACAAAATTTTGTTCGCCACTTTTTTTTTATCTAATTTTTTTTCAATACATTTTTGCACTCAGAAACTTCAGACTTGGCATGATTATAGGTCTATAGATGCATTTGTACCTTTTTATAAATAGGAGAAACTACGTTGAAATTTATGCAAATAAGGGGCATTTGAAATTTTAAATCTTGAATATCTGCAAAATATTATAGGTGTAGGCAACCAATCCAACTTCAATTTATAAGTTTGTAACACTGCACATTTTGTAAAAACATAGAACCTCTAAAGATTAAAGGTCAAGGTCATTTGGACCTTTGAAAGTTTCATCTAGCCATAACTTGGTCAATTTTCATCCAATTGTAATTATGTTTAAATCTACTTATAGGTATTGCACCACTGCACATTTTTTTGTAGTTTAGATGTGGCCTCTAAAAGTCAAAGGTCAAGGTTATTTGGCCTTTGAAATTGTTTTCTTTAGCCATAACTTGGTCAATTTTCATCTGATTTGGTTCATGTTGGGCTTAAACTATGGATATTGTTGAAACTGTAAGTTTTTGTGACTTTCGTGTGATCACTAAAGTCTAAGGTCAAGGTCATTTGGACCTATGCAATTTTCATCTGGGCACAACTTGGGCAATTTTCATCGCATTTCATCAATGTAGAGCTCAAATTGTAAGTTTTGCAACGCTGCACATTGTCTTAAATCTACATGTAAGCTCTAGAAGTCAAAGGTCAGGGTCATTGCGACCTTTGAATTTTTTATCTGGCCTTATTTACAACTTTTGGAGGCACATAGAAAGACTTGCTTTGTAGCAAATCTCCATTTCTAGTCTTGTATTGGTTTTTTTGCCGTAAAGCGATTAGTATGGCACATCCCGTGGCATTTTCTAGATCGAAAATCGTTGCTATGCAAATGAGTTTGTCCACAATTTCCAAATATCCATTTCCAACATTCGTGTCTTCCTTGGTAAGGTATTATGTTGTCAGATCAGATGATTGCATGTTGATCTCACTGCCTTTGTATACAACTTTTTTCCTAACATTTGGGAAAAAACTAGCTGTTTGCTTTGTTGCGTCTTTTTCACATATGCATATAAAGTTAGACTTTTCCTGAATAAAGAAGAAACACAGGCAACACATTGAAAGTACATGCGTTTGTTTAGATGCATTATTTCCTTTTTTCCAGAAACGATGATTTATTTAATAGCGAGCTCAATAAAGAGTATTACTAAAAGAAGAAATTGGCCTCTGAAAATACAGTGTTAACTCAAACCTTTTCGTGCAAATGGAGAGCGCGTAAACACTCTGTGTAAATGTACATCCGTATGTTTTCTACTCCTGAAGTAGATGTTCATTCCAAATGATCTGTCGAAACTTCAAAATTACTATTGTGATCATTTGGGTATAAATTATGATGTGGGCCCCTACGATAGTGATCTTCCACAGGTGGGAAGAGGAGAGTCGCCCTAATAAAGTTCTTCGTGTCAAAAGCCCATATTAGTGATCACTTGATCAGATGAGCATAATTTGAGCTGGGGCTTAAAAACATACGCAATGATGTTCCTCCATTGGAGTACTCTTGAGTAAACTGATATCCGGGCTGGAAAAAACATAGTAATCCGTGTGTCCATGTCCATTTGAGTGTAGGACTTTCACAGTCCAGTTCTTTTTTACTAAAGCTTTAGAAGAAAGTCTGCTGCAATCTAAGGATTTTTTGCATGTGCTCTGATGTCCATTCAAGCGTAGGTCGTTCACAGTCCTGTTCCCTTACTTTTCAAAATAGAGTCTGCAGCAGTTTCGACAATTTTTTTCCATCATGCATGCGCTCTACGTACAAGAGCATGCACATTTGATTAGGGTTCAAGATTTTTTAAAATTATTTTTGTAAACAGCAGATCAGTTTACCAAGAATTTCAAAATAGGGATAAACACGGAAGATTTCTTTAAAACGCGGATATCGCCATATTGAACCAACAAAATTCAAAATTACGCTGCCTTTAATGTGTGTATCAAAGACACACGTCTGACACACAACAACTATACTCGTCTTTGAATCTTCTTTTGCATCGGAGGAACTAGTCCATTTGTAAGATAACACTGAATCAGATGTTAACTTATACATTTGTATGTAAACTTACATTGGCATTGTGCCATCACCTTGTCAGGTCAATAAGCAGGGGAAGGGTAGGGTTTGGTGTTTGTTTGTTTGTTTTTGTTTTGTTTTTCTGTTTTGATTTTTTGTTTTTGTTTCGTTAATGTTGATGTGAATGCTTAATGAGATGTCCCGTGTGAAATATTTCGAAACAAAATCAAGGCATCATAGTACAGTGGTCTAGGTGCAACCTCTTGCATCGATCGCTTTTATTTCACATGCACATTCCAAGGTAAATAGCTTTCAAAGCGCTCTGGGCTTGCGCATTGTTCAACCTGGAACTAAACGTTTCACGTTATGAAAAGAAAAAAATACTAGGAATAATTCAAAATCGCACTAACCAAAGTGCGTTCAGAAAAAAAAAAAACGAAAACGAAAACGGTATGCAGTATAACTTTTGTCATGCATGCTAAACGCACACATATCCTCCCAGGCACCCTTTCCTTACCACTGTGAACAGAATTATGAAACATATAGACACAGTCATGTTTAGACATGTTTCTGCATGAAAGGAGTTGTTTACATATTTGAACTTCAGTAATGACGTTCGAGTGACTGCAATGCCAATTTAAGTAATTTTACTAAGAGGATTTTCTCATCTAATGCATTGTTCATCTTTTTCTTAAACAATTGTTCTATTTTAGTTTTCCACTTAGTGCTTGCCTCATTAGCAATACGTGATGCATTGCCCTATAATCAAGTCCTGACGCTACCTAGGTTTTCACGTATACCAAAAGCTGTTTTCATGCATGCAATCCAACAACCAATACACAGACAACATTTAATGAACACAATAATCAATATCTAAAAAGAAACTTTAAAAAGTATAACACATCGTATAGATATATGGACTAATATCACAGAATGGAAAATCAATAAATAGCTTAGGTCATGATCAAAATTAGAAATAGATAAGTGTAAGCTGAGGGTCACTCATCCTTCATGAATTCATATGTACCATTACCATCCAGGGCCTGGAGGGAAATCAGTGTTGCGTCACTGAGCCAGTGACCATGGCTGAAGAATAAATGAAATCAAACCAAATTAAATCAAACACCAAACAATGCATTTACACAGGTAGGCCTACATAATATAACCCAGCCTACCATGAAGAAAAGCGCTGAATCAATAATACGAACACTTTTGTTCAATGTACAAACTGCATCAGATTGAATATTCTTGCCTTTTATTTTACCTTCAATCTTTAAAAAAAAAAAATCTAACTATATGGGCTTTGTGCCCTCATGAGTTCCAAGCAATAACACAATAACAAAATTAATGCGCTTAACACGATTTGCATACACGTTTATTTTAATACACTATATGAAATTGAATTATCGAGATTGAACTCCAAAGCAGCCAGTGTATTGAGAATGCAACACCATGAATTATTCAACAGCTGTTCTTGACGAGCGCTGACTTGCAGGATGTTACTATTCAAACACGTCTTCAACCCAAGTTTTGTTGTAAATCGATCACTTGATGGAAAAATTGATCAGTGGTACAGACAGTTAATGTCTTGGTGTTTGTGAACCGTTACTGAAGAAAAAAGAACATGGCAACATTAAAATACAACTAAATGTCTTGTAAGCATGAGGGGCATTATTATTTTATATACCGAATAGGCTAGCCTTTCGTAGAAAGGTACTACTTGGTGGAAATTCCCTGATTTAGCACCAGATGGCATCACTGATAGCATATGCAGTAACGATACATACATTAACCGGCTCCAAAATTTTTATTTGGTTATTTTCATTTTTAAAATATGTCCTTGTCATGGTTTTTTGGGGTGGGTGGGTGGGTGTTTTTTTTTTTTTTTTTTTTTTTTTGTTTTTTTTTTTTTTTAGACAAATGTAGATGTTTTAACAAGTTGCGCTTAGTCACAGTGAACCGTCCATAAAAAGTGTGCCAATGATATTCTTTAAGAGAACTATTCTCTTTTTAAAATGATTGCTCTCGTACTTTCAAGACCAGATTTTCTTACGTTGGAACGAAAGAAAAACTCCACTATTAACAGGGCATTTCCCCCCCCCCGGGGGGGGGGGTACTCCCTATACCGAGCGTAATGGGGATGTGCCGCTCTGAAGGGTGCCTTTTGGCCGGTACTTTCCACTAACAAAGGTATCAATTTTCCCAAGATTTCCCTAACCAAGGTCACTGATAAAATCAAAGGGCCCTAATCAAGACCAGACGATTTACGCTCCAGCCCCGTGAACAGGGCACATGCTGTGAAAGTGATTGAGGCGCCCTAATGAAGATCCATTATTTGGTAAGATGGGAGCCCTAATGAAGGGTCATTCGGAAAAACTTGAGCTGCACATCCCCACCTAAAAAAGTAGCGAGTGCCTCCCCCCCCCACCCCCACTCCCGGGGCATTTCCCTAAAACATATTATTTCCTTTAGCTAACATCGAGATGGGAAGAGTGAACAGACATGTTGGCAATAGGCATGTTTAGAATTACAGTAATGTGTATAATACAGTATAGAACATACAATACCTATATATTAAGTAACCCTCAGTGAATTTGCTGTTAACAGTGAATATCGCAAGTCAAATCATTAGGTAAAAAAAGTCTGTGTTCTTTCTTTTTTATCCAATGAAAAAACCTTTTGTACTCTTATTGTAAACTACCTTCAATTGCTTATATTTTATTTTTTGTTTGTTTGTTTTTGTTTTGTTTTTGTTTTGTTTTGTTTTGTTTTGTTTTGTTTTTGTTTTTGGTTTTTTTTCTGTTTTTTTTTTGTTTGTTTTTGTTTTTGTTTTTGGTTTTTTTGCTCGTTTGTTTCGCTGATACCATGAAACCGTAAAAACAAAGAAACAGGGAAGTAGTCCTTTCCGTAGGTTTAGTAGGAACTTTGTCAAATAGCGAACTTCAGACGCCACTTAAATACCCGAAGTGCAAATATTATCAACATTTACACACATGGAGACAGGAACATTCACACACGTGGTTTCAAGTACACGATTCCAGAGGAGTGACGGCGAACACGCTTCGTCATCGGGATAAGTTTACATGTATGTTTACCCGGCGCAACAATGGGACGCGTTTCACCGATCCATCTGTATATTATGTCATTTAGCCACACGAGTATTAAGTTACTATCAGGAAGTAGGAGTTTGTCGTCCCACCCAGTGGGTCAAGTGCTGTTGAAGCTGCAAGCTCTCATTTTGCGTGTATTCTGGGCTTGATTGATTGAATATTTCCGCAAACATTACATACAGTGTACCATACATATACAAAACTCAAAGGGAAGCAGAACAGCAATATGAAATAAGATAAATAAATGCATTGCGCAAGCTGTAGTAGTTGAGCAAGCAAAAATGAGATATATGTCAACCAGAGATACAGCAAATCATACGGAGATATCACAGCGCAGACATCTATTTATCTCAGGTTTAAATAAAAATGACAACATTGCTCACTGAATTGGAACTCATAGTCCCGACCGCAAAAGGGACCTAGTTTTAGGCAAAGGTAAAGGAACAGATCATACTTGTTTCTTATTTTGGCACGCTCACTGGTTTAAATGGAGCTCAGCTACTGTGCTGTCACCAAGACATGAGGTTTCAGACAATGGCGATTGAATAGACCAGTTATGATAAAGACGTCATCTTTGAATTGGCCGATGTTCACATGTGTGCACTTTTGTATAGAAGCCGCTCGAGTGCGGTAAACAGAAAGTCTACATGTTCTCTGAGGAGCGAGCTTTAAACAGGCATAAGTATTCTCTAAGCTATAACGCGGGATATGTTGTTTCGCTTGTTCTCAAGTTGTATCTAGTCACGTTTCTTAATTCTCTAATATTGTTTTAAATGTCAACTTGTTTCGATTTTCAGCAAAGGGGAGTGGATAGACAAAACCAAAGAAGGAAAACAAGGATGTGTTATCAAATGACATATCATTAGCCATATTAAAGAAGAGATTTTTATGTTGACAAGTCACTGGAACAGACAAAGAAGTATCAATAATATGTTCATTAATTTCCACGGAAATTATATATATATATATATATATATATATATATATATATATATATATATATATATATATATATATATATATATATATATATATATATATATATATATATATATATATATCGTAATCCTTCACTACTTTATAATCGTATGTTTTAGGTCCTGGGATGCAAAGGACACGTGGGTCAGTAAGAAAGACCACAGCTACGATGACGCCAATATAAACCGTGCTGACGACTCAGAATTTTTGACATCGACTGGTCAAAAATCTGAACTAAACTGTGGCAATTTTGTGATCCTTTTCGCCGCTTTTATGAGCAATATTCTGGGTTTGGGGATTACATCGTCTGTGGGTATCTTCCACGTCGTCTTTTTGGAGGAATTTGAAGGAGGGAATGGCATAATATCTATCATATCAGCATTCAACACATCTCTTGCTTACTTTATTGGTAAGTCGTTTCAATCTTTGAGTTTATCCACGTACATGGTGTCTTTTAAGCCTTTGTGGAAGTTACAGTGACTAACTCTTAATTTGCTTGCAATATTTCGTTGATATTGCTTTCCTAAGAGTAAATGAATGTATCGCTATCAAGAACCGATGACCTAGCAAATGTCATATTTGATAATAACCAGACAAATAGCAGAGCTACTAACACGGTTACATAAAGTCATACTCCTCAAGGGAATATGGCGTAAGACCCTAAAAAAAACGTCAAGCCCACAGGTGTCTAAATATACTTTATCAGAAACCTGGAATAATGTAATATGGGTGACTTGCTCACACCGCAACAATGACGTTATCATAATGTTATTAGACATGTGTGAACATGTTGGAGCAGGTAGATAGGGTGTTAAAAAGACGAGTATTAAAGCAGCAAAGGAAATAATCAGTCGGACTATGCGACGCAACTTTTACGTAATGCCACATGTGAGGTGATGTGCTGGTAGTGGATGTTATGATTATGGCCCCATGGATGTCTAAAGAATGATATAGGATTAAAGCCCCAGAGGAGTCTAGAAATGGATAGCTTCACAGGTGAGGAAGAGCTCCAAAGTGTTCAAAATCGAAATGACATTGATCACATGGCTTCATGACATCATCGATGAGTTTAATATAAGTGGGTAGATTTTGGAAGCCAACAACGAAAAGCAAACCAAAAAAATGCCTACAACCATTCAGTTGAGTGAGAAGAATCTGTTGCAGGTGAAGCTGGGCCAGTTTGGCAAACCACACATTATGCTGGGGAGAAATTATGGAAAGGCTACCCGTTGGGTGTTCTTATCAACAACAGCATAGCGGACCACGGCCAACTTGATTCTGCAAGTGGTAGCCGTTGTAAATATTTCAATACCCACTTAAGAAATGCACCTGATCTATGTAGTCAAGAGAGAAATCTGGGGTTAAAACTGGCCCACCAGTACATATATAAGGAAACAGTGGAGTCACCAGCCCTGAATGCAGAAAAAAAAAACTGTGGATCATGCTAATTTGTGATGAGTATCAACAAAGTGTGGTCCTAATGAACACAACTGTCTGGACTCTGTATCGCAATGACGCTAGAGCATATCAGAAACAAGACTTGTCCAAATGTGTTTCCTTTTTTGAAGACATGATGAAAGGAAAGAATCTCATTCCTTTAGTTGCTATTACATAATGGACAAAAATTCAGAAGGGAGCGTAGGATTAAAAAAAAAACTGTCGTTAGTCTGGTCAGTCCTGTGGATCAGACTGTGGAGCAAACTAACGCTACCTTGACAGATCAAGATGAAAAAAGGGAAGAGAGATATGCAGATTCCACTTTGTCAAAACATAGACAGAGGCAGATTGATAGGCCGAGAAAAAAAAAACAACACACACACACACACACACACACACACACACACACACACACACACACACACATTAGCAAGAAGGAACGATATTGGAGTCTAGGAGCCCAGCGTAGGAATTAAATGTAGACACTCAGATACAAACTTTTCCTGAAATATAATTGAAACTATCTGTAACAAAAGTGAAATAAGTGGTATATTGTATTAGGTGTCAACCAAAATACAATATCAGTTGTTGAACACTCATTTTCGACTTCTTCTCCAAAACTGTCAGCCAGATTCACTTGAAACTATGTGGCATTGTACCTTGGGTGGGTCTCGACCAAGTTTGTACAAATGGTCATGCTCCAGTGATTTAAGGGTTTTTTATGATTTTTCTTTCCTTTTGGGGGCAAATCTTAAAAATCTCCAAAACCCGTCACCCAATTGCTTTGATATCACACAGGAACACTCCTAGGGACTTCCAGTTCCCAATTCGTTCACAGGTAGCGTTGCATTAAAAAAAATGATGATTTGTTTATTTGTTTTCGCTATTTTTGACATCTTCTTCGGAACTGTCACTCATATTAAGCTGAAACTTTGTGGATATATTCCTTGTGTAAGGGTGAAACATGTTTGTTCACGAAGTAGTACTGCTATGGATTTCTGATTTTTAACGATTTTTTTCTCCAATTCGGGTACTTATCGGTATATACACCTTTCCCATTCATTACTATATAACTCCATGGGCATTCTTATCCTAATTCACATTTTTGACTTCTTCTCCAAAACGGCGAGCCAGGTTCACTTCAAACTTGGTGGCAGTGTACCTTGGGTGATCTCTACCAAGTTTTTATTCAAACGATTACGCTTCAGTGATTTTTTAATTTCTCATGAAAATATGGGGGCGGAGGGTAAATATATATACAAAAAATCTGAAACCGCTTATCCAATTGTTTTATATCAGACAGGAACACTGCTAAGGTCCCCTAATTCTTTATTTGTTAACCAGGTGGCACTGCAATTTTTAGTTCAGCTGACTTGCTAGTCAGGCTGCACTTTAGGAGGCTCAGTCGTCCATCTTAGAAATACTTCGAAATGTCATATGCACTCAGCTTAACCTCAACACAGGTCTATTCAGTTGCAACCTTGATTTTGTGGGACAGGCGTAGGTCAGCTGAGCGTGTGCTGATCATGCAGTCCTCTAGTTTTATTTTCTCATTTATTTTCTTATCATTATGTTTTGTTTTGTTGGACGTGGCTACATACAAGAACAAAATGAATATTGTACTGCAAAATCAATCACATAATTTCGAATTTATTTGAAGCATTGCCATGTAAAATTTATGTGTTAAAATTAAACAAAGTTATGATTCCGTTTGCCACTTAGTATGGGACGCCCCTGAGATCCAGTTCTCAGTAAATGCGCCTCAGATTCGTCTGTCGTAAAAACTGTTGAATGATGTGACACAAACTTGTGGCAATAAAGTGTTTGTGGGAGGCACGTCAGACACTAGCCATGTGGCCACGCACAGTGCCTATTGCCAAGACACCAATGCGCAGGTGGCATAGCATAACACTCGCATGTCCAAGCCAGACTGTCTGGTATGGGCCTGCACCTGTCTCCATGGTCCATTTCATTCTGTGCTCACTCATCATTTTTAACACCCTCTCTGCCTGCCCCAAGATGTTTATACATGTCTAATAACTTTCTGATTATGTCATTGCAACTGTGTGGGAAAGTACCCAGGCTTCCTACTTGCCTGTTTTGGACACCTGCTGGGCTATGTTGGGGCGGGGGGGGGGGGGTATGGGGGGGGGCGCTACGTCATAATCCTCTGTGGATTGAGTGCAAAGACAAATTGAAGACAAATACAACCAAAAAATATAAAGTCGACAAATTTGATTTGCGTGTCAGCCAATCAATACGTGTGCCTAGAAAAACTTTTTAAAATTGCCTGTTTAGTATTTATCTAACTCATGCAACAATATTTTTCTCATGTGGCTATGCCAAAAGCCTATAAATCGAAGTAGAAAAGGCACCACAATCTATGACAGTTTTGAAGCTATTCAAGATTCATTTTATATGCATTTGCCTTATTTGTTACACAAATCAAACTGCTACAACTTTGACTCATGGTTCACTGGGAGGAGCTATCCCACTTATCTGTCCATTGAGGTTTGAATGACACCTCAGTATAATTTTGAAGTTCAACATTTAAAATTTACGTATTTGCCCAGTTTGCATTAATTAAAGTGCTACAACATTGATTCACGTTTCATTAGACGCGGCTATGTCACAAACCTACCAATTGACGTGGGAATGGCTCAATCTGTGATACTTTTGAAATTATTCCAGATTCAAATTTTGTATATCCACCTTTTTTATATGATTAAAGTGCTACAACTTTGGTTCATGTTTCATTGGAAGCGACTATGTAGAAAAAATATAAACCGAAGTTGGGATGATTCCTCCATCTATTATACTTTGTATTTATTCAAAAATTCAATTTTCTGCATTCACCTAATTTGAATAAATTAAAATGCTACAACTTCAGTTCATAGTTCACTGGTCGCAGCTATGTCACAAACCTAAATATTTAAGTGGGATCAGCACCTGATATGGGGCCGTTTGAAAAATGTGCTCCATGAAGTTTATAGCAGGATTTCAGAGAAGTTCATCACACTTGATTAAAACATAAATCCAGGTAAGACTTTAGTGAGGAACGCTTATGGGGGACCTTGAGGTCAAGGTCAAGGTCATTAGGGCACTACAAAGAACATTGGTTTCGGTGCAATTTTTACTTAAGTATTTGAAATAAATTCATAATGCTTGACCGCTTTTTGTTTCCATGTAAGACTTCAAGTTTGACCGTTCAAAGGTGACCTTGAGGTCAGAGGTCAAGGTCATTGTGCCGTTTAGTAAAATGTATTCTATGCAGTATTGTGCCGTTTCGTAAAATGTGTTCTATGCAGTATGCATAAGGCTTTCTAAGAACTTCTTCAAACTTAGATAAAAAAAACATGGTTCAACGTAGCACTGCACAGAATTGCTTATTAGTGAACTTGAGGTGAGGGACCAAGGTTATAGCGCCATTTGGTCTCTACGAAATGTGATTTGACTATAAAAATACAATACTTGCGGGGGCCTTGATGAACTGGCCATTGCTCTAGTTTTTTTCATGCAGCTATGTCAAAACCTATCAATTCAGGTGGGAAAGGCACTTCAATCTATTATAGTTTTGAAATTATTCAAGATTCAAATTTTGTGTGTTCACCTAATTTGCATAAATTAAAATGCTATAGCTTAAGTTTAATGTTTTATTGGGCGGGGCTAAGTCATAAATCTTTCAATTGAAGCGGAAATAGAACCTCTATCTGTAATAGTTTTGAAGCTATTGCAGATTTTAATTGTGTGTATTCACCTAATTTGAATAAATCAAAGTGCTAAAACCTTGGTCATGTTTCATTAGATGTGGCTATATAACAAACCTACCAACTGAACTGGGAATGGCACCTCTATCTGTAATAGTTTTGAAGTTATCCCTCATTTAAATTTGTGTATTCGCCTTATATACATAAATAAGTAGGCTACAACTTTGGTTCATGTTTCATTGGGTGTTGCTATGTCAGAAACCTAAAAATTAAAGTTGGAATGACTCCTGTATCTATGATAGTTTGGAAGTTATTTAAGAAGTATATGCAGCAAAGAACAGACTGTTGAAATGTTTAAGGCGCTGAACTCAAAGTGCAAATGGTGTCAAATTCATGGCCTTTACAAGCTATACGTTGACGAGCTGACGTCCAGATACAAATAGTCTTGTTAATACATTTGAAGCGTTTATTGCGATATACATAAGGTCAACACGTTTGGAATCGTGTTGAAGACACTAGACCCTCGCAAATTCCTGCGGACAGAGAAAAAAACTTAAGTGGCAGATTTCTTTTAGAATTGCAATGCAATTCTAAGGTAATCTCCAGTAATGATTTATTTACAGCGGAAGTTTAAGGCAAAATGAAGTCTGGAAAGAGCAACCAGTGCTAGAAAGAACCAAGTGTTGGACCTTTCAAGCGTCCCTCCACCGCCGCTTACTGGCGTCTTTGTGTCAGACGGTTTTCGTCATGTTCCAGCAACGTACCTCTACCATCAGCAAGAAAGAAGAGCCTTTGGGATCATTACAATTGTTCAGCCTTCGTTGAAGCCGTGCCATGCGGGCCACCCGGTCAACATGACTGCTCTTGTCGACTTTGCGGGGACTTTTTCTCCAGCCAAAGTTCCGTTACCGTGTCCATTGACCATGTTCTTTATTTACCTGCACTATGCAAGCAAACTGTGTTTCATGAACAAGAAATATGTGTGAACTTGCACATCCAATTCTGTATGAATGTATGTATGGTTTTTCAATAAAAAATTACGATATATATATATATATATATATATATATATATATATATATATATATATATATATATATATATATATATATATATATATATATATATATATATATATATATATCGTGATTTTTTTACATATATATATATATATATATATATATATATATAGTGCCCAACAAAATATAGGAATATTGATAGGAATTGTCAGTTGGAGAAGTTTTTCTTTTTTTCGTCATGTTCCAGCAACGTACCTCTACCATCAGCAAGAAAGAAGAGCCTTTGGGATCATTACAAGTGTTCAGCCTTCGTTGAAGCCGTGCCATGCGGGCCACCCGGTCAACATGACTGCTCTTGTCGACTTTGCGGGGACTTTTTCTCCAGCCAAAGTTCCGTTACCGTGTCCATTGACCATGTTCTTTATTTACCTGCACTATGCAAGCAAACTGTGTTTCATGAACAAGAAATATGTGTGAACTTGCACATCCAATTCTGTATGAATGTATGTATGGTTTTTCAATAAAAAATCACGATATATATATATATATATATATATATATATATATATATATATATATATATATATATATATATATATATATATATATATATATATATATATATATATATGGCGAGCCCCCAGGTGCAAAATGAAATAGAAAAACGGGCAGTGTTGGACAGAGCAGAGGAACTGGGCATTTCGGGGCGACAAACCAAGAAAAGAACAAGAAACATTAGACTTTGTTTGCGCTCATCAATTCTTATCGGGCACTAAAAGAAGGCCAGCATCTGAGAGGGATACCTCGCCAAATATCTGAGAAAGAAGGACGGGGATGCGATGGCATCAGGCCAGTCTGAAGCCCCATAGACCTGTGATAAGCGAACTCAACCAAAAGGCCAGGTATTGGACAGTGCAGAGAACACAAGCCACGGATCATCGACCATTGGCACAACGCAGACTTCAGAAATGAGTGTCGATCAGAACCATGTTTTTGGACAGGAAAGTGACGTGTTTTTTTTGTTTTTTTTGTTTTTTGTTTTGGTGGGGAGGGGGGGATATATGCGTTTTGACACCAGGCACGTTTGCAATATATGCCGGTGCAGAACAGCACCTGTGATCGTGTCCTGGGCCGTATCTCGGAACCACGGAGAGTCGTCTTTTAAAAACTGGCAATAACACTGTGGCTGGACAGGCTTGTAGGGATGAAATCCTGGACCCTATTCCAATAGCTTTCGGCATGCAGTTTATCGGTCCCTGATTTTCTTCTGTCTTTTCTTTTCTTTAAAAAAAAAAAAATTCTTCAAAGTCAACTTCAGCACACCATGTTTGCATTGTCGAACAGTTTCATGACCACCCGGAAAAATATAAGCTTCTTATACGGCCGCCATTCACTCCAGATATTGATGTGGTTGAACATGTCGGGGACATGTTGGGGTGTGCAGTCTACAGGTAGCAAAACCAACCACAAAATACCGTGGACTGGGCGCTCGATTCACCCATAAAGTGGGCACAAATTCCTCAGAGATATATCAAGAAACTGTATCGCTAATTGTCATCTCATGTGCGGGCTGTTTTCCCGTTTGGTGCTCATTCAACGCGGTACTAGGCATCTTGTCTAAGTGTGATCTATTAAATGCAACAGTGGCATTAGCAGGCAACAGCAGACAAATGTTGGAGCGGACCATACTCTGTATTAAGCCTAGTGGTTGGTAATTACTGATGTGCGACGAAGGATCCCATACTGTTCCTGTAAAGAAAGTGACAACTGACATTTCTAAAATGAATGGAAATCACTTTGGATATTTTCTTCTTTATCTCACATTACCCATCCGTATCCTTAAATTTTGTCTGAGTGTACATATGAATACGTCGTATTGATTTCTGAAATTTGTTTTTTTCAATTTGACCATATCCGTTTATCTGCTTAGACAAGGACATTTTCCGCATTTTTGTGAGTGTCTCTCTCCTCGATCGTCATTTTCAGCCCCCTTCACTGGCGCCCTCATAGAAAGAATTGGGTGTCGATGCACTGCCATCATCGGAAGTCTGGTGGGTAGTCTGGGCCTAGTTTTGAGCACGTTTGCCACCAGTATACCACACCTTCTCTTTACATTTGGAGTACTGACAGGTATATTTTATTTCATATTCTCGAATTATTAATCTACACCTGGCAATCCGATTTTAGTTAAAAAACACAAATCGCAAAGCTGCTTTGATTAACGATAACAAAATAGATCTTCAAAATGTTAGTGTTCCCGCAACCATACATCTGAAATGGTCCTAGCAAGTGCTCACATCAGCGGAACGCTGCCAGCACAACCCTCACACAAAACAAAAAAAATTCTATTCACTGTTTTTGTTTTGTTTTAATAATATTTCTTCAGGTCAAAATGTGACGTTGACTGGAATTAAACTTGCCAAGTAATCTGTTTAAATAGTGGGTCACGTCGTTTGATAATTGTATGCTTCCTTTTTATTTGCTCAGCTGACCTGTCAGTCAGCTGAGCTTTTTTGAGGGTCCGTCGTCGTCATTTTTCTCCAAGACCGTCAGCCATATTCACTTCAAACTTGGTGGGGATGTGCCTTGGGTGAGTCTCCACCAAGTTTATTCAAATGATCATGCTCCATTGATTTTTCCTTTTTTTTGGGGGGGGGGGGGGTAAAACAAATCTTTTAAAATCTTCTCCACAACCGCTCACCCAATTGCTTTGATTACATAAGAACACTCCTAGGGACTCTTAGCTCTTAATTTGTTCAACAGGTGGTGTTGCTTTTTTTTTCGGGTTTTATTTTTTACTTTTTTTTTTTTTTTTTTTTAAATGAATTTTTGTGTGTTTTCGTTACTTGTGACTTCTTCTCCAGATCCGTTACTCAGATTAAATTGAAACTTTTTGGATATGTTCCTTGTGAAAGGGTCAAGCAAAGATGTTCACTAGGTAGTTCCTGATTTTTAACGATATTTTTCATTTCGGGTACTTATCGGTAAATGCACCTTTCCTATTGCTTACCATGCAAGTCAATGAACATTCTAATGGTAATTCATATTTTGGACTTCTCTGAAGAAACTGTCATTCAGATTCACTTCAAACTTGGTGACAATGTACCATGGGTGGGTGTATAAATTTTGTTCAAATGGTCATGATCCAGTGATTTTTGGAATTTTTATGATTTTTTTTTGTCGAAAATCTTTTAAAAAGTTTTAATAGGAAAGTTTAACATGAGAATTTCTTGTAATTACAACTTAAATAATTTTGGCAAGATTTGTGAAAAACTTGGTAGGGATGTACCTTTCATAAGTGTCTACCTATTTTGTGCAAATGATCATGCTCCAGTGATGTTTGGAGCTTGACCTCATTCCCAAGGTCACAGGACAACTGACATGAAACTTAGTGTTCACTTGATAACTTGAGATCTGTTTTAAGTTGTGACCTTGATGTTGCACATGTTAATGTTTCTCTATGAAGGTCTTGCTTAGACAGTACATGAGTGACCTTGACCTCGTTAGTGGGGTCACAGTGCAACATACATGAATCTTAGTCTTCACTATAACTTGAGAACTACATCAAGTGGAATCTTGATGTTGCACATGTAAGTGTTCTTCTGTCAAGGTTAGACCTACTCAGAACATGGGTGAACTTGATCCTATCCCAAGTTCACAGAGCCACAAGTGTGATGAATATCTCGGTTAGCTGAGCATGGGCTGTTCACATAGCCCTCTTGCCTAATTCAAAATAATGCACTTCCTGATGTTATATTATTTCCTTTTCATTGATTGCGAAGGCCAACTCGTTTATTTTGGAAAAAAAAAACACACTCAACTAAGGAATAGAGAAGACATGGGAAAAAACAACGTATCTTTCTTTAAGAGAGTGTGATATTTTGGAGATACATATTTATTGTGCTATAGGTACAAAGTATGCAATTTACGCACACTCACGCACAAGACATAAATTATAATTCATCTGGTATATGTCGCCATCAACATTTTTATATTATATTTTGCAGGTCTGGGGCTGGGTATATCGTATCTACCAGGGATGACCATGACAGGGATTCGTTTCCCAAAATATAACACAGTAGCCCTGAGTTTTGTTGGTGCAGGGATTGGTGTTGGACCCTTCGTATATCCGCCACTGATTCGCTACCTGGTTGAAATATATGGCTGGAGGGGCGCGCTACTGCTTCTTGGCGGAGTATCACTCAACGTCTGCGTCATGGGGGCGTTATTAACACCTGCACAAATTAAAATTGATCACAACCAAAATACACTCAACAAATCAAGCAAAGGAATCTTAGAAACACTTAAAATCGCATTTAGCAGTCGCGGCTTCGTTTTTCTGTGCCTACAAAATGTCACTGCGTTCGCCGGGTATGCAGCGATATTGGTTCACTTACCTGCCTTCTCACAAGAAGAACTTGGGCTAGAATTCGATGAAGCTGTCATGTTATTTTCCTACCTGGGGTTGGCCAATGTGATTGGCCGTGCACTCATTGGTTTTGTGGCACAACATCGCACTGTTAGTAGTGTTTTCATATATGCATCGTTAGTATCAACAGCCGGCATCTTAACAATGATGTGTGGTGCAATTAAGATATATCACTTTTATGTGTTTTATGCCGTGTGCTTTGGATTTCTTACGTCAGCACACAGTTTAGTACCAGCGATAGTATGTGACGTCACATCCGTGGAATGCTTGTCAATTGGATATGGCTGTGTAATGGCGTTCGAGGGCGTTGGACTACTTGTAGGACCACCTGTGGCTGGTATGTGTCCTCCCCCCCCCCCAAATATATATATATATATATATATATATATATATATATATATATATATATATATATATATATATATATATATATATATATGATAGGACTAGGTCAGATCTGTAAACGGCGGACCGGCCTTGTATGCACAGATTAAGATTGATGTTACTCTGTAACCCTCGATACTAGGTCAAGGGTACCTATATTTTTCCTAAACATGCCCCTAAAGAGGTCCACCGCAATGGGCGATTCTACCGTTCTCTGTCGGATACTGTGCAAGTTCATGTACAAAAGTATCTCATAGCTATGCTACAATGCAGGGTGATCCTTAATTAACTCTTTTAGTGCTAACTGCTACTTAAATTGAACGAACTGCGCTGAAATTTTTAAGGGAGCTTGATTCATGGTCCTTGCAAAGATATTTTTTCAAGCATTAGCATGCCCCTATAATTTGGTTGAAACATATTTATTTTCACTGGATTACCCTAAAGTACACAATAGTAACTAACCTAGGAGTTCTCCAGACCAGTAAAGTAAACTATAATTGTCCATCAGCTTCACTTGGCGCGCCTTGAGCACAATGGGCTTGAAGAGCGCCAAGGAACAATTATCTCAGTCTAAAATTTTGTCACTGAAAAAGTGAATTTGATGCATTCCTTAAAATCTGATAAGTAACATCAACACCACTTGGTGAACAAATATGGTGCAGGCGAGGAAAGAAATACTCTTGTGAAGTGTAAGGAGGATATTGTGAATACTTTCGGAAGAAACTACAAGTGTATGCATGTACATTAGTATATTCATAGTTATATGCATATTGACCGCCAGACAACGTAAAACTCCCAGGCACCGGCAGAAGCGCCAATCCGTAACAAGCTAGGAATGGACTAAATTTCCTAAGTCTTAAAGAAAGAGAGAAGCTTTCAAAGGTCAAACAATGCAAAAAAATAAATCCCGAGTTTATTGGAAAACAAAAGCAATCGCAGCATAACATGTTGTTTAAACTAAGATCTATAAATACAAAGAACTCTGTGAAGTGTTAAACAATTGATGTGGTTTAAAATAGAGTGTTCAACGATTCCCTGGTACACAAAATAAAATGATTGAATCATCCTTTTTGAAAAACGTTGCTTGGTGTATGCCCAAGGTAAATCCCACCAAAGTATGAAGGGAACCCAGTGGAAAATAAACTGTTGATGACCAAAATGCGGGCTACGGGCGACGACGAACAGTGGATCGCAAGACAGGTTCATTTGGTTCACAAATCAGCAGAGTTAGATACTGTCAGGTGAAAATAATTCCGAGATGTTTTATTGGCATCGGTAAATCATAGGTTGTTTGTTTCAGGCTGGCTCTTCGACATTACCGGGATATACCCAACTTCTTTGTATCTCTTCGGTGCCGTTATGACATTCTCATCATTAGCACTGATTGTGGGTATGGTTTTCTTTGCGGAAAAGCCAGGAAGGATGGGAAAACATGAGGTCATCGTCGTCCAAGATGTGAAGGAAACCTTAAAAGAGTATGTACCGTTACAAAACAATCTTCTCCTCACTGGAGCAATTATGCGAAAATCTGAAATTTGTTTACGAATAGTTTAATTCTTTCAGTGCCACCTTTTGGACTGAGTCAACTGTTTCCTCGTCGCGTTTTGGGCACATTGCGCCTCGTCGCGCTTTGAGTGCATTGCAGCCAAGGCTTGCCGAGGAAAACAGCAGGCTCAGTCCAAAATTTATCATAATCAAGCGGAGAATTGTGATATAGGCTTTGTTTAGGTACAGAGTAGTATGCAGTCACAATTGTCTGGTAACATTAAATGTTATTCTACTTTCAGCATATCTGCCTCTTTTAACAATGAAGCATAACTCAGGAAAAAAACCGATGAAAAGGGAATAAATTTCTTCCTTTCGAGGTCATGTTATAATGTCCATTAATTTGTTCCAGCTATATTGTGAATTTGAAAAAAAAAAGTGTCTGTGGTTATGCAATCCACAGAGCTTACCATTACAGAAATCCGTTGATAACGTTCCGAGTAATGAAAAAATCCAAGTTGGCAGAAATAACAGCGCATGATCATATGGCCTTTTTAGATTAAGTTTAAGTTAGGCTATTCACAAAGTGCAACGTCATGCTTAAGTGTTGTTACATTTTCGACGTATGGAGAAAATGTGTATTCTACCTGTAGTAAATACGTCAGAGTACCCTCAAATCCAGGTGAAGGTCGCAATGTCATATTACAAAGTAAAATAGAACACGGTGGATAAATCTCTTTCGAATGTTATTGTAACTGCAACCCATAACCCTTCAAGTAGGAATTAATGAAATGTCGTGACCTTGTAAACGATCAACAGCATAATTTCTTTTCCTGTTTGCAGAAAGACGGCAACCAATTATGTTAGCACGGTGTAACAAGCCACAAGGTCCTGAACCAGGGCCACCGATAGCTGAGATTCTTTGAACTTGCATCACCCTCTACACACATTGAACACTGACGATAATGCTCAGGGTGACAAATGTACTGTGATTCGTTGTCAGGTTTTGAGGTCCCAACAGGTCACTCATAAATCTGAAACGTCTAAAGAATTTGTCACTAAATATATATTTGCCTTTACATTCATTATCTCAACATCATCGACATGCATTTGCGTTGGATCTTCTGAACTCTTCTTTGAATGATAGAGCTGCCACAGAAGAACCGGGACTGTGCTAATTTATTAACGATGCAAAGGTAACAATTAATGACACCGCATATATGAACAAATAAATGCCCAGCTTTTATAACATTCATTTCCTCTTTTTTCTTGAGTGACTTCACCGGGCACGTGTTTTATTAATTTCCACTCCCTGACATTGAATTATTTTGCACTACATTTATGTGTCTTAATGGTGCTCTGAACTCGTATGATTATTCGACGGTGCATTAGTTATGTTTTTCCCCCTTTTTGTCGACTTGGGATGTCTGGCGCAGTTGTCAAGAGCCAGAGAAAAAACGTGCCGCCCCCTCTCCATTCCAAAAAATCACAATATTTTGAAAGTCTACCTTCTAACCTTCTAGGATAAATTGCAAATGGAGTTGTCCAGCGCTCAACATTTGAAAAAAGGTTTGGGAATGTGTTAAAAAGATAACAGTATTTTGTTGAGCCCTATGTCGAAACATACATTTTCTACTGATGTGGGAAAAAAGTGCATGTATAGTTTTTGTAACTGAACCCTTACCACCATCAATTGTCGAACCGCCATCATCGAAACCATGTTCATTACCATCTACATTTTTGTCAAATTTGCCATCAACATTATCACCACTGGTTGCAAATTCCTATACCAAGTTGATGTGTCTCGTCATCAATGTTCAGTCTCGGTTAATAAAATTATCATGCTCATGTTTTCAAAGTGTTCATGGTTACAACGGGTATCTCATAAAGAGAATTTAACTTGTTATTGCTAATATGTATAAGTGATTTTGTAATCTCAATGATGATGTGCCGGTCAGTATTTTCTGTTTAAAGACACAGTGCGAATTCGCGTAGTAAGCAGTTGTTTAAACAAGCTACTAATCCTGTTCAGTAGTGGTGTGTTTCGTATTTTGTTCTTGTAAATGTTGGATTCTTTGTTCTAATTTGGTACTTGAATAATGTTCAAATAAAAAGATGAATAAGACGCACACATATGTTCATCACTTGATTATGAGTACCTGCTAAAGGATGATCCGATTTCTGCATCGGATATTGGGAGTACTTAATCCCACACATTACATAAAATCTACAAGTAAAAATAACCCTGCTCGCATCAGTGGTCTCCCAGAATACAATATTCTTCAGTTGAACCAATAATTCCAGGCAAATAGTTCAGAGAAACACCACTCATATTCCCACATTTCAACCCAACAATGACATAAAAGAGATTACAGGGTTACCAAAACGTCCACATTCATCTTCCAATACCACCAATGTGAAGAAACAAATTTCACTCCTGACTTCAGACTGGCAGTCTCCATAAAGGGCAAATGTTAGTTTTAAACCGGTCATCCAAACCTTTGAAATATTCTTCATTAACTATGGACTTTAGTGTTTCCAAATCCTATAGGCCTAAGCCTAACCACTTGAAGACCAAATTTTATCACTTGTGCCAAATATAAAAATAGACCTGAATAGTATGCCTGTCATTTTTTGGTTTTCCTGACTTGTCAGTCAGCTAAGTTTACAGCAAAAGAATAAAGTAGGCCTACATTCTTTTTGTTACATAAAACCATCAGTAGAAATAAGCACTAGACTTGGCAAAACAAGCTAACTTCCTTAAACATATTCATCTATATTGAATTACCCTGTAGTAAAACAACTACTAATGACAATGGGTTCTCCAGACACAGAGACACACAATTATATATATATAATATAAAAACATGGCATGTGGTGACATGTACTATTGCTCCCCGAGGACTGATGATCTGCAATAATAGTACATGGGACCACATGCTATATTTGTTTTACAATATAAAAAACAATAATTATACATTTTTATGAGTGCCCTCATTATACAATCATCCTTAACCGTATTCATAAAGACTTAATCCTATATTTAATCCTGTTTTTAGGATCTAGGATTAAGTTTATGATGAAAAATTAATCTACTTTTAATCCGGAATATCAATGATCTTTAATATTGAATTTAATCCTGCAATTGGCAAGATTAATTTTTAATAAGATAGATTAAATATGGCGAACATACGTCTGCCTGCAAGGTCAACGGGCTAGGCCTGTTGCCAGGCAGCGAGTCTTCCGTGATCGAGAAAATCCATTAGATTATATGAGCGAGACAGAACTGAAGGTAAGATACCGCCTACGGCGACACACAATAATATACCTGTGTCAAGAGTTGAAAGATGTTCTCTCCCCGGGCACTGAGAAAAGCAAAAGTGTAACAACCTCTTTGCAAATTCTGTCAGCATTAAGATACTATGCCATTGGGTCATTTCAAATTGTTTGCTGCCAAGGAGGAATGTATGAATCAATCTTTCGCTAGCCATGTGGATTATCAGATTAGGGTGAACACCTAGAGCTAAGAGAGTCATTGTATTATCGAACAGTTACTTTCCAGGGAAGCATATTTAGGACAAAAAAGAAAGAAATGAGTAACGTCCTCAGTCGGGAAAGAGCAGGATCAATTGGCAATTGAAAATAAATTTATTTTATAAAGGTCAAAGTTCAGCTTAGAGAAGCCTAGCCGTAGCTGGGTTAGGCGGATATTAGAAAAACGATGCCCGTAGGAACAAAAGTCGGGGATATTGTCCACCGCCAGCAGTTTTGGCTTGTAGATTTGGAGCGAGATAGAATATCTAATGTCCGTATAGGTAGGTTGTTCCAACGTTTGATGGCATAAGGGAGGGAAGAGCAGTCCTGCACTGGCTGGTGCTAGAATGACGTGCTGCTCGACCAGTGGAGCAGTCCATGAGTGGAGGAATGTTTTCATGAACTTTGCATCCAACAGCAACACTCCAGAGACTCCTACCTTTTTGTTTCACAATCCTTGTATTTCTGGTGAATGTTAGTGGAGTGTAGTTTCTTTCCATGTCAAAATTTTGTTTTGCTCGATATTTGCAGGAAAAAATAAACTGAAATAAGTTAAAAGAAAATCTTTGCCCTTTTCCAAAGACGCATTTTAGTGTCAACGATATGTTTGCAAATAAAGACTGTCCTTCACGATCCCATGCAACTGATCGGGACAGTGGGACATTGTGAATACAAGATTGATAAATGTGGCAATTATTATTGTGAAAAGATCACTGATGCCTATTACGTCGATATATCGCCGACACAGTGTCAGCAGCCATGCCACTAGAATATTCTCCTCCACATTTTTTTAGTACCAATGACTCAAGCGTAAAACAGTTTCATTCATTTACCATTCACTTCCGACCAATCGTAAACACTCTATAGCGTGATAAAAATAAACAAATAAAATAAATAAATAAGTAAATATACAAATAGATAGATAGATAGATAGATAGATAGATAGATAGATAGATAGATAGATAGATAGATAGATAGATAGATAGATAGATAGATAGATAGATAGATAGATAGATAGACAGATAGACTGCTTTTTGTTTGATTTTGGACGAGCTTATTATTTATTACTATTACAAACACATTTATTTCAACTGGATTGTCTAAACAGTACAGGGCACTAATCTGGAGGCTCTCCAGACACACAACAATACAGAGTCTATGTGCAAGACACACAGGACAAGCACGGAAAAGGGAAAGAAAAATGAAATCGTAGGAAAGTACTTATGTACACTTACAATAGGTACTTAAATACAATATAATAATGTGATTCTGAACCAATCAAAAGGGTAGTCTGATGAGCTATAGACCCAACTTACTGTTGATAAAAAAGTACAATATGTATGACACACCAGTATTAGATGTGGAACATTCTGGTTTATGTGGTAAACCTTTAAACGCTACAAAATATATCGTGATTCATTTTTCAACCGTTAGATCTGAATCACAACTTTACATAATTTCGACCAGGTGTTCCTTCCCCATTTCGACCACAAGGTTTGCGTGCGCACTTGGTGTAACAGAATTTCTGACACTTACCAAAAGTTGTTCACGAGGGACAGGGTAGGCCTATAAGGGGCTAAAATGTAAGAAATGTATCGGATCTTCGAAAGCATGACCACAGTAGCATGAGGATGATGATGTAATATTGATTTGGACTAAGTGAGATTTTAAGCTTGAATGTCTGAAGCGTAACTGAATTTGACAAATGATAGCAAATCGATCGTCATAATAATAACATGGTTGAACACAGTCGGCGAATAAAGTTTGTTTCAATAACAGATTGAATTTTGGGAGGAATTTAGCGTTTCAAATGTAATCAGGTAGCCAATTCTACGATCTTATAGCAGGAGGTAGAAATGAATCTCCGAAGCGATTTGTACGATATTTGATTTGTCTTCAGTGGTGAGAAGTGCGTAGCCTGCGTCCACAAACATTACTTGTACTCCAGTGCACTAAATTTAAGAGATATCCACGGCTTAATCTGTGGAACATTTTGCAGAAGGATATAGTTAAAAGTATTTACGGCGTTTCGTTAAGGTTTGCCAACCTAATAGTCTATATCTGGGTTAGTTCGAAATTCGCCTAAAGGTGGTGCTACCCACCAGGCTCATGGTTGACCGCCCACATCTTGTGGTTACTTGCCATGACCCTTACTTTTTTCCATAAATTAACATGGAAAACTAGCATATATAATTTGAAACTCTCCATAAGATTATATGTTGTCAAATGAGCATTAAACATTCATTTTATCACACATGGATGTATTTGAAAGATAACAATATGTACTCCAGGTCGATTACAAGACGATTTCAAAAATTGTCCTCATATGCAGGGTGAAACTTTCAGGTTCACTGTAATGTAATGGACTGTGCTGACCCACCTGAATTCAAGTGGCATGGGTTGCTAGGTGTCACACACATGCATCATGGGGACAAAAGGCTATGTGTCAAGAAATTAAACCAACCCAGATCACCCCTGTTCCTCGAGTAGTCTGTCAAGTGACGCATGGCGGTGGCCACCCGTACAAATTCTGGCGGCTTTGAACTGCTCAGGCTCCAATATGAAGGGGGGTAAGGGGGGGGGGGGGGGTTGGTACGCTGGTACAGGTAATTATTCTTCTCGAGTACGCAGTGCCGAAAATAAAAATCTTTCAAAATTTTGCATAGTACAATGTACGTAAAACAAGAGGGCTTCCAGTACGCCAGTACGGTAAATAAAAAAACCCAGTACGTCAGTACAGGAAACCCCTTACCGACCCTCCGATATATCCAAGAGACCGTAGCTAAAATTGTCGAACAGTACACATCCATTCTATTAATAGCCGCACCACAGCAAAGGTTTTACTTGTGAAGAAAAAGTCTGGATAATTTAATTTTCAGTTTATTCAAGATGGCAAGTCAATTACTGGATTTGTTAACGATTCTTTCGATATGAGCATTCCACGTTAAGCCAGAAGAAAGGGTAATTCCGAGATGTGTACGGCTGGTTGTTTCTGGCAGGACCTCGCCATCTAAGAGTAAAGGGGGGTGCTCAAGCTTATGAAGTTTACTTGAGAAGATTAATGCAAGACTTCGTTGCGTTAAAAAGGACATGGCAGAAGTGATCCCATCGGTCAATTATCATAAGATCATTGTTTTTCCACCGCCTGGTGAAATAGCAGGGTTGTTTATAATTTCAACGGCACTGGTATCATAGCAAATCAGTGTGTGTGTGTGTGTGTGTGTGTCTTCAAAGCATATTGGTATGGCAATGTACAACTATTCCCTAACACAGGAGTAGAAGTTAGAATGGCATCTCTATCTATTATTGCTTTAAAGTTAATCAACATTTAAAATTTCTTATGGTGCTACTCAGTATAATTTAAATTGCTACAACTTTTGTTTTTAATTCATTAGGTGCGCAATGGTCAACACCCCCCCCCCCCCCCCAGTGGAAGTTGGAATTACACCCTCTGTATGTTATAGTGTTGGAGATATTCAAGATTGAAAATTTCGAATATTGCTAATTAGCATAATTTTAATTTCTACAACTTTTGTTTTAGATTGATTACATGCACAATGGTCAATAACCCCCTAATAGAAGTGAAAATCACATCTCTACTTATAATAGTTAGAAGATATTCAAGTTTTAAAGTTTCAAATGCTGCGAATTAACATAATTTAAATTGCTGAAACTTTTGTTTTAAATTCATTAGATGCGCAATGGTCAATAAACCCCGAGTAGAAGTTGGAATGAAATCGCTATCCATGATACCTTTGAAGATATTCAAGATCTGAAATGTCATATGCCCCTAATTTGCATAATTTTAAACATCTTCATTCCTCTGCATAAAAAGGCCCAACTTCTTGTATGGAGGTACAACCATGCCAAGCCTGGAGTTTCTATGTGTAATAGTGTCAGAGAAAAGTGAGGGACAAATTCACTGGTAAAGAAAGAAAGAAAGAAAGAAAGAAAGAAAGAAAGAAAGAAAGAAAGAAAGAAAGAAAGAAAGAAAGAAAGAACTAGAAAGGAAGATTTGCTATAAAGCAAATCTGTCTGTGTGCCTTCAAAAGATGTAAATATCAAATGGTACAACTTTTGTGCTTAGGTACTTCACATTGCATTAAGCTTATGGCTGGATGATATTTCCAAGTTCAAATAACCTTGACCTTTTACCTTTAACCTTTATAGGTCACACATAAATTGCAAACATGTACAGTGTTACAATACCCACAATTTAAGTCAAACATGATTAGAATTGGATGGAAATTGTCCAAGTTATGGCTGGGTGAAACTTTCAAAGGTCCAGATGACATTGACCTTTGACCTTTTGGGGTCACACGTGAATTTCAAAATGTGCAGTGTTGCAATAGCTACAATTTGAGCCAAACATGATCAAAATTGGATAAAAATTGACGAAGTTATGGCTAGAAGAAAGCCCCCATGGAAAGTGGCCTTTGACCTTAAAATGACCTTTGACCTTGAGATGACCTCTACCTGAAGTGAACCTTCACCTAAAAAAATGACATCTTGGCCTAAAACTGACCTTTGACCTTGACATTTGCGATGGCCTTAACCTTGCTATGATCAAACTCCTATACACTCGGAACCACATCTACTATAGTATATAAAATATTGAAGATTTAAAACTTTAATAAGCCCTCATTTGCATAATTTGCAAAGCATGACCTCTCATCACAAAAAGGCCAGACTTCATCTATAGAAATATAATTTTGCCAAGTTTGGAGTTTCTATGTGTAATAGTTTTTAAATAAAATGTCGGACAAATTTCTCTGGAAAGAAAGAAAGAAAGAAAGAAAGAAAGAAAGAAAGAAAGAAAGAAAGAAAGAAAGAAAGAAAGAAAGAAAGAAAGAAAGAAAGAAAGAAAAACAATATGTCTGTGTTGGCACACAGACATTAAGAAAGCAAGAAAGAAAGAAAGAAAGAAAGAATTCCTAAAAAAACAATATGTCTGTGTTGGCACACATCCATAAAAAAGGAAAGAAAGAAAGAAAGACAACATTTTTGATAGTATGTAATGATATATAAACTACCACAGACTGTGTCATCATTCTTTTCCATTTCATTCTCATGAACCAAGTAGTCTTCTCAGCGTGATACAACTTGTAGACGTCAGTCTATTCATATTTGTGCATGCTTTGTTTACATTGAACACTGACCTGGCTGCCCGTGGCTTGTACGATTCATAACCTTGCAACCTCACTGCAAGGAAAACTACAGCTTCCTGTGGCTTTCAGTTGAATCGGTTATGTCTTAACCAATTAATTAATTATGTGTTGTTCCAATTTTCTAAGTTATGTCTTGTCGGTCTTGTGTAAACATGGCAACAGTCACACACGGCATTCTGTGTGCTACTCAGGGGCACACATACAGACAAGCATGCTGCCCGTAGCCTGATATCAAACCCAGGCTCTCTTATCTGGGCTAAAAGTATCAATTACCAAAGCGGGCCCCAGAATCTTGACTGATGCCATCTTTGAAGCCTTTGGTACTTCACATTCCATTACGCTTATGGCTAGATTTAACAAAAAGGCCTGAATGAGCTTGACCTTTAATCTTTAGGCATTGCATGTAAATTACAAAAATACGCAGTGTTGCAATACCTACAGGTTGGGTCCAACATGGTTAAAATTGGTTTAAAATTGACCGAGGTATGGCTAGATGAAAATTTCAAATGTGAAAATGACATTGACCTTTGACCTTTAGAGGTCACATGTAAATTACAAAAAGGTGCAGTGTAACCAACATATTAATCAAAGTTGGATTGATTACCTGTACCTATAATATATTTGGAGATATTCAAGATTTAAATTTTCAAATGGCCCTAATTTGCATAATTTTCAAAACCGTTGAACTTCTTTACAAAAAGACCAGGCTTCATGTATGGAAGTATAATCATGCCAAGTTTGGAGTTTCTATGTATAATACTTTTCAAATGAAATGTCGGACAAATTTGCCTGTAAAGAAAGAAAGAAAGAAGAAAGAAAGAAAGAAAGAAATAAAGAATTCCTAGAAAAACAGTATGTCTGTGTTGGCACACAGACATAAAGAAAGAAAGAAAGAAAGAAAGAAAGAAAGAAAGAAAGAAAGAAAGAAAAAGAAAGAAAGAAAGAAAGCAAGCACGCAAGCAAGCAAGCAAGCAAGAAAGAAAGAAAGAAAGAAAGAAATGTGTGTTCACACACACACACACACACACACACACACACACACACACACACACACTTTAATAAAAGTGGACCAAGGATAGAAGACCGCGGAACCGCAGTTTCTTTAGGGAGCCATTTAGAGCATTGACCTTGGATGACGACCCGCTGTCTACGGTTAGAGATAGCTGCGTACCTAGCTTACTAATGAGACATCAAGGCCTAGCTAGCGCAATTTATACAATAGTCCCTCATGCCAGACATAGTCAAAGGCTTTTGAGACATGGACAAAAATGATTTGAGCTTCATTTGAGATTTCTAAACCGTTATAAATGTTATGAAATATGTTTATGAGTCGATTGACCGAAGAATCGTTTTCTTTCTTAATCCTGATTTTTTAAAGCTAAAATACCTTTACCAATTAGATATTCATAACATTTGTTAAATACCAGTCGCTCCAGGACATAAGACAGATCATAAAGCAAAGATATTGGGGGGGGGGGGGTGACTTGTTTTGTCAATCAGACTTCTAAACACTGGGCATAGATTTGACCCCTTCCAGAAATCAGGAAAAGAGCATGATTGTAAGGATTCGTTACATAACTTACTTAGTGGGTAACTGATGGTGGGTACTATACCTTTTAGACGAAAGTTTCCAATATTGTCCAGAAATGCAAAGATCACGTTTCCTCCTAATTCTTTTTATGAATGAATCCATCCAATGTTTGCCTTTTGGTCTGACAATAATATCTTTACATGGGATGTGATATCAAGGAGCCAGCTTGTCCAATGGGTAGAAATACCATTCCATCGAACACACTGAAGGCAGTATCCCATAGGGCATGTTGGAGCGAGGCTCTTAAATCCTCGAAGCTTGCTTCTTCTTTTTTTAAAGTTCCATATGGTGCGCTTGGAAGGGCGGTTATGCATGAAAGATCATAAATGGGGGCAATATATCACTGAATGATCAGAGGTGGCTCCTGAAGGTGAAGTACCACTATTTACAATGAAGCCTGGAGAGTCAGTGATCAGTAGTTCCAGTCAACTTTCATTGTATTCAGTATACCTTGTGGGTTTGGTTAAGTTATTTTTAGAAGCAATATTTAGAAGTTGTACCCCCAATTGGCTATCGACATGATCGGAATTCCAGTCATTTCAACTGTCCTTTAGGTCACCAATTATTAAGAGAGTATTAGGATTATTTTCTAAAGCAAGAGAAATTGAAGCTGCGAGTCTCTGGAAGATACTGATGCTAAATTTTGTGTTATAGAGCTCACTGATATTACGTAAGGTCAAGAATATACACTGTCTTGGCTGCGACAATCTATGGGTTCATTTTTGGTATAACTTGTACATACTGGTTATGACCGGTATCCTTGAAACTGTTAGGAAAATTACGGAGCTGAGGAGATGGAGATCCTACTGTGCTGGCACAAGTGATCATTTGGCGCCAGTGCGAAGCACACAAAATGTATATATTCCAAAATAATACCAAGTTAGATGAGAGGAAAAACAGTTCTTCTAATACAACAAAGCGGGAAATCAAATTGCCCGGGGCGGAAATACTGTCCCCACCCACCCCCACCGTCAAGATTATATGAATATACACATTCATATTTTAACCAATATCATACAGGGGCACACCTTAGCTTTAAGAGGAGACTTGAGGTCTCGCTCAGGCTTTGATCGCGGTCGATTGATAAATTAATTTGAACTGGAATTAATACCTGGCTCTTGCATTTCGATTCTATTATAAACATATTCCTTCCATCTGGATTGCCTAAAAGTTTTAATAACCAATCTGGAGGCTTGCTATCATTACAGGCATCAAAATATCTTAAAATTATAAACAATTGAAAGTGTTTGAACATTTTTGCGTCATCTTTGTAAAGAAAATTGAACAAAATAGATAATTTTCAAAAATTCTATGACACCTTCTGAAGATGTATATGTTGAAATCATATGAAAACAAGACCGTTCCCCTGTCTCGCTTTTTTGAAGAAATTTGCGCTATACATACATACATACATATATATATATATATATATATATATATATATATATATATATATATATATATATATGTGTGTGTGTGTGTGATCAACAATCTCTCTCTCTCTCTCTCTCTCTCTCTCTCTCTCTCACACACACACACACACACACACATACACACACACACATGACCAATTAGATTTAAACGCGAACATAGAAATTGAAAAACATGTAAATGGAAGATCCAAAAATGGCACATCGAAATAATATAGACAGGGCACCATGCAGAAATGAAAACTTTAACAAAGTGGATAAAAGAAATAGAAATTCACACTGCTAAAACAGGGATATAAATACAAAGTTGAAACCAGAGTAGAAGCAAATGCATTATAACTAAAACTTAAAATGTTGTCATCACCTTAACCAGTGACTGCTCCATGTAGTCTGTCTCATCATACTGTGGGGACTGTAGCCATCTAGTCCACAACGCATGAGGGCAACCAACATAGTGTTAATGCACATGGGACAAATCTGCATGAAAACCAACGAAAGCCGCCTACAAACTCAACATCCAATCTTTCACAATTGTCCCTGCCATCATTTATGAGTACTCAATTCATAATACGCCTGTCTTCAGAGACCACCCATGTAGGATAATCTGGTTACTAAATTCTATGTCGTTTCTGCCCGACACGAAACACCAGCCGCTTGGGGAACCATGATTGATGTTGTGGCCCTGGGTCCACAGTATCGTGTCCGAGAAAAAATAACATTGTTTACTTGTTTCCAGTTTAACGCCCCAGACTGCTGTGTACATTCAGGATATTCACAACAAACACATTATGACTGTTACACAGAATCCTTGGCATAATAAGTGACGTGCGAAATATTTAATTGATTCCACCATAATAACGCTTTTTAAAGCTAATATCTAAATATAGTCTGCTCATTGTATTTTACTAATTCAGGGATTATTTTTCAAAATTTTGGATGAAACTTGCATGGAAGACATTCCAATTTATATGCCCATGGTCAACAGCTTTCCTTGGCGCCCTCTGGTCTCAATGCGCCCACAGCACGCCAAGGAAAGCTGTTGAGTCGGTGTTCTATCAGATTGAAATGAGTTAAATTGATATAACAGTGCATGACCATAGGAAATACTTGCTGCGATAAGTGCTAAACCTGATAACCATGCCATATAATTTACAAGATCACTTGATGGTTCATGCAGAAGTTTTGAACTATTTACTGGCCAGTTCTGACCACCTTACCAATTTTCAGATGAAATTTATCGACAAGCATGTGATAGTGTGCGGAAATATTATTATAGAAACGTGCGCACAATGCTTGTCCCTTAAAGATCCATTATAGGCCCACCTGTTTAACACTGATGCAGACGTATAATTCCTATTATTTTGTTTCATAAAGCTGAGGAATGAATGCTTTACTTTCAGTTCTGAAAGATTACACACCAAGGATACATTTTATTGTTATTATTATTATTATTATTATTATTATTATTATTATTATTATTATTATTATTATCATTATTATTATTATTATCATTATCATTATCATTATCATTATCATTATCATTATCATTATCATTATCATTATTATTATTATTATTATTATTATTATTATTATTATTATCTGCCCCCGTTGGTAAAATTGCACATATAAAGATATGAATGATCAAATACATGCAAGATCAAGCAAAGGTATCACTTTATAGGCCGCATTTGTGAACCGCGCCACCTATCGGAGATTGTGTTTCCTAGACCCGTGGTCTTGAGTTAGGCTTATATTGGGAGCTCAGATTTCATTTTTATTTTTCATAAATGTATCTGTAATGCAGAAGACATTTGTGATATTGATGATTTAAGATGACATTAGACGTAAAACAAAAACAGTAATGGAATGTGGTCTTTGATACAATTACTGTCAGCTTTATCACGAATTTTCTAAGGCACCAGACGACAGGAAGGAGGTACAGGTTATTTTCTGTGATATTAGTAAAGCTTTTGATCGCGTCTGGCACCAAGGTTTGATTTTTATACTTCGCTCTTCTGGTATCGATGCTGATTTTCTAGATTGGTTTCAAAGTTATTTTAGTGACCGTTCCCAAGGAGGGTCATTGATGGTCAGTTTTCTAGATGCGGTGTTTTAAAAGCGGGTGTACCGCAAGGTCCTGTCCTTGGTCCGCTTTTATTGACATTGTCAACTCAAATATCAGGTTTTTCGCTGACGATACAACTTTGTATATTGATGTTGCAAATCCTGCAACTACTGCTGATAAGTTGAATACTGACATGATGTCCATGAACAAATGGTCTAATAGGTGATTGGTCACATTTAATCCCAATAAAACCGAACATATGATTATATCTAGGAAGTGGAATAGTACCCTCCCCCCTCCCACACACACACTTTGTTTTGAAAATGTGTAATTAGTGAATGTAAATGTTAGTGTAAACACCTTGGAATTACCTTCAAAAAACGACCTTTCTTGGAATATGCATATTCAAAAATTAATTGTAAATGGTACAAAAATGATTAATATTCTCAAAGGTTTACAATATTTACTTCAGCGAACAACTTTAGAAACAATTTATCTCTCTTACATAAGACTGTTGTTTGAGTATGGCAGTGTTGTGTGGGACGGATGTTCGGAGACCAACGAGCAAGCATTAGAGAAGGTTCAGTTGGAGGCAGCCCGGGTAGTTACTGGGGCATTGAAGAGTACACCTATTGGGGAATTATATGAAGAGACTGGATGGGAAACACTTGTAAAAAGGCGTGAACACTAAAAGATGGTATTAATGTATAAGATAGTTAATAGTACAACGCCAGACTATTTGTACAATGTATTACCCACAGTCGAAGAACAAACGGCGTACAACATGCGACCACAAGATCGACTTAATTATTTCTCCCCATCCCTAGTAGAACCATATCCTTTTCCCGATCCTTTTTGTCATCTACAATAAATCTTTGAAACGCATTACCAACGCGGATACGGAATTCTGAAAATGTGTCTGACGTAAGGAACATTTTGAAAAAAAGGTGCAGGTTTAAGTTTTAAGCAAAATTCCTTTTACAGTTTTGGTGATGGATATATTAGTAGAATTCATGCACAGATGCAAGTGGGCTGCACCCGACTAAACCTTTATATATTCAAATGAAATTTGTTCTTGTGGAAGAGGTAATAAAGACAATATACATTTTTTCTTTCATTGTCCTAATTATATGTTGCAACGAGAGGAATTGCACTGTAATGTTTTGACATATACTCCATTTACATTGGATACAACATTACCGAGGAATACTGAATTTTGCGCAGCTATTGATAGAGCAGTGAAACAAGCACTTGACTTGGAATAATCACAGTGTTAAAACTTATGCAAATTAAGGCACTTGAAATTTCAGTATTAAAATCTTCAAAGCTGTTATTGGTACAGCCACCATTCCCAGTCTCATTTACAGGTTTGTGGTGTATAAGCATCCAATAAACTAAGACCAAATGTAGTAGAGTTCAAATTTTTGCAAATTATGTGTGCTTAAAAATTAAAATTTTAACTATCTTGAACAATGTGGAAGGTAGAGGTGCCATTCGAACTTTAATTGATGGGTTTGTGCCACAGGCGCATCCAATGGACCACTAACAAAAGTTGTATAATTTGAATTTATGCAAATTCGGCGCACTTGTAAAGTCTAAATGAATTTAGCTTTTACAAGAACACGGTTGTCATTCTCACTTTCGCCTGCGTTTGCTGCAGGTACAGCCCATGAACACAAAAGTCGTGATTGTAGGATTTTAATTTGCCCAAGCTTTGAAATTACACAAGGTAATTTTCTTTTTTTTTGGGGGGGGGTCTTCTTCTGAATTGTTTTTATTGGAAGATACATTTATCGAAATAAACTTTCCCTATTTAGTATAATGTCGTTTAAAGTTTGGGAGAATTGGGCCAATACCATATCCATGCAGCTCCCACTCCGAAACAAATTTGGAAGCAAAATCCATAGCCCGACCCCAAAATTATTAATCTTTTGTCAGCCATGTTTCTCTTTTTGGTACCACAAATGTACATATAACACCTTTGGAAAAGAAAAAAAATTACATACAATAGTTTGCTGGTCCTTAAACCCGTGGTCCACGAAATAGGTACTGTGTTCCCTAAGCAAAATGATATTGTAGCCCCAAAGTTGAACTCTTGTTACACTCTATTAACTACATGTTTTACACCACATGTACTGGTACCGTAATGCAGAGGAGCTAACGCATCAGCAGATTCCTACAGGGGTTCATATACGCTTATCCAACAATTTCAACCTAAGGTATTAGCTGGTAACGCATGAGTGACGCGGTATAACGAAAGTGCTTGGTCTGGGGCGCCAAAAAATCTGCATGTGTCCTGCGAAGCGACCTGCTCATTTTTCGTCCCTAAATAGGCGTGGTTTCAAAAATTAGAAAAGGAAGGTAGATGGCTTTATCTTGTCAGACTTGTTCTGTAGTTCTGTTTTCACAATGCTTGGGCCCCTTTGTTTGAGTGAGATTCTGTTGCACGCGATGACCTGCATTTTCACCGTCCAGATTTATCACGCATCATAGCTGTTGTAGGATAAACCTTTTTAGCTTGTACTGTGTGTACATGCACGGTGAAAACGAATAAACACTTTGCCCGCCAGCCCTGCGGGCAATATAATGGAACACCAACGAAACACAAATAATTATCACAGAGTATTATAACCCATTATTTGAACAGGTTTTGTTTCCGCACACGCCCACATATATATATATATATATATATATATATATATATATATATATATATATATATATATATATATGCGTGTGTGTGTGTGTGTGTGTGTGTGTGTACCTAGCAATTTATATTCCTAGTCATGTCTGTATTCATATCCATACAATAGGTAGTTCTGTGAATTGGGAAATAATATCATATGGGGCTAAGTAAGATAAAGCTATACATTTTAGAGCTGAAGTCTATTTATTTAAGCTTGCCGATTAATACTACTTTGCAGACGACTTAAGCATATTTGTACCCATCTGCATGTAAACGAAGTGGACTCTTATCATCCGCAGACAGCCAATTATTATGATTTATAATACAAAGTTCGGAATCATAATGTGAATGTATCATTTCATATGCAAGTGCCATTACATGATGTACCGACAGAGTACAGCTTATCTCACCACCTTGTTTGTACACACTTGACTTGGCAGGGCCTTAACGAGTGAAATAACCATGGCCTGTCTTTTAAGCTTCACCCAGGTACCGGGTGTGTTGTTACACGGGTCAATATGTCGGATGAGACCCCTCCGCTTCCACGCATTTTAAGACGCCAACGGACATTCCCCGCTTTTCTGAATGTCTTGGCGTCGGCTGCTAAAAGTCATGGATCATGCTGGTCACTGAAGGAAAAATTCCTTAGCACTTTTCACAGCTATGCTAGGTGTGTGATAAAGAAGACTTGGTACTTTTGTACAGGTAAGTGATTGAACGTGAGCGGTATGTGTACTAAGCATATGTGTCAGTGATAACAGAATGAACACAGGTCAGTCCAGTTGTATGATAGACTTTTGGTCCTAAGTGATTTGTATTAGGTGTATTTATTATTATCTTTTTTTCTCTCTCTCTCTCTCTTCTTTTTTTTTTTTTTTTTTTTTTAAATGAGGTCGTTATCGTTTGCGGACCGGTAAGGTCGTGCACGGTGCATTGTGTATGTAAACACACACACACACACATACACACACACACACACACACATATATATATATATATATATATATATATATATATATATATATATATATATATATGCTTACATTAGCAAACAATTTTTTTTCAAAATCAGAATGAATGCATGAATGCGCAAACATTCTACCAACAAGTTGGCGCATTCGATAACGTCTTAAACTCAACTCAAGTGGTTTATTTCAAAAAGACATTCTCATCACATAACAACGGTATGACATCATTCACGATATGCTGTGATGAGATTTATAGTCACTATGACCAATGTTTGCATGTCACCGGAGTCGGCCATGATAAGTATGTGCTTCCCTTACCTAACTTGAAATTTGTAACGCATCGCATGTCCCTTTTGCTGGTGTAATATATCAAGTATAGCAAAGTATATGTCACTCAGAATAGTCATACCACATAAACATAATTGTACTTCACGCATGATATAAATACCAATTATGTTACCTAGCCAAACAAATTGCCTACGACACAATCTGTAATTACATTACCTGATCAACTTTATGTGTAAATTATTGCAAAAGGCCTTTCTTTTAGCTTTTAAACATATAAAACAGCTAAATTTAATTAGATCCGTCCGTTTTATGTTTGTTTTGTTATTGTGCGGTATATGTAATTGAGGAAAACTGAACAGGCTTCTAGTAGTGGTCATTTCATTGTGTAGCTTCGATGCATTTGCTTACTTTGAGAGCCAGGTATAAAATCGTTTTTGAAAGTAATATACTGCACGCCATCATATGGGTGCACGTGTTATTTACGGGACGTTTTCTCTTTAGCAAAATATGTTGTTTTTTCACGCATATGCCCAGTTTTACATTCGTTTTGAGCTAATTTTCTTATAATCTGGGAGGTACCAATCATTTTTGTGAGCCCAAGGGCGTATATTCTACATATATCTAAATCTAAAAGCCCATTAAAACCAAAAACAAAGCCAAAAAGAAACACACACACACACACACACACACACACACACACATATACACACACAAACAAGCAAAACAAAACAAAACGGGTGCTTGCTTCAAATGTTGCAAAAAAATAAGAAAATTTTATAAGAACACTGCTCACCATTTGAATTATGACATTCTGAGTCATTAATCACGGCACACGGTTGTCTATTTTCTTGGAAGTCTTATAATTATAAGGGATTAACAATTGTATGATCATGATCATATATGGCTTATGGGACACTAGAAGATCCGTATTCTTCGTTAAATTATCACTTGCTGGTAATTATGCTTTCCTTTTACCACAATATTGTAATCAGAAATGCCACTGGTATCCAGTTTCGTCGCAAACATTCTCAGTAGACCGTTTGAGGCAAAATGTAAATATGTCACCATGGTATATTATTACGAGAAAGGCAACAAAGACAATAAGGAGATAATAAATTTCGAATATGAAATGCAGTGTGTCTGTTAGCCATAGAACATAGCTAAAGACGACGCCATGCCTCTTACACTATTTAACATTATGAAAAACTGGATACATGCAGACACATAACAAGGCATTTCTGGTTTAGATACCCAAGTGGTTGCCAGATCATTAGCAAAGTGGCACTGTGAAATGGAGTAAATTTTATGTGAGGATCAGTCAGTCCATGAGTTTATAATGCCCTGTAATGGTATATAGATATATGCTTACAAGTAGATAAGATATAAATGACCATCACCAAAAATAAATAAATAAATAAATAAATAAATAAATAAATAAATAAATAAATAAATAAATAAATAAATAAATAAATAAATAAATAAATAAAAAACCCACCACCCATTCAAAAAAGAAATAACCAAAAGAAGCCCCATATTTTCCTGAAGTGCATTCTTCTGTCACCTTGACAAATGAGGTCAAGGTAATCCACATTGTGTAATATGAAAGTTTCAGATATGATTCTCATTTTGCGGCACATTCGGTATCATCAGCTTTATTTGTGAACATAATAAATTTAGGGCCTCTTGTGAAAATGCTTAATGACTTAAGACATAAAGGCCAACATCATCGAAAATTGCAAAAATAAAAATGGCATTCGGCCAGGTACGTATTCAATATAGGCCTACCTTGTCCAGTTTCATTTTAATTTATTACTAAAATAATGAATTTAATGTGTTTTTATACTCTTGAATCCCGTTTTCAACTTTTGTTTGTGTAGTGGTCCTGTTATGGTGTGTGGATATATGTTAAAACCATCACCGAAGAATCATTACCTGAAATTTAGTATTGCTGAGACTTTGACAAAATAGGTCAGGATCATCCATATAATGCAATATCAAATTTGCACGTATGATATACAGTTCTGGTCCTTTGGGTGTCATTAATCTTGTTCTTTTTAAAAAATATTGAAACCAGTGTGTTTTGGACACAATTTGCTCCTTAATACTGCAGTCTGTGCCACAAAATATTAAGGTTTCGTCTTTTTGCCTCATCAACTTGCCTACCAGGTTCCGCTACGATTCATCAAAATCTCTTAAAAAAAAACATAAATTTCAACATGTTCACTTATATATTCCAATACCCTAGATAAGTTCTGAAAGTTATAAGTGTTAACATGAAAACTGTGGACTGTATCCTGTCCACAAACAAAAGTTTCACAGACGGACGGACGGGCAGATCTGAGCGAGCTCTGTCTCCATTGTTTAGCAGAGCTAAAAATCGTCCGCTATTTGATAATGACATGGTTCAGCACTTAATGGTCACCACCCCCCCACCCCCCACCCCCCATTTGATTCTTTTTGGGGTTTATAATGAAGGGCGCGACACCCAACTATCTTGCCTTCGACCCTATCGCGGGTGGCGGTGTTTTGACAACAAAAGTGCAATATATCCATCATCAGTGGTAAAATTCCTTTGCTGCGATTTATCTATCAAAAATATTGTCTTGCCCAAAGCAATTTGCCATCCCCGGTGCTTCATCTATTTGTTTGACTAATTACGATGCATAAAGCAGATTTTCTGATACGCTTGTTTTCTGTAGAAACAGGATAATCTTATCCGGGCTTACATGAAAGAAAACTATTCAGGAATGTATGTAACCTATTGCAATTTTGAACAAATATAGATTCCGTAATCGTCCTTGACATTTCATTGATTGAAGTCGTATATACGACAACACTGCAATTCGGTGCATGTATTTCATATTAGCGTGTTGTTGCAGTATCAAACACACTACCCCATCACCGGCCCAGTCTCCCGGTATCAGTGTATATTGAGAGAAACATATCTTTCACCCATATTGTCTGCCTATGGTAAAAACGTCTGAAATTGATATCGATATTTATTGAGCGTGGGATACCATTTGCCCCTGGTTAGTGTTGTACTTTGTTGGAACATACTAAGTCACGTTGTGGGCCTGCAAAAGTACGTCTTATTTTGCAGCCACTATAATTCCATATTTTATAAGTCTTTGCAAAAGCGAGTTTCCTAGTTTTGTGGCTTCTCTAACAGAAAAAAAAGTAGAAGTGTTGGCATTGTCCATTGTTACCAGCATAAGCCCTTAAAGTGCCCCCTTTTTTTTTTTGTTGACTGATTCAACAGCTGTTCTCGGCGCGCATTCAGTTTGGGCGCAATGCGCCAAATGCGCGCCAAGAAAAGCTGTTGGCCTGGGATATTCTCTCTGGAAGTCTTTTTATGATGAATACGAACCTGGGATCCTTATGATTCAAGTCTGACTTAAGTTGATCGACTTTATTCATGATTATCACTGAAAGAGTTAAATTTGCCTTCCAACATCTGCAGGTTTTCATTTTTTTTTTCTGTAGCCTTACGCCTGGCAAAACTTCCCGAAGCTGAAGATGTGATAAAACAGTCAAGAGTCCTATGTCGTGAATATATATACAGTCGTCTCAAGAAACAAGGTTTGTTGGGGCTCAAACTTGTAGAACTCCGCTCAACATCCAAACCTTCCCCAGTGTCTCAAGAAATCAAGTTCGTTGGAGGCGAACTCGAACACATGTATCCCGACTTGTACAAAAATATATCCAAACAACTTAACATTACTATGGGATCAGAATCCATCGTTCGAAATGTTTTCGCAGCTGTAGCCGAACAGATTCTAAAAGACGGAAAGGACAAAATAAATCAAAGAACAATCACGTGGGCTAAAGTGGTGTCGCTGTTTGCAGTCGTCAGTGCTTTCGCCGTGGATTGCGTGTCTCAGGGACATGCGCAGTATGTTTCTATCTTGGTGGACGCTTTTGAGAAATTAATATCCAAAAATCTGGTTGATTGGATTATCAAACAGGGGGGATGGGTAAGTATACAACGGTGGCAATATTCGTATCTCTTACACACATACGTGCAAATTAGTGGCACAAACCATGTTTAAATGACTGATTTATGTGAGAGTTAAGCGTGTATCGAAATTACAATGCAGAGTTTGAATGACACACCGTTGTGACCATATAAATCGTCTGAAGTATCATAACATTGTACCGTCCTATCTCTACGAGAAACTTCAAGGAAACATGACTGTATAATATAAACGTGATGATATTCTTTGGGTGTTCGGCTTCCTCAATTGTAAATAAAAGCGGTCGTACTCGTTATTCTCTCTCTCTCTCTCTCTCTCTCTCTCTCTCTCTCTCTCTCTCTCTCTCTCTCTCTCTCTCTCTCTCTCTCTCTCTCTCTCTCTCTCTCTTTCTTCTTTCAATAGATAACTACTCGCAGGTTCACAGCATGAACTGAACTAGCAATGAAACCGAAGTCGCGCCAGATTGAATGAAACAATAGATGTATAATCATAAAATCAATCCGGGAAAGTAAAACTCAGGGAATTCTGTTTTCGAGTCAACACGGGTTTCGTGAAATAGAGGACTGCAGAGTCTGCCCTGTTGGTGATGGCATTCACAAATGTTAGCCAGACTGAACTATCCTTCTTAAGAACGAGTATAATCCCAGCTGGATATGTTCGTTTGCCATTTTCGGCCAAGAAATAGGTACCAGGGGGTGCTGGCTCAAGACCCAGCCGTTCCGTGGTCAAGACGTAGAAAATATAAATAAACTAAAACAAAGTAATTAATTTATTAAGCAAATAAATAAATAATGTACAGAGCGTGCACAGCTTACAAAATAATGGGGAATACTGTGTGTCCGTCATGTATGGTTTCAATTCATACAGCAGTGTAATTTTAGAGATAGAGTTTGATTTAGCTCACTAAATTATACACACAAATAACCACGCGACAACCTCCTAGAACTCCTGTTGAATGTTATATCCCAACGACAAGACGTATTGGTTTATCCAGAAGAGTTAAGCTTCACACCAAGCACCCACTGCTCGCGGCACCAGAGGAACCAGGTATCGCTCAGCAGTGACATGCTACCAGGATGTGAGAAAAAAGACGTTCGGATGTTGCCCCAAATCAGGAATTCGCCTATTGGGGCCCACTGTAGTCAAGACGTTTTCGCCCGTCCTTGTAAACCTAATATGTAAACGGTTCGCACCGTAAAAGCGAGGGCCGCTTCAATCCTTTTATATATATAAATATATATATATATATATATATATATATACATATATATATATGTGTGTGTGTGTGTGTGTGTGTGTGTGTATGTACGTATGTATGTGAATAAATGTGTGTATATATATACATATATATGCACAATAATTTATAATTTTTGACTTTTGAATGAATGATGTTGTCCATCCCAACATAATCGCTCAATGGCGCTCAGAATCAACCTGAAAATTAAGACCATAAGTTCTTTGAGCCAATACAGATATGGAAAGCATTGAAATATAGGCATAAACTTAAATGTCTTTTCCTGGTTCATGGTTGTAGATGTTGTAATTCAATCCGGTACAGTTCTGTGCAATCCGGTATAATTCAGTGCAGTCCGTCTGTGAAATCAGATTTTGCAATTTGGTACCGTCTGGTGAAATCTTGTGAAATATGGTACAATTACTCGTTTTAAATAAGGAAACACAACACAAAATATTAATATAATCAAATTTATTTTTGGCCGTGCAAAATATTGGCTTATCCAACACAAAACTAACAAAAGATTGTGTAAAGAAAAGTCAAACCACCCTAAAACAAAATGGAAAAGGCAAAATAAAAACACAAAATAAAAAAATAAAAGAAATAAAACAAAAGGTGGGGGTGGGGGGGTGGGTTTAAAATAAAAATGTTCAGAATTCACCACAGTTCTGACAGGTCTGGTCGGAAGCAAAAAGTGCATGAAACCGCAAAGAACTCTACGTCATAACGCGGGATATTCAAGACAATAGCAAACGAGATCTCAGAGAGAATCTCACTGACACAAAAGCCTTCTTCATACGTAGCTCGCAATTGATCATTTTGACGTCACAAAATGTATGGATCCTGTGCAATCCGGTAAATAGTGACACCGCTTTTTCACAACAGGTGTCGCGCTGTTCGGGCAACTGACCGCAAGTTGATTTTCGCTACAGTGTCCAGTATTACTGCAATTTCAGCGGGATATATATTCTAAAGCAATAAAATTGGAAACTGAGTTAAAGGCTACCTGAGAAAGAATGTTCGAAACTGTATTCAGTTCGAATTTATTTTATTATTACCAGAATACCATGCTCTTGACGGCAGCGCTCATTTCAAGATGGCGCCGCCCACAAAAACGATCACTTTTCATCGGTATACAACAGGAGAGGTAAAGCTGTCAATACGCATGCCCAACCATAAGAGCTCGCTGACGCTCGCTATCATGCTGGACAGTGATATACTACAGTACTGGTTACTGATTATGAGGCAGCAACATATCGTATCGTACCGTACCATACCGCACCGTACCGTACCGTACTTAGGCCTACATACATACATACATACATACATACATACATACATACATACATACACACTAACAGTTTTGGGGGCGGCGCATGCAGCATTTGGGTTGCTGACAGCTGCAAACAACGGCATAGAGCAGCAACCAGCGGCAGAGAGCGGCATACAAAGGCGGTTGTCGGCAGACAGTGGCAGAGTTTTTTGCCGCTGTTTGCCGCTTTGTACCAAGGAGTCTATAATCCAATTTATACTCCTTATTTGTACTAACAACAGCAACCGCTCCAGAAGGCTCAATTGGATTTCAGCGGCAGACAGCGGGCCTGCCGCCGGCCGCCACTGTGTGCCGCTAGCTGCTGCTGTTTGCCGCTGCCTGCCGCCCAAATGCTGCATATGCCAGCCATAATAATTACTAGTGATACATACATACATACATACATACATACATACATACATACATACATACATACAATAAAGTAGTCAGTGCTGTACCTTTTATAGACAGTTCATTCTATAAGCGGGCATCGGTATGTCATATCCCTCCTCTAATTCTGCCATTTACACATTTTACAGCCTGATATAATCCGGACGTTTAGGACCAGCCATGATGCCACCGTTCTCTGGGCCCTCAGCGGCTGTGGTATGGTGTTTGGAGCGACGGTTACGTTGATGGCAACTTTATAGATAAAACATGATGTAAACATACAAATAGTCCACATCTAAGTCGCAGAGCCTTATTTGTTCCACACAAATAAATACATAAATTTACAGCAGGAAGCGCTTAAAATCAGTATAGTTGTGATAAAATTAAGCGCAACAAGTATGTTTGTCAAAACCTTTTTTTCTTTTTTTATTTTAAGTTCGCGCTTGCGCTATTAGCGCGAAAGTATATATCAACGAGGCATTGTGGGCATGGTCATACTGGAAGTACAGTTGCTCATGCCTGAATATTCGCTGGAATTTGTTATCGATATGTCAAGAAAGTTGGTCCGATTTCCGGTGGAAGTGGATGGAGATGGTGTGCCGGCTGCTGGTCGCAAAACAACATTTATGACTAGGGGCAGGATTAACTGCTGTGTGGTTGGGCATGTGAAGGGGACAGCACATGTTTAAATATACAAGAGAATGGGGTCTGTTTCGTGGCGCTAAACGGTGTTGGTGTTCGAACGCTTTCTGCTGACATATTTTATTTTGAATAGCAATTAGGGAGTACGCGAAGGCAATATTAACCCCTCTTGTAAAAAAGTGAACAATGAAAAAGGACAAGAAAATATACGCTTAACAGGATAAAAGTTGATGTGGACGAACATATAGAAGGGTGACAACACATGGACTTGACAGATAGTGAATAAGCACACACGAGTTGTGGCCGTGTGGTTCCCGTTGCCAGCGTGTCCAGATGATATAATATATAATGCCTGCTGAGTGAAGCGATTCGAATCTATTGTTAACTTTATAACAGCTTCATAAATTTCAATTTTTATGGAATTTGGCACTGTTTTCGTCCATAGGGCAATGTTGTAACAGTAAAGAATAACTATGTTTTGTAAGACGTTTTACTGAGCTGTATACGATGGACATTCTATAAAATAGTGAAATACATCTTCATCGCCAAAGCCACAAGTACAAGGTGGAGATACCATTCCTCGAAATTTGAATAAGCCTACTGGATCCCATTCGCAACTGAACAAGTATTATATTTTCTTTCCTGTTACCAATGTAAAATAAATCATGAATTTTCGTTGTTGTTGTTTTTTCACTTTGTAGTTTAGACTTGAATTCCTCGATATATTCACTTTTTCTTGTTGCAACTGGCAGTTTGTTCTCTAGTTTGACAGTAGATGGGGAAAAATATTCGCTGAACAGAACAGTACGTGCAAGTGCGACAATTAATTTTGAATGATAGCGAACATTATATTTAGATCTACCATGAACTGTTTGATGCAACATAGTTTGGAGGTAGTTAGATGCCACTTTGTTTACCATTTTATACATAATGACTGTTTTTTTATGTTTTCTGCAGGTAGATAATGTATCCCATCGAGTTTCGTTATAAATTTGTACATGACTGGTAAAACGACGTATTCCAGTCACTGCTCGAGCTGCTGCCAGATCCAGATTTTCTAAACTTATTCATCTTCACTAGAGCAATTTCCAAATAAAAAAATACCATACTCCAGAATTTGTCACATGAGCGAAAAATATACAACGTCTGTCTAGTTTATATTGCAAACCATTTCCATTGCTCTGGTGTGGACAGTATTTATATGAGGAGACCATGTTAAATCAGATGTTAACAAAAGCCCTATGTGTTTATGTTCCTGTACCTTTCCGATGATTTTTCCTTCATATGTAAGTTAAGATGGCGCCTAATTTGCCTTTTACTACTTACAATCATTTTATTTGTCTTGTCTGGACTGAATGTTAGAAGCCAGCTGGTCGACCATTCCAAAACAGTAATTAAGTCGTCATTAATTTCTTCCGCAGCAGTGTTAGGATTACCAGCGGTAACGTAGAGTACAGAATCGTCTGCGAAAAGACGAAAGTTGGTGTGTATTACGTCGACAATGTCATTTATATAAATGGGGAAAAGGAGAAGTCCTAATACAGAGCCTTGCAGGACTCCAGCTTCAATGTGTCCCCAACTTGATGCTACACTATTTATTTTGAGTGCTATTCTGAAGGTAACTATGAAACCAGGCAAGAAGTTATCCTGTGATACCAGCATATGTTAATTTGTGCGATAGATCTGGATGATAAACTCCATCAAAAGCCTTGGATATATCGCAGAAGACAACACGCACTTCCTTTTGTTCATCAAGTGCTTTGCAAAATTGATGGTACAAGAAAATCAATTGGTTGATAGCTCCATCGTTAAGCGTCTAACGAGACTGTTTGTCCGAGATTACTAAATTATCCGTAAAGAAATAAAAAACATGCTTGAAAATGACACTTTCCATTACTTTGCCAGCACAGTTTAATAATGAGATTAGACCATAATGATTACATATAGTAGTGTCGCTACCTTTGTGAATAGGTGTCACACTGGCTTTCTCCATTCAAATGGAAATACCTGTTTTGAAAGAGAGAGATTTATTAGTTTACAAAGAGAGTTTGAGATGGGGGGGGGGGGGGGGGCTCTTTAAACATTTTCGTGCTGATACCATCTGGGCCCGATGCCTTACTTGTATCGAGGCTTTTCAAAACGTCAAGCATCAAGTCTTCCGTGATCACTACACAGCTTAGACAATCATCTCAATGGTGTGACAGAGTGTCTAAAAGAATGCATACATGAATCACCACGAGCATTGTCTAGAAAATGTGCATTCAAGATTTCTGTTTCAGGCTTGTTGTCAGAATCAATGATGCTACCATGTTCTATAGCTGAAATAAGAGGCTCATGACCACCTTTCATGAAATATTTAACGTTTTCCAACAGCATTTGTTGCATGATTTGCCGTTTATTATTTTTTGGCATTGGCGATCATATTATTTACATCTCCTGTGCCTTCATTATAGGTCTTTCTTAAATCCTTATAACAACGGCAATTGTTGTATTTCCACACTTTGTAGCTCTTTTATGTACTCGAAAAAAATTCACTATGGATCACTATTAATCCGGAACATACGCTGAGCAACAGAAAATGTATCTCTGATAACAATATCCTGGACTTTAGAGATGTACAGAGCTTGTAACAGTGCAGTCGAGCGAGCTAGTTTACCTAAGCCAACAAGTGACTTTACCATGTTACCCTGGGCGGTCTCCAAGTTATTTAAAGATCGATCACTAAGCTAAAAACAGTTTAAGCCGCAAGTCAGCGAGGGCATCCCGACAGTGTTTCATGCATATGATTTGGCATCTCAGGACAGCTCGGGGTCACATACGCCAGCTCCTGAGAGCCTGAACACGTTTCTTCTTGATTTTTGGATATTCTGTTGGCAACATGAGACTCTGACCTTAAATCACACCTATATGTGTCACCTAATACTTCTAGTTCATTGACGATCTGGAGAGGTAAATCATTCAGGTACTACTTGGGGTCTTCACGGAAATTAAGTTTTCCCGCAACAGAACCCAAATACTTCGAAGCGTTCAGCGAGAAACGTCACTTACACGCATATGATTGGCATATATTAATAAGAGACTGAAGCTGGGGTACTGTACTTGCAAAGATAGTGACATCATCCGCATAGCCAAAGCTGTTATGTAGATCATTGTCTTTTAGATCTAGATCTGACTCGTTTGGTTATGCCAATAACTCTTCAAAAAAAAAACAAAAAAAATCTAAGAGCTTTGGTGACAGGACGCTCCCTTGGCGGCTACCGACATTTACAGACAACACAGCGCTATATGAATTATTCCATTTAACATATGCTTTCAACGAGCGATACAATGTATGTAGATAAAGCCAGTGGCTGGTGGGTAGGTGTCACCACAGTTTCAAGAATAACCCATCATGTCAAATGCTATCAAAACACTTGGCTGCGTCCAAACTAGACACAAAAACTGGGGATCCTGATGCATGGAATCCGAACTGACTATCACTTGCAGTATCTGTTGGCAGTAGACAGATTTCAATAAGGTTTGAATGCACAGAGCTCCAGGTGACCGGTCTATAGTTACTTGGGTTATTAGGGTCCAAGTGATGCTTTTTATGTACAGGCAGAACAATACCACTTTGTAGAACCCCAAGAGCAATCTTTAATGATAAAATACGCCAATATAACGAAGCAAGATGTTAACGTAACACAGGAGAATTAATCCATTTCAAATGCCCAATTGTCACTCCATCATGACCGGGAGCAGAGTTGCCCTTTATCGCTCTTATCATGTTGCTGATATGATCAGGGGTTACACTGGTAGTTTCATGGGAGGACTCTAATTCAGTGAATTTATTTCGAACAAATTTACTAATATTTAACTGCTCCTCTGATAACGTGGATGTATAATGATTACTCATTTGATTTTTATTGTAGTTGCCAAGTTGCGTAACAGAGAGAGAGAGAGAGAGAGAGAGAGAGAGAGAGAGAGAGAGAGAGAGAGAGAGAGAGAGAGAGAGAGAGAGAGAGAGAGAGAGAGAGAGAGAGAGAGAGAGAGAGAGAGAGAGAGAGAGAGAGAGAGAGAGAGAGAGAGAGAGAGAGAGGAATTTACTTTTCTGTTCACATGCCCATTAAGCATATTCCAGGAGAAAGTTATGATGCGTTTAAAAGCATCGATTAACTTATCATAGCTTCTATTAATTTCACCCCGTGTGCATCTTTTGTTCTCCCGTCTTATTTTTTTTCTTTTTTAGCATTCTTTATGTAGTCATAAACCACATCAGCTTTGGGCCTGCCTGCATCTGCCCATGGGGTCCACCAAAGGCGCTTTCTATTGCGCAGGTAGGATAGACGGCGACACCAGTAAAATTTGGGATTATGACTTTTAAAGGCAGTAATGCCCTAGTCCACAGCAGCAGAATGAATTGCATCAGTAACAAGACTGATGTGACTATTAACAGTCCTCATTATAAAATTGACTAAAGTGGGATTTATTTTTGGTGTCTTATCTGTCCTTAAACCAATCAAGCAGAGCCCCAGCTATACCTAGCTTCCTCAGTTTGTGCAGTAAGGCAGGATGATACACTTTATCAAACGCCTTGAGGATGTCATAAAAGGCAACTCTTAGTTATTTCTGCATGTCGATAGCTTTCGTAAATTCATTATACAAGAAAACAAGCTGGTTGATAGTACCATCTCCAGGCATATAAGCAGATTGTTTATCAGTTAAAGCAAAATTATTCCTCAGAAAATTAAATACATGCTTGAAAACCACATGCTCAAAAGCCTTTCATAAGCAACTTAAAAAGGGTATTTGTCGACAGTTACTACAGAAACTGACATCACCACCTTTTGGGATCGGGGTTACATTTTCATTTTCCAGTTGAAAGGGAACATACTTTTGTTGAGGGATAATTTGAATAGTCTCGTGAGAGAAGGAGCGATGGATGAAGCAGCCTCCATGAGCAAGACTTGGCTAACACCGTCATGACCGGTAGCCTTGATAACATCAAGTTAAGCAAGTATACAATAGACTTCGTCATCTTCAAAGATCTATTTTGCAGTGTGTTATTGATGCCTGGAAATAAGTGTCATCAACCCGACTTTGTTGCAAGAAAAAAGGAGTTCATAGCCTCAGCTGCTTGTTGTCAGATAGAATAACGTTATCAACCAATAAATAATTGTTATCAATTTGCTTTCCCGCAATAAAATAATTAACTGTCTTCCATCAACCTTTACCATTTTTGAGCAGTTAATCGAGACAAACGGACGTTTAAAATAATCTTTTTCGGCGATTCTCAAGTCAGTAATGTATGCATTTCTTTATTGTCGGAAATAGCGCCAAAGATAAGTTTTATTAGAAATTTTACAATTCTTTGCTCTTTTGTGGATTCTATCAACCTTCCGTTTCATAGCACGAACACTACTCGTGTACCAAGGTGCATCATCCCGCCTTACAGTCATAGTTCTATTTGATATACACTGCCTAGCAATGTCAAAAAAAGTGCTAGTCCATAACTTACACATTTTATCAATGTCGTCCGTGTCGAAGCAGGGGTCCCAGTTAATGGCATTTAATGTATTCCTGAATTCGTCGAAATCTGCCTTAGAATAAATCCAAATAAACCTTTCAAAAGAAACATTTCTCTCCACAAGAGCATGTTAAATGTTCATATATAGGCTATGCCTGTCTCCCAATTGCCTTAATAAAATATGTTTAAACCAAACATTCTTCATTTGTTGCGCAAAATTGTTGAGGGTTGGAATACACTCGTACCCTAATTTTCCACCACCAGTTCTGTGCTGCGGTTATGTGCAATTCTGGTTTGGGTTTGCGACAGTTCTGTATCGCCATCTGACGCCTGTATGGCGAACTAAATATAATAGTACTCACAACAGCTGCAGGAGCATGGATTGAAATTAAAAGCTTGTGCATGTGCTACAACCTTTATATAGAAATTAATGTTCGTTCCTTTCGGATTCGTAGTTATTTGCCCATTGCGTTTTTGTATTCTAATCGGTACCCGGTCAAAGCGTTCTCGCGTCAATCTGTCTCCTTGTTAAAGCGGCCTGAAGTCTGAGTCAACCCGGCCCCACGTCAAACCGGCCTCAGGTCAAGGTGGCCCGCAGTCAAAGCGGCCTCCGCTCCCCCTCCCCATCTTTATGTATATATAAATATAAATATATTAATAGATTTCGGAAAGCTACCCCTTTAACACGCAGGCACCGTGGAGCGGGGTACGTCCAGGATGCGTCCATGATAGCATAAAATGAGAAATATATACAAACCAACATACATCTAAGACATCCATGACAGCATAAAATGAGACATGAGAAATATATACGAACCACTATACATCTCCGTGTGTTAAAAGTAATAAACTATTATTTCCGTGGAGTAGTACTAACATCATGTAGAATGTCCGCAGCTAACCCTATTGTTCAGATAATCTTTACGGCGGGACCAGGCACCAAGCAGGAATTTTTTGCACACATTGTCAAATTCAGAATGGCGGTTTTATTTATGTCTGAACTGTTGTGTCCTAAAAGCATGCATAATTTAGAAAACAATGAGCCTTCATGAATCCATGCCAAATATATGTATTACCACTCGTAGCCAGTCTGGACTCCACTAATTTAAAACACTCTTCCGTAGATCGGTAAATTTGGGGCAGAGATAAAGAAAATACTCCAAATTTTCTGTTCCTGTACTACATATAATAGAATTATCATGTTCCGATATGTCCCATCTGTGTAGATATACTGTAGACCGAGGCAGTTAGTTCTCGCTTTGAATTTTAACCTGGCGCCATAAAAACCATTGTGAAGAAATAGGTCATTTTCTGCAGTAGAACAGACTTTAAGACATTCATACAAAGACAGTGTACTCAATTTCATCCACAAATTCCTGATTGTTTAAACTGCATTCTTAATTTATAGTACACATCTGGTAAAAATTCATTTCCTTTATGAACTGCATGGCCCAGACTGACATTGACGAATGTTTTGCTAATTTACTTTACGTGAGACTAACAGGACGGCGCTCTGTCCTTAAATTTACGTAGTAATTCAGAAAGAAAATCTGTTAACAAAGGCGTGTTTTTCAAGTGACACTGCAAGCGATGAAGATACTTAGCTCTTTGCTTGTCCAAATACATTCTAATAGGCAGCCAGCCAAAATCGCCTAGCGTAGCTGGGATGGTCGGGGGCGCCTTTATGCGTGAAGTGATTTGAAGGACAGCTAAGACACCAAGAATAATCCCACTTTAATCAATCCTAGCTCAAAGTGCATTTGCTTTAGGATAACAAATCATATATGTGTGTAATCGTCATAATCCAAAGAATTCACATGTTCTGTATTTGGGTGTGTGTGATGTTAATTGTTGAATAAGCAATTGAAAGTTAACCGCAGAGCATCCACCCCGTAAATGTCGATATAAGTCACTAATTATTTGTGATAAAATCATAATTACGCTTGCATCTTAATCCTGACATATTGGAAAAAAAGAAAACAAACAAACAAACAAAAAAAAAAAAAAAACGCTCATGCGATTTTTTTATGTTTGGTTTAGTTTTTCTGCTATCCATCCTCAAAGTTTGACGTTTCAATTTTCCCTTTGGTTTCCAGGATGTTCATTTTCTTCATTTCACAGAAAAGAACGAAGCAAAATTTTGAAAATCGCTGAATCAGTTTTGCAGTGCAGACATTACAGAATCAAAAACCGTAAACCGTATTAAATTTCGCCCTGCCGTTTTCTTGGAATAACCATTCTTAGGTGGGGTTCTCGTCCTATTATCCTTTCTGAGAAAACAAGCTTCAAAGGCCTTTGATGTTGAACATTTGCCTCTCAAACAATACCGTTTGCTCAAGTTGGGCTGATATTTGTACGAAACGTAGCAACCATCGTCCCTTAAAGGTCAAATGACAAGCATATCCTTAATTTGTCTATTTTTGACGTTTATAGGTTCACAAGTGTCATATGATAATAACCCCTACCTGTAAGTGTTCGATTTTACCCAGTACAAATAAAAAAAATCCACTTTTTTGACCAACAACGTGCAAAACATTTATTGTGGCTAATGTCTCATTGTTGCCACGAGAGGGCGTTTTGTGACGTCATTCTTGTGAGTGGCAAGCAGAAAGAAAAATGGCGGAGTACATGTTTGGATGGGAGAGTGACGAAGAATCAAGTTTTGGGCCGGAATTGCAAATTAGGAAGACTGTTCAGCCATATAATTATGAACCCCTAGCGAAGAGGAGATGTGTTGAACAAGTGAGAGAAGAAGAAAGCGATGAAACTAAGGAAAATGTGGAACCAACAGACGATGATGACGAGGGTCACACGGACATATCATGGTACGTGCCGCAAGCGGCAAACTTTTTCACTTTCTCGGTATCGAAATTTGGCGCAGTATGACCACAAACCATACGGTTGTAGGGTTTTAGAGTGGCTGATTCGAAATTGTTTAAATATGTAACAGTCGATGTTAGACACAGCGCTCTTTTCTCGTTTGTAATTGTAAGCTGGACAGAGTTGAAATGCCAGGTTTTGGTCCGTTCAATCACCGTACGACAGACTTTATCATGCTACGGTTACACTGAGCCAGTGACGGAAAACAATCGGAGCCTGTCTACAAAGTTGAAGGACTAGCAGACTTTTTTTTTTACGAACATTTGGTTCATTATTTATCATTTAATGGGGGAATTTCGTTCATGAATGATGTCTGCAGTAGCAATTGCTATGGACAATAACAGCGGTACAGGCAATACACATGCAGTAGCCAGTTCTGGCCAGAGGGACGCGGTTATCTGAATACACAATCAGCTTATCTCAGTGTTATTCACACCTCGGCTTGGCCACCGGTACTGCACCCGGGGATCCACTTCATCATGCAATATACAGAATAGTAAAACTTCCAGGTGCTGACTGAATGCGATTATGATGGGCTGAAACCCGCGGATATATTGAAGCCTTATGAATTAATTATTGGACCCTGTAAGTTGCATGTTGAACAAGTTTTCTGGATGAGGTATGGGTTGGGGGAAAGAGGAAAGGGCTTATAGAATGAAAGAGACATCATGAAAAACCATACTTTGAAGTCCAATTTGTCCACCCAAGTTTATAGCATGATCCATCTGATCTTGTGTCATTATAGGACTTGGTATAAAATCTATGGATCAATAAAAGCACATATGAACAGATAAATCAGTAGGTTTTAGCCCCCCCCCCTCCGTGAAAATAGAATAGCTTGTCCCAAAGCTATCTACAATAGCAAAAAAAAAAAAAAAAGAACAATATTCAGGTTGTTTGACTGCCTTTTTTTTTAACCTAGTGAATCGAAACAGTGCATATAAATCTCAAAATCAATACCTTCTTGGTTTTCATTTTTGTCTCTAATGTTGAAATTGATAAGGATCTCAAATTCAAAACTATGCATTTTGAATTGCACAGCCAATTGAGCTGAATATTCAGCATGTGATTATTCTTTACAACAGTAACTTCTTGATCACCCAAAGCGTTACCAACTAAATAATCAAATGAACACATGAATATTTTCCATAATTTTTATTGTTCATAAAATACATTGGTATGTTCAATTTACCCTATCTCTTACTGCAGGTGCAACTGTACACATTGCGTCCCAATGAGGACCAAGAATGAAAGGAAATGCTGTAGGCATTATGCTCCCGTGAAGGCCATGATGGATAGAGTAGGTGTGAGCTGCATCACTAAACATCCCGGATTTCAGCCAAACTGCCAAAATATCTGGGTGCTCCAGCGGTCATTCTTGGACTTCTTAGATGATTATGGGCCAGTTGGAGACGAGGAACCGATTCACAAGTAAGTAAATATCAACATGAAAATAAAGTAGGGGAAGGTCGCCGGGATTGGACCCCCTAACTTCATCAGCCTGCTACAGGAAAACAAAGAAACTTTTTCACGTGTTGAAGTATGAAATGAATCGGCATCCATAAGCAGATTACTATGGTACTACCAAAGACCAGTTTATGTAAAGAATAATTCAATTACGACAAAAAATAAGATTTGATGAAAGTGTCCCAATCGAGGATACCTCGTTTTCGATTGGACCACATGGTTTCCACAAATGGACCGCCGGCCCATCAATGTAAAAATGGATTGAATTCTTATATTTTGAGCTTAATATTGTGAGATAATATTAAAACTTCAATGATGATTTTTTAAATTTGGCCCATATGTCCACTTTTAGACCAAAAATAACATGTACCCTGAATTGGACCACCATCTCCTCGATTGGACCACCAAGGCACAAACGGTCCTATCAAGGAAGTTTTTTGGTTCCAATCAAGGCAACTGGACACTACTTTGAATAAATTAATATTGACCTTGACCCCGAATGTTTTTCTGAAACTATGTTTAGGCATTCTGAAGTGAACCTTTATTCCTACGATACAACTAACATTTTGTTTCAAAACGAGTTGTTAACTTAATTTTACACCCAATAATGTGCCACCCTAAAGTTAGATCAGACTTGACAGTTTCATTAATCTGCATAAATTTACAGCAAAATGAGGAGACTGGTACCCACACCTTTCATGGCATTCTGGAAAGTTTCAAAGGAAGTATTTACAATAGCCCATCAGACTTCTGGACACAAAGGGGCTTCAGGAGAGAAGTAGTCCAATCGAGGCAGTGGTCCAATCCCAGCAACCTTCCCCTACTACTGTGTGCATATCTACATATTCTTTTTGCAGTATCCTGTATACTGTCCATCAGATCCAACAATGTTCACTGGTTGTTGGAAGGAAATGTCCACTGGTTCCATACTATGTACATCACCCCCCCCCCCCCCCAAAAAAAAAAACAACATAAAAAATGACACTATGCATATATTAATTGTTTGTGACTTATCAAGTTCTTCTGACACCGCCATAAAATTTTCAATTCTTTTGTGGATATTTACATGAAAATAAAGTAATTCCATGTGCCTATATACATATATTCCCTGACTGAATATTGTGAGTAAATGTCCTCATGTTACTATGAAAGTTCTTGTGACACCACCATAAAATGTTCAAATTCTGTTTTCCTTTTATGTTGCAGACTCTACCGCTATGTAGCATATCGCATATTCACGAGATGGATCTGGGGAAAACTTGGCCGTGGTAACCGTCGACCTGTGCCTGCATGTGCGGTCTCTGCAATCAGAGGGAGTTTTCCAGAGGAAGATCAAGTCTACAAAGGGTTTTACTTGAGAGGCCCATTGCTCAGCGACTGAAACGGACACATAGTTCCTCTGCAAGCTTGAGTTTGTCGGGCTTGTCATATTTCCAGGCAATTGGCTGGACCACAGATTCCACTTGCTCCAGTTTGTCAGCATGATGCCTTGCGAGTCGGTAGCTGGGATACTGTGTCCTCAAGTTATGGACTTCCTGGATGAGATCCTTCACATAGCCTGAAAAGAGACCAGCTGGGGTTTGAGACTACTCATTGATGCATGTCTTTACTTCTTATTTTACTCGCATCTGATTGCTGTGATAACAACTGTGCTGGAACACAATTGTTTCATTTACCAAGCCTGCTGATGAACGATCCTTCACCTTGCATATTCATAATGAGGATGTGATAATTTGTTTATTCGTTTATAATGATACAATGAACGATCATACTGGCACTGCCTTATTTTATGCCAGTGTGTGCACTCACCATATGTACATTTGCACTTCATGGTCTTGATAGTTGGTGCTCCCTTTTTAGCCTTTGGAAATGACACATTGGTGAGGTTGTCAATCACATGAATAAAAGAGCCTTTGAAGTGCGGAAAACATTGTTAAGCGATTTGTCAAACGGCGACGATCTGGTTTCAAAGCGTGACGTCATGGAGGTGGCCCTTTGGACCCCGTGACCTCAAGCCTGGCAATGAAACTTGAGTTGCCTCAATTGCTTCGGTGGGGCGGCCCACAGCCGCTCGTGGTCAGTGGACGGATGGTGGATTTGGCCTTCCGCCCCCTACCTTTTCATCCCGTTTTAAGGGATAGTGTTTTATCGCATTTACTCCTATCTGTATATTTTATGTAGTTAGTTTGTTAGACTTGTCTGTACACTTTTTATTTATTTATTTATGAATATATTTACCCTGGGTAGCCCTTTCAGAGCAAAGCTCTGTTCTTACAAGGGGCCCAGCATACATCAAGATAATAAATACAAATACAAGTAAAACACATTATTATATTATAAACATATTTATTTTACCTGGATTGCCTAGGTAGTACAAAATTACTAATCTGGAGGCTCTATAGACATACAACGCAACACATGGTCTATGTACAAGACGCACAGGACAAGTACAATGAAAGATATATGTTAAACGGAAAGCATTACAGTCCTATATATCACAATAAAGCATACATCGTCAAGTTTATACCTCACATAAAATGTACAAATAACCCATCTATTAACGATTCAAATTAGTTTCAGCAACATATGACACACCAGACCTTAAAAGTGAAACCTCCGAGTATTGATTATGAATTTTTGTACACTTGAAAAAAATTGTTGGTTAACTTCAAGTGTAAAGTCTGTGTTGCCATATAACAGAATTTCCACCAAGCGTTCACTAGCTACATGGACCATTAAGCTTGAGTGAACCCCTGGTGCGACAATATCTCTAATTTCCTTCAACAGGTTTAAACGGGGGGGGGGGGGGGGGGGGGGGGGGGCAGCATGTAGCGGACAAAAGAGAAAGAAATGAATAATATCTTCGATGGGATGACCACAATCACACGATGAAGAGGCTATAACGTTTATTTTGAAGAGATGTGCGTGTAGACCTGAGTGACGTAGACGTAACTGGGTTTGGCAAATATTGGCAAAACGGTCACCATGAGCGTGGTATGGGGGGGACATTATCAATGGCCAACAAAGTTTGTTTGAGGGTTAATTTGAATTTTGATAGAGAAATAGAGCTACGTATGTCGTCCGGGAGGTCGTTCCACGATTTAACTACTGAATGCAAGAATGAATCACCAAACCGTTTTGTACGAAATTTGACCTGTCTCAAATACTGCGGTGTTCTAAGACTACGACCACTGGTATCTGCTGGTTTTAAGGGTACTATACTTGATAAATATTCGGGACACAATCCGTGGTACATTTTGAAGAAAGCAACTAGTTTGAAATATTTACGCCGGTCTGCTAGAGTTTGCCACCCTAATTCAGAGAGTAGACGGTCAAGCGAGGTGTGGCGGCGAGCGCCCGTGCAGATTCTGGCCGCTTCATATTGCACGGACTCAAGAAGGTCCGAGAGTCCTTTGCTGCAATTATCAAAAAGCACACACCCATATTCAAGTATCGGACGCAGCATAGTGAGATATAGTTTGCATAAGGTATTTCTAGATAGTTTGAATTTCAGTCTCTTCAAGACAGCAAGACGTTTACTGGCTTTATCTATAATTCTCTCAATATGTGCATTCCACGTTAAATTTGAAGATAGAGTTATCCCCAGGTGAGTGTGGCTGGTTGTTTCCGGTATGACTTGATCACCCAGAAGTAATGGAGGATGCTCATATTTGTCGCGTTTTGTCGAAAATATTAGAGAAAGAGATTTCACTGCATTAAATAAGACGTGCCAAAGATGACCCCACTGGTCAACTTTTCTCAAATCACCATTCATGCGGTTCGCTGAGATGGTGGGATTTTTTACAATTTCAATGATGCTAGTATCGTCGGCAAACAATCTTATATCACATGATATGTTATCTACAATATCATTTACAAATACAAGAAATAAAAGGGGTCCAAGAATAGATCCTTGGGGAACTCCGGCTTCCACGGGGAGCCATTGTGAGCAGTGGCCCTGGATGACCACTCGTTGCCGACGATTTGAGAGATAACTACGTACCCAACGTACCAATGATGCTTCAAAACCCAATTGGCGTAGTTTGAACAATAGTCCCTCGTGCCAAACACGGTCAAAGGCCTTGGAGACATCTAGAAAAACTATTCGAGCTTCCTTGTGGTTCAACACATTGAACAATATATACACAAAAATATATACAATACTACATAGTAGCAGGGGTACCAAAATGATTTGAAAAGGGCATCCGATTCAGAAATAAAAGCGTTTATATAATACTTTAAAAGTAGGCAGGTCTTCTGCTCTCCTGATAAAATCTGGTATGGCATTCCAGGTGATAGCACCATTGTAAGCGAATGACTTTTTAAAAACGTTGCGATTTACGGTTGGTACTAAAACATTTAATGTAGTGGTACTTCTTGTGTTGTAAATATTTACATCTGACACACGAGTCACTTGATCTGACAGATAATGCGGTGCTAAACCATATATACATTTATACATTAAGACTGCAGTGTGAAAACGCCTGCGTTCACAGAGGGTTTGCCAACCTAGAACTTTTACCAACTCTTCACCTCTGATGTCTCTATAATTAAAATTTCCTGTAACTATCCTGGCTGCCGTATTTTGCAAACTTTGCGCCTTACGTGATCCCTCATAGCCACAAACATCCCAACCGTATCACAATAGTCCAATAGAGGTTGAATACAGGCTATATAAATGAGTTTTAAAGCCTCCGCAGGTAAGACAGATCTTAATTTACGTAATACAAAGAGCTTGCCGTTCACAACTTTACACAAGTACGAGATATGTTGACTCCACTTAAGGTGATTGTCAATAAAAATACCAAGGTACTTAGCCGATTCAACATGTTCAAGTGAAAACCCATCCAAAGTTATTTCAAGATCAGCCTGATTTGTAAAGTTGGACACCAAGAGCGTGTTTGATTTAGGCATATTAACACAAAGTCTGTTACCAGTCAGCCATGTGAATGCTTCGTTTACTGCGAGCTGTAAATTGGAGTTGACCTCGCTGGTTCGTCTCGCACAAGAATAAATAAGTGTGTCATCGGCGAATAAGTTACATAATCCAGAAAAAACATGTTGCCCGATGTCATTAACATACAATAAAAATAACAAAGGTCCAATTATCGACCCTTGAGGTACACCAATTGTGACGTCTTTAAAGCTTGACGCTTGACCTCCGCATTTAACCCTTTGCTTTCTTCCCGATAAATAAGACTTGAACCAAGCTAGCTCAATCTGTTTTACACCATATTTTTCCAATTTCTGTACAAGTATCTCATGATCAATCGTATCGAAACACTTTTTCAGATCTAATAAGCACACACCAATGCATAAGCCATCATTAAGATCATGCAACCAATCATCAATAGCCTTATGTAAACAAGTTTGAGTTGAATGGTACCTTAGATAAGCTGACTGATCAGGAGTAATGAAATCATATTCCTGTAGATAATTTAAGAACTGCATTTGAACTGCTTTTTCCAACGACTTTGCAATGTGGCCGACAATAGAGATAGGTCTGTAATTAGATTTCTCCATAACATCGCCATTCCCTTTGTAAATGGGTGTAACACAGGCAATTTTCCAGTCAGGTAGTACAGTAGACTTGGCAAGTGAAAGATTGAAAATATGAGACAATGAATCAGCAAGGAAACTGGCACCTAAGTTCAATAACTTTGTGTCCATATCCAGCACATCAATGTTACTTGTCGTCGGTAACTCTTTCAAAAACCTAAACACAAAGTCACCAGTGATTTCACGAAATTTAAAATTATAAATACTGTCAGGACCTTTCCAAGGCATCTCAGCGGCCAAGGCATAATTATTTGCTGTAACCGTATGTCCAACAGAACAAAAGTTGGCGTTAAGCTCATCAACAGTTGACTCTTTCGGTACCGAAACCGTCGATTTCTTGCTGGGATACACCTTTCTAAGAGCAGTCCATAACCTTTTGGGTTTGTTCTTTTCTTCAACCATGACATTTTTAAAATAATTTTGTTTCGCATTTCGTATGACCGTCGTGACTCTGTTTCTAGTAATCTTGTAAAGTGACCACAAGTTGGTATCATTATTTTCAGTAGCAGCTTCATGTAAAAAGTCGCGCTTATATATCAATTTAACAATATCATCAGTGACCCAGGGATTTCTCCTATCCCTCAATCTACGTTCTGTAATAGGTGCATGTTTATTCAATATACGGAGCACTTCATTTTTCCAAGTAGCCCAGGCATTCTCAAGATCCTCAATATCATAAACAGACTGAATAGTGCTGGAATCCCTGAGATCAGTTATAAAATCATTCTCATTAAAATCCTTAAAATCCCTGAAACGGAGGACTTTGTGTTCTTTCAGGATTTTGGGAAAATTTAATTCGGTGAATATCATATAATGGTCACTTAAAGTAACCTTATTCACACCTGATTTAACATGATTATTGCTCATACTGGTAAGAATAACATCAATAGTGGTCGAAGTGGTTAAAGTTACCCTTGTAGGATCTGTAATTAGTTGTTTCATACCATACAATTGCTCAATATAATGTACAGGATTTTTGGACAAGGTCTTATCCAATTTATAGTCAAAGTTTAAGTCACCCAACAAGATAACCTCTTTCTCTTCTGCAAAGTCACCTGATAATGAGTCGAGTAAAGCTTCATAATATTCTACATTGGCACTGGGTGGCCTGTATGCTGAGCATAATAAAAAAGATGGTCGTTTAGGCAGTTTAATTTCAACCCAACACGTTTCAGTGATACCATTATTCGATAAGTCTTGTCTTGCCGTTGCACCGATATGCTCCTTCACATAAAGTAATACACCTCCACCTGCAGTATTTCTGTCCCGTCTGAATATTTTAAAACCAGGTATAGCTATTAAAGAATCAGAAATATCTGGATTAAGCCAAGTTTCGTTAACACAGAGAATATCAATAGCATTGACCGTTATCAACTGATTGACCATGTCTAATTTGGGATATAAACTTCTGACATTTAAGTGAGCAATGACAAAATTGGAATGCTTAATTGCTGCTGGTCGAAGTCTTTGATGAGATCTCATACTAAGAGATGGCAACACAACATTACTTGCCGTATTAGAATTGGCAGAAATTGTGTTTTCTGGGTTTTCACAAATGTCAGAAAAGTGATGACAGTCATGAGAGAGTACGCTGAAAGGGTTTGATGTAACGAGACTGTTCGGATGCTCAGAACACTTTATATGTCGATTGTTCCCGTATTTTGGTAAAAACCCAATTCATTTTTGATACAATTTTGTATGTTTCTAGTGAAAATATCGACACCTTTGTTATTGAAATGCACGCCATCCTTTATTAAGCACTGGGCATCGATATTGTCATTGTCTATGAAAGTCCATTTGTTCCTGGCGCAAATGAGGCTGATGGCTGAATTTACGAGCCTCGTTTTTGTACGGTACTTGAATTGTTTCCTGTAACATATGCTTGAAAGAGCTATGTTTTGTATATTCGAGAGTTTACTAAGTTAGCTTGTCATTAATTTGTTGTTGTTTTTTTTTCTCAATGAGTTTCATTTCTCTTTCCAACGTGGGTTTTGTATCGCTGTTTTGTGTGTTTTCTCTTCTGTTCACGTCTATGCTCATTTCGATGTGTTTATTTGCACTTTTATTTCCTCCTCCCTGGGTTTCGATAGCTATTATTGTGTACGTGGGTATTGTTGATTAAAGTGCCATTTTTTTCCTCGCCTGTCTTTTGTGTGCAGGACCACTGGGGTAATCCAGCGCGGCACGGCTTTTGAAGGGACATCGTCTGACGATTCCCGCTCCTCGTGAACATTTTTTAAGTCTTCCTTCATTAGAAGGCAAAAGAAGCAAGATAACTATAAAGTAAACCACTAAGGCTATGATATGTTAGCATGTTTGCATCTTTTCCCTGCCCGCAGACATACTTTCGGCATGCCGCCTGATTTCGCGGTGCCGCCGCATGCCACTCTCCTTTTGCCATGGGCCGTTGCTACCTGTAGCCACGTGACAGGCTGTTAAATATGATTGACGGGTGGCATTGTTCCGTTTCGCTGCTGAAAACCAGGAGAATGAGACATGGACGTTCGGGTGTCCACATGCCGGTGTATTTTGTGGCGTTTTTCTCATATTTCTACTTTAGTTAAAAGCTTGAAAGTTTGACAACTTATAGAAAGGACATCCATTGTGTATAAACCGTTAAAATCTTAAAATCTGCCATGCAAAAGGTTTTTGCTGTCTTACCTGTCCATAAAAGGTTAGTTTGTGTTGTCCATCCGAAGTGCACACCCACGAAAAAGTGAGGGTAGCATGACGCTCCTCCATAAACTCTCACCGAAACTAATTCTATTGATGTTCTCGTGCGACGACAATATACTGCTCATGTAACCGTTGCGCCTAAATTACAGCCTTAGATTTTAAGTGTCAGTTAATGTGAATAGAGTCAGTTATAGACTGGGAGAATAAGATTCCTAAATATTTGTAAGTCGCACATTCTTGTATGGGCGTGTGACTTAACATCCAAAATTTTTGTTTTTTTATTCATACGTTTACCGATAATCATGACTTTTGATTTTACGTGATTAAATTTCATACCTCCGTCATATGGCAAACTGGCTGGCTACCATTAACATCCTGGATAGCTGTACATCTGAACTAGCCATTAGCATAATATCATTGGCGTACAATAAAGCTGGTATGGTCTGCTGATTAAAAATGATTCCTATTTTTTCTTTCTGTAATGCCACAATCAAACCCATCATGGCTACAGAGAATGAAGCAGCGAAAGGATACATCCTTGTTTAACACCATTAAATGTCTGAAACCAGTCACTTTCAAATTGTCCAAGAATCACCTTGTTTTAATCTTTTTCGAACAAGCTGAGTAAAAGTGTCCATGTTTTTCCTTAAATTACACTTCCCCATCAATTTACAAATAATTCATTTTCGTTTAATTGTATCGAATGCTTTAATCATGTCCAGAAATGCCAACCATTTTTTTCTTTATTATATTTTCGTAGACTGCATATGTAAGCCTTTTAGTGTGAAATATTGATCTTCAAGTCCACCTACCCTTACGCCACGTTCCATTTTAGTACCCAAGAATGCCACTTTCCTAAAAAAAAAGAAAAAAAAAACAAAAAAAAAAGAGACGTCATATATTGTGTTTCTAACACTGACGAGAATACCTTATAAACATATGATGTGATCGTGATACGACCATAGTCGCTTAAATTTTCAGGCTTGTCCTCTTTAAACAGAAACGTAACAATTCCTTTGTACCAGTCACCTGGAAATGTTTCTAATAATTTTCACAATCTGAAAATTTTTGCGAGCAAAGTGTAAAGATTAGGTCCTCGATTCTTTAGAAGAATTGAAATTTTGGATTTTTTTGGGGTATCAAATGGTGCATTTTGATGCAACACAAAGCTTCTAAAAGTTCGTCTGTTATGGCAAATCTACTTACCAGCAGTATCCATCTTTAAATTTGGTGGGGGACTGGGATCTTTAGAGCAGTTGCAAGAGGATACCATAAATAAAATCTGTAAGACCTATTGTATTTGTGTCTTTTTGTCCAAAACCACTTCCTAGAAGTCATCACCCTATTCCGCAGTCCGAACTCTTTACTCTCCATAAGCTAACCTGTCCCTGTCTAACTTATATACATAGAAGTACTATTGTCCATATTGCACACGTTCCTCTGTAAAATTTTGACATAGGCTGTATTAGCCCAAATAAATTAAAGGGTCTTCAGCGGGTAACTACTCAACATGTTTTGGAGTCTTTACTCGTACATGTGTCTCTGAGTAGCGTCTCCTTGTCTAAGCTAAATATTCAGCAAAGACAACCCACATAATAATGAATAAATGTGAACGTGGCAATTGATGAATTAGCTAAATACATGAAGTTTTGCTTATAAATGCAGAGCTTCATATCAAAGAAGAATACCTGTCAAACAAACCATAATTACCAAATTTGCATGGTACAGGTTCAGATGAGAACAATTTGACTTACCCCTGAACCAATATGTACCCTTTCTAGCTGGACAGCTTATCCTAGTTAAATCATCCGCCAATGTTTAACTGAAGTGGAAACAAGCTGGTGCATTATATTCAGTCCCAGTGATTGTAAAATAAACAGTTGCAGCTAGACCACCTATATAAACCAAGGGAAATCCTAACGAGGACTACAACAATGTACATCCTGCACCAGAGATGTAAAACAAACTCCATGATGACACCTACTCCTCAAACAATTAAGCTCTATTTAACTGCCAACCCTGGGTCAATGTGTCAACTTAATGTGTCAGGTTTGTGACATTGGAGAAAATACTGTCAATTTTGAGTAATTTTTTAACATTGAATAAATGTGCATTTAGGCATATCAGAAAAGAATGAAAGTCATAAGCATTTTTGCCAAAAACATGCTATCAAAACAATTTTTCTTAACAGGATTTTAAGTACAATTAGACAAACATGTAACTGTCGTAGGCCGCTTGCCAAAAACCTATGGTGGCTCAATGGTGCAAACCAAAAGGGATTTTTTTTAACCTTAAAAACTCGTAATTACGTGATTTTATCTCGTAGTTACTAGATTTTAATTCGTAATTACGAGATTTTATCTCAGGACACGGAGAGACACACAATATATATACAGTACGTACAAGACAGTTACAAACTATGTTACCAAGCGCTTTGTATACATGGGAAATATTGCCATCACCATATACAAATATCAGTAGTGAAAGAGACCATATACAAATATCAATAGTCAAAGATGCATTAAAGATTGATTGGGATAATATAGTGGAACATGATGACACTGTGCGTTCCATTTACTATTGACAATAGCAACCGGCAGTAATTATAGCAATTTAGTCAGTGTATATATATACATATATATATATATATATATATATATATATATATATATATATATATATATATATATATATATATATATATATATATATATATATATATATATATATATATATATATATACTTAATTTTGCTCAACGTACAGCCCTACATCATAAGACAGACAGCATAGAGAGCGTTTTTAACTGATATAATTTAGCCAGTTGGTCACATTGACTTAAAAAAGAAGAGGGGATAATGTTGCCTGATTAAGGAAAGGATTAAAAAAAAAAAAAAACGTGTACTTTCAACCAGGTAATTTTGTACTGCATCAGATATCTGTATGTTGAAAACATCTGGCAGTTCTTTGCTACCAAAGAGGAAAATGTGAATCAATATTTCGGTAGCTATATAGATTATCAAGTTAGGGTGAACGCCCGGAGCTAAGATAGGTATTGTATTATCGAAGAGTTTCTTTCCAGGAATGGCATATTTAGGACAAAAAAGGAAGAAATGAACAACATCTTCAGTCGGGAAAGAACGGGGGCAAGTAGGACTTGGAATTACATTTTCTTTATAAAGGTCAAAGTTAAGTCTTGAGAGGCCCACTCGCAGCTGGGTGAAGCAGATATTAGAAAAACGATTCCCGTAGGAAAAGAAGTCAGGGACATCGTCCACTGCTAACAAGGTTGTCTTGAGTTTTGATTTGAAGACTTGGTGCGAGATAGAATCTGTAATATCAGTAGCTATGTTATTGCAAAGTTTGATAGAATCAGGGAGGAAAGAGCTGCCAAAACGAAAAGTCTTGCACTGGATGGTCCTAATGGGTCTGGAATGACGTGTTTTTCGACCAAAGTTTGGAGGTGGCAGGAGATTGGATGGATAGGAAAGTGTCAGATCATGGGTCATTTTGTAAAAAAAAAAAAATAATAAAAAATAAAGATTAATTTAAAGTATTTACGACGGTTAGCGTGGGTAGGCTATCCGAGTTCTTGTAAAAGCTTGATATGACAGGTGTGCCTCAGGGCACCAGTGTGTATCTTTGCCGCGTCAAACTCAATAGATTTGAGAGAATCTGACAGTGCTTGACCGCAGTTATCGAAGAGGACACAACCATATTCCAGAATTGGTCTAACCATAGAGAAATAAAGCCTGACCAGGTTTTTTTCGGGAAAGTTTCAAGTTAAACCTGCAGAGAAGAGCAATGCGCTGCATTGCTTTATTAACAATACGGGTTATGTCAGTATGCCAAGATAAGTTGCTGCTAAGAGTTGTGAGAGGTGGCCTCAGGTATAGGTGACTGACCAAGATAAACAGGTGGATGGTGACGTTTAATGGTTTTGGCAGTGAAGACAACATATAAAGATTTCAGAGCATTAAAGGTGACATGCCATAGTTTTCCCCAATTATGGATATATGAAAGATTTCTATTTAAGTGATGAGCAGATTCCGTTGGATTAAATGTAACTTAAAGATGTTTAAGTTTAACGGGATGAAATATGCTTGCTGTCTTACAAATGATGCAAAATAATAAATGTGAATCAACTGTTGTTTGGGAAAATTGTAATGAAATTTCTCCGAGTCTAATTTACCCTACCCCACATAATGTGATGATTTATCACATTCACTCACCCTCATTCTATGTCATTTCCTTACCTCAAGTGAATTTGTCAACAATTGAAACAAATGCCATCATTCTACATTTATGTTATTGCATGATTCTTGTTGATAAAATTCATGTTTCTTGTGCATATGGTCGATTCCCACTATCAACCTGTTACTGTCACACACAGATGTAAAGTCAGAATGTTAAACACTCTGGTTCATGTGGAATTACTGGATTAGCAATGCCAGGATTAGAAAAGCCCCCCAAAATATACACAACTGGATTAGGATAGGGTTAACAATTATTTGAGTTAACTGGATGTCTTTTTCATTTTTCAAACAAATGTATAGGTCTTGGATATAGGCTGGAGATATAGTAGCATATAAGTTCTTTGGGGAGGGGGGATTTTTGTGGGAATTAAGAATATGCTAAAACTTGTTTAAAATTGGAATGATGGTCTCCAAAATGTACAAGGATGCACCAATGCAGCAGTTTTTTTCAACAGATTACAGGATTGAGAAAGGGCCTTTTTTACATCTAGTGTAGGATTAAGATAAGGTATTGTACAAAAATGTCCGAGGCACACATCCACCCTGATGTTGAGTATGTGCCCACCCCCCGCGCCGGGGAGGGGGGGGGGGGGGTCCCGAGGAAGCAGACCGTGATGAAGCCCGGAGTGTTGAGAGATGTATCATGGTCTGCTTCCGAGGGACCATTGTTCGTGATATGTCCAAGGCAAACAGTCTGTTAATGTATTATTAAACCTTATATATATATATATATATATATATATATATATATATATATATATATATATATATATATATATATATATATATACATATATATATATATACATATATATATATATGTATATGTATATATATATGAGCATCACCAACAAATGAAGTAAACAAACATACAGGGCCTAAGCCTAATAGTAATACGAATTTTGTGAAAGGTAGAATTCATAATCAGATTCACAGGCCTACAGCTCTATAAATAATGTCCGTATATTGTCCCGTTTCTTGTAGGCACGCAGCAAACGTATCCACTGCAAATTTCGTGCTTGTTTTGGGGTTGTCAGCGTTTTTGGATAACTACATTTCTTTTATAAATTATATCGCTCTGAGATTCGATGCCAAATCGAGCTCGCTTTGGTATCGGCTCCATACATATCTATAGGCCTATGCCATGTTGTTGTCGTCTGCATATATTAAACAGCGACAGCAGTGCCAGCGCCACCTTGTGCCAACTGACAGCGTAAGTGCCAGTTCATGTTACTGTCACTTGGCGGCGCTACAGCTTACACCACGGCTGTTGCGGCTGTTCTACTGGGAAATATCAGTAATTATTGACCGGGCAGGCAGCACACCCTGACCAATAGCAACACGGAACTGATGCTCATTATAATAAAAGATTTAATAATATTAATTAGTCAATGGTTTGGAGTGTACTGCAGCATAGCCCTATATAGCTTACATGAAGGCGGCTGTATTCCACGAGACGTTTGTCGATAGCCCAGTGGAAATTGGAATACAGCTTCCTGAGTGTGAGCTATATGCTGTAGTCCACTCCAAACCATTGACTGATGATTTTACCCCGTTTTTTGGTCTATCCTAAAAAAAAAAGAAAGACAACGCAAGCAAACCTGCGTTTTGGAGGCTGTTTCCCAAGATGCGCTCCTGCGGCTAGTAAATTCACCATTAATTTGGTAGGAACTTGTCTAGTCCTGTGCCATACCCTGAAGGAAATATAAAAAGCTAACGAGAAAGCCTAGTTTAGTGAATTTTGTGTGTATCAGACATCAAATTGTCCATTAAAATAGAGTCCCAAATGCCCTCAAGGTTGTAAAGTCTTAAAACACCCTGGGCATTGTGACGTCATGAGACCTCGGGATTCGCATTTTATGATTGGTGGAAAAAAACAACAGTGTAGGGTTTTATGAAGACCCGAATCCAAAAAGTACGTTGTCTTTAGACTAACAGGTGTGTCACAAAACCCCGGTTTGTTCATAAAACGCTGGGTATTTGTTTCAAGACCTGAATTTTTGCAGAAAAATCCAGCGTTTTGGTCCACAAAAATCATGGTGTTTTTTCCTTGAAACAAAGTCATCAGCCAGGAATTGCGCAGGGATTGAAATGCAATTTTTAGTGAATGATGTATGTATGTATGTTATGTATGTATGTAATGTATGTATGTATGTATGTATGTATGTATGTATATATATATATATATTTATATATATATATTATGGAACCCCGTTTCTTGTTTCACACAGTATTGATCAGATGATTAAATATTTTGATGAGGAGAACAAATCAACTTCATGAGGTGAACAAATGTATATGTTCATGTTATTAAATACGGTCTATTTGTTCCTCTGTGCCCCCAATCATTCGGATGAGCACATTTAATGTGACTGCGACAACATAATGACTGCAGTTATTTCGTTCAAGTTCGTTCATCACCACTTTTTTGCGTTCACAACATGTAAGTCTATACATTGTACGTCTATACATTTAGGAGCTCTGTTTCTTTAACTTGAAATGCCAGAGGATACAAATACCTATAAAACTGAAAAAAGATTTACTGTATCCTAGTCTTTCTTCAGACCCTTTCTTAGCTAATTCGTGATGAAACTAAATAGCTAATGAATATTATACAAATACATGAGTGAGCTGTCATTGCGTGGAGCCAGAACAAGCCCAGGCCGCGAAGCGGTTGTTCTCTCGTCTCCAGGACCGCTTTGCGGCCTGGCTTGTTCCAGTTCAACGTTATGACCGCCCCCCTCATTTATCTTTATAATATTAATTAGCTTCTTATTTTTTTTTAATAACAAATTGTTAAGAAAGAGTCTAAGAAAGAATAATTGTATCCGTATGATTCCCTATGCTGTCTCTAGCAATAAATTATATATTGAAAGCCAAACCACAGAGAGCCGATACAAGCCAGAAAGGAACAACAAAGATCTAATAATTTAACAAAAAACATGGGTTTTGTGTCATGCAACTCAAGGTTTTTGTAGTGAATTCGAAATCCCTTGCCTTGAAGTGTTCAATAATTACAGTACCTTTTTGTGCCCTTACAAAACCCTGGGTTTTGTATCTTCGCAAAACCCGGGATTTTTTTCCTCTTTTTTTTTTTTTTTTTTAACGTATGAAAGACCAAGGATTCATTCCTTGACTTCGATAATCTCCATCCAGCTGTACCTTTTTTCCGAAAAAAAAAAAAAAACAACATAAAACCTAAGGAAAAATACAACCACAGTTAATGTAAATCATTTATATAACCCAAGGTCTGTCTGCCATTTATGCCCCCCCCCCCCCCCGCCCGCACGTTTACATGAGTGGTTTCGAAATTCATATTTATTTAATATAAAACAAAATCGAATAACATGAAAATATAAAGTTTCCTGATGACACGCAAGCACAGCTGCCATTGTTATCTTTACCACTTAACATTTACATATCTGCTTTGTCCCTCCTGAATAATATAATAATAATAATAATAATAATAATAATAATAATAATAATAATAATAATAATAATAATAATAATAATAATAATAATAATAATAATAATGAGGGATCATTATGTTTAGTTTCGGCGCTGTTTGAATTCAGAACTCGTATTTGATGGAGTGTTGCATGGAATTACGTGTAGTCTTTAATGGGCACGTAACATTACCCATTCGGATATTCTAAGCAGAAGCATATTTTTAACCATGTAAATAGTTCCTCTGAACATGCTGCTGGTGATGAATCCAGAAAAAGTGAGCATACTTGTTATGCATAATTACAAATTGTATTAACTTATTGTGATCCATTTATCTTCAGCCAATATATTATGAGGATGGAACATTGCACTATATATATATCTTGAAAAGAAAATGCACTAGACACCACACTCTTGACACATTTGGGTAACCGGAGCCTTTCACCTCTGTGGCCCGGGTCCGATTAACGACCGGGGAAGCAAGTGGAAAGACTTCCTACCCCTCCGACTTTTCTCCGAATCCTTCGGTTTGCTCCACCAAACAAGTAGGTAGGATGTCAAACGCCATCATCTGTGCCATGGAGAGTAATTAATATAGGCTTGGCATGTTTCGTAATCCATGTAAAAGATATGGGTCTATACTTTCTTGACACATTACTCAAAATTGCAGGCTGACGCCCGATGATTATCATTCCAGCCCCCCCCCCCCCAGCGGCAACATTAAGAACTACGTTTGCTAAATCAGCAGAAAAGAATTGTTTCAATTGCCTGGATGAAAATGATAGAGGTAGACTGAACATAATGTACTCAAGTTCGACACGAATGTATTCAGTCTCAAAGTGGCACGTGGTCTTACACTGTTTGTTGACGATCGTTGTTTATTCATGATCCGGCTTGCGAATATTATCCTGGCTGGGACTGGTAGAAAGTAAGAGGCCCAATAAATAATATACACCATCAACCAGCATATATCATATCACTATCGATGCTCTGAAATTAGGTTTCATATATCATACTCCCCCCCCCCCCCCCCCAACTATCATCATTTACAAGTCATTGCATGCGGAATCCACAAATTTCAAAATTACAGACAAGTCCATGCAGGGTTAGTCCCGATTTGATATTTTGAAGAGGTAGTATCTAAAATATATGTATGATTAATGTTAAGAGAAGGTTGATTTGTCGAATGAATGTAAAAGTACAATATGTAATGGGACATGTCTAGTGTGAGCATTACATAAAATTGTAAATACAACGCCATGAAATTACCAGTTGTAGGCAGCAGTGGTCCCCAGAAAAGGAATATTGTAAAAGACACTGGAGTTGCCCCCAGGCAATGAATTAGATAGCAGCACTTGACCGAGGGACCAAGATCACCTGCTGAGTCAAACATAGAGCTTCGTGGAGAAAGTTTCACAGATAGTGGATGCAGGTGCGAAAAAACAGGAGGGTAATTGGTAAAAATATACTGTTTCGTATTTAATACCACTAGATTTCCCTTTTTCGAAGAATAGAAAATCTAAAAGACCATATTTTTCCTATCGTAAATGTCTAAAGCTACAATGCAAGTTACAGTTGAAGCTGAATTTTCAAAAGTGCGTACAGCCGATGTAACGTATGGCAATGGTTTGATCGATCATATGAGAATATGATGAAGACAATCAGAGAATATAGAATTACTATTGTATATAATAAAACACGCATTTTGTATAAATTTGAGTTTGAACTTCACATATAATTGGTACTATTTGTGTCTGTGTTATGTATTTGTTCTGTATTTGTAATTAAAATCCGACAAATATATTAATTCTCACTAATTATAGGTAGTTCGATTTAATCAACCGTAGCCCCACCTAGCTGTCACACAAGAATTGTATTATATCATATTTCAATGTAAGGGGAATACATATATATATATATATATATATATATATATATATATATATATATATATATATATATATATATATATATATATATATATATACTGAACCAAACAAATAACGCAACCCTTAAACTTTTTAACTTAAATATTTATTGTTACTTTCATATCACAGAAACAAATTAGATCCATATTCTGCAGTCTTTTTGGCATAACATGTGAAAAACAAAAACTTGAAACTGTCAACGAGGGCGCGACCAGCTGGCAATAAACAGGGCAACATTGATTTGTAAAGTTTACAAATTGGCGTGTCCACTAATACTGTGTGTGACCACCATCAGCATCTGTAACTGCTATGCAACGTCGGCGCATGGATGACACTAGCTGCTGCACCATCTGCCGGGGCACACGATCCCACTCTTCTTGAAGAGCCTGGCGAAGCTGCTGGCGGTTGGCGGGCACTGGATCCTGTCTCCGAACACGCTGGTCAAGGTAGTCCCAAAGATGCTCAATGGGATTGATATCAGGTGAGAAGGCTGGCCACGGCAAAACGTTAATTTCTTCTCCTTGCAGAAAATCCATCGTCAGTCTAGCGGCATGGGGCCGAGCATTGTCCTGTTGAAGCAAGTGGAGTTGGTGGTTTCTAATGAAAGGGACAGCAACAGCTGAAGGATCTCATCCCTGTAACGGGCAGCGTTAAGATTGCCTTACATGAAGATTAGCTGGGTTTTGGCTGTGAATGAAATTCCACCCCACACCATCACTGATGCACCTCCAAATTGATCTGTTTCCAGCACACAGGCATCTGAGTAGCGTTCTCCCCTTCGTCGCCAAACACGTGTCCTACCATCTGCATGATACAGGGTGAAGCGGGATTCATCGGTGAATAGCACATCCCTCCACTGTTGATGGGTCCAGCGAGTATGGGCAGTAGCCCATTGTCGTCGGGCTTGCCTTCTTTCCTGTGTCAAAATTTGACCCCTGTAAGGACGCCTGGCGTGTAGATGGTGTTCTTGTAGTCTATTACGGACTGTCTGGGCAGATATTCTGTTATTGGTTCTGCCAGGTGTCTGTTGTGCAGATCTAGTGGCTGGTCGAGTTCTGTTCCGCAGATGTGACACCCTGATGTGTCTGTCTTGTGCAGGTGTGGTTTCTCTTGGTCTCCCAGGACGCTGTCTATCACCTGTGGCCCCAGTCTCCTGGAGTCTTGTAGCAAGTCTGGATATAGTGGATTTGTGGACTTGCAGTCTTCTTGCCACCTCTGCTGCAGATAAACCAGCCTGTAGCATGCCAATTCCTCTCTCCCGATCTACTGTTGATAATCGACCCATAGTTCTTGGAATACTGTTCCAAATGAATCCCATGCTGCCCTTTTATTGTCCGTGAGGGGCTTCACCCAACCAGTAAAGGTGCGAATGTTTTAGTCATGTGGGTAACACTGAATCCTGCAGTTGTCCTTGATTCAGCACAACCACCAAACTTTGAAAGCCTCATATCCTCGCACACAGTTACGCTTGGGCTGATTTCAATGTGGCCTTTTCCTGTCCCAGAATCAAAGACTTGGCAACCTTAATTTCAGGTGTCAGAGACTTGTGTAAAATAGCCTGCTGTAGTCACTCTTGATTCATTACAATGACCCCATGGCAAGGTCAGGGTACTCGACCTTGAGATCACACTACTTGGTGCATTATTTTAGACTGATTTAACAACGGTTCGTATATTTCTGAACTTTAAATACAGTTCCAATGTGAAAATAAACCCAAATGAAAAAGTTGCGTTATTTGCTTGGTTTAGTATATATATAAAAAAAATTCTGCAACTCTTGCACCCAATTCGAGTTTCTCCCTTCTTATGGTATTTCTTCTTTAAAAAAAAAACACAAATGTTTGTTAATATAACCCTATAGTGATCTGTTTCATACACTATTATTCTACCGTGTGTTTGGGTATATATTGTCCTTCCTCAGTTTTAGATATCAAAGTTTCTCCAGCAGAGCAGTTCTACCCCGGTGTGACAAAAATGCATGTGCACATGTTTTTGTTCTGCGTTTTTTCTGTTCGTTTACATTTTACTCAATGCATTTAATTTGCAACAACAATACCCTACACATATAACGGGTGATGTAGGATGCTTGTACCATAGCAGAGCATCAATTGATATTCATATGGTTACACTCTATTAGTGTGTTCAATCTCTTACTTGAAGTGTTCCAGTGTCAGGTTCACCACAGGAAAAAATATACATGTTATACTGGATACTTGTACATATGCTGTAACAAAGCATTAATTGATATTTCTATGTTGACATTTTATTAGTGTCCTCACTTCTTTATTTATGCTGCTCTATTCTCTGGTCTGACACAAACACATAATATTTGTGATATAAGACGCCCGCAAAGTAACAAGCGGCTTTAATCATTATTTCTAAGGTGACACTGTACTAGTGTTCTCACTTCTTCATACATGGCAATCCATATCATGGTCTGGCATGAATACTTAATACATGTTGGGGGTTTGGTGCGAGGATCTGGTGTTTTGCGTTGCTAATCCTTGCCATGCCAAAGACATGTTACAATTTGGTAAAACCACCAGGGTTTTCATGAAACAGCTTCATCATTTGAAATGTCGATCTTTGCCCCAAATTTGGGTGATTCACTGTCTGATATGACATAAATACTTAATAATTGAGATGTAGAATGCTCTTAAAGTAACAAAGCATCAATTGACATTCCTATGGTGGAACTTTACTTGCATTCTCTCTTTTTCATTTATTGTGATCCATTTCCTGGTCTGGCATGGATTCATTCATAATTGTATAACATTGGAGATTTATGACGCTTGCAAAGTAATAAGCAGCATTAAATATATTATTATGGTGAAACTGCATCAGTGTGCTCACTTCAGGTATAGATATTTTAAGGTGTTTTTTGTGTTTTTTGTTGTTTTTTTTTCTTGTTTTTGTTTGTTTTGTCTTTGTTTTTTTTGTTTTTTTGTTTTTTTTTTTTGTTTTTTTGTTTTTTTGTTTTCTATTTTGGGGGGGTTGTTTTTTGTTTTTTTGCTGTTTTTTGTTTTTGTTTTTTTGTTTTTGTTTTTTTTTTGTTTGGTTTTGGTTTTTTTTTTTTTGGTTTGGTTTTTTTTTTTGTTTTTTTGTTTTTTTCTTGTTTTTTTTTTTTTTTTTCTGTTTAGAGGTATGTATACGAATACCGTCTTGCATGTCACACAGAGCTATTCAGTAAAGGTGTGTTCGCTGTTCTGCTCCTTCACTCCATAGCCTAGTCCGGCATGTAGATTAACAGGGCAGAATACATAGATAATAGGTTAGTATCTATCATGCTTTGGTTACACATTATTTATAAACTCAACATGAAGTTGATTAAATAAGCAATACATTAATGCATTATGGTCATATTTAGGAACTGGTCAGGAGGTAGTTTTGCATATCACTTAATAAAAAAAAAATGATCATTGTTAGAAGGTGTGTTCATTCTCTCACTGATATTTTCTTCAAAAATTAACTACAGTAAACTTGATTAAATCATTACCATCACTTCTTTATATACTATTAACTTGAAGCGTTTATTTTTCCCTAATATTGTGTTATGAGAAGGTCAGAACCAGGTGCTGGTTCAAGAGAGTTGACCTAGGCACAAAGCATTTATGTTTCTGTTCTTTATTGTGTTGCAGGCAATTTTGGTGGTGTTATATTTCTTATGCTCAGGGGCAAATATAGTAAAACATTACATCAGATACTACAGCTGTGTCAGAGGCAATTTTTCTTTCATGTGTAAATTTACGTGCATAGGCAGTCTTGCAATCTTTGTTGTTGTAGTACAGTACAGGTGTACAAACTTTCGGTTGTTATATGGAACCAATGTTTCAGGTCATGCAACAAGGTATCAATGTATACTGAATATAATAATAATACACACATGTAATGGCATTTAACTTAAAACTTTCTTCACTTAATGTGAGGGGCCTGGCTGACACCTTTAAACGAAGGTCAATATTTCACTGGTTGAGGAAGTTCCATAGTGGTATATGTTTTCTTCAAGAAACACATAGCACATCGGAAGTCGAGAACATATGGAGAAATGAGTGGGGAGCAAAAATCTTTTATTCTCATGGCACCAGCAACAACAGAGGTGTTGCTATTCTGATTCCAAACAACATAGATTTTTTAGTACAACGGGAGGTCAGTGATGGTAATGGAAGGTTTATAATGCTAGACATCTTGATAGATGAAGTAAGGTTTATTCTTGTAAATGTATACGCTCCCACAAAAAATCATGAGAATGATCAAATAGAATCTTTGAATAATTTGTATGAAAACCTGTCAGAATTCTCAGGAGAAAATATCGTCATGGGAGGGGATTTTAATAACATTCTAGACTCTGCACTGGACAAAAGAGGTGGCACTTTTGCACCTACAACTAGGTACATGCAGGCAATTAAGGACTTATTATTTGAAGAACTAGATTTAATAGATATCTGGCGACACAGGAATCCTGATCTCTTCAGGTTCACGTGGCACCAAAGGAATCCCCTGGTTCAGTGTAGACTGGACTACTGGCTAATTTCTTCATTTCTCTCTCCTTTTGTTACGTGTGACAAAATTAAGCCATCTATTAAGACTGACCATAGTCTCATATCTCTTTATATGCAGGGTGACTTATTTGAAAAACGTGGACCTGGCTTCTGGAAATTCAATACTTCATTATTAAGAGATTCAGACTATGTGCAAAAAGTAAAAGACATTATTAATGATTGTAAAAATAAGTACACTGATATGTTGGACAAAGCCCTTTTATGGGATTCAGTAAAATGTGAAATTAGGGGAATGAGTATTAAACACTCAAAATATACATCTTTTGGTTGTAGAACAAAGGAAATCAAATTGCAAAAGGAGTTAGAAGACTTATCTTGTAAAACTTTATTAACAGAAGATGAAAAAAATCGGCTTTTGGAAATTGAAAAAGAATTATCAGAAATTAATGATAAACAAACTAAGGGTATCATGTTACGTTCTCGTGCAAGGTGGACAGAATTAGGGGAAAAAATACAAAATATTTTTTGGGATTAGAAAAGCGAAATTATAAAAATAAATGTATTACAAAACTGTCCAAACAAAATAACATAGAAATAACTAACCCAACTGATATTTTGGAAGAGGAGAAATATTTTTATAAGAAGTTATATACATCAAATCAATTAGATTGGGATGAATTACTTTTAGAAGATAAAATAAACTCATTATTGCATAATCCTGCTATGCCTAAATTGAAACTGGAAGATAAAATAAAATGTGATAGTATGATCTCTTTAGAAGAATGCTCTATAGCCCTCTCTTTATTTAAAAATGGGAAAAGTCCAGGTTCAGACGGACTCCCAGCTGAATTTTACAAATTTTTCTGGCCAGACATTCAGCATTTAGTGTTTGATAGTTTAGAGTATGCTTATCAAACAGGAAAACTGTCAATAGATCAGCGTAGAGGTATTATTTCTCTTATCCCCAAAAAGGATAAGCGTCGCATACATTTGAAGAACTGGAGACCACTGTCCTTATTAAACATAGATTATAAAATCATTACTAAGGTATTAGCCTTACGCCTTCAAAAGGTTTTACCATATCTAATAAATGAGGACCAGACTGGCTATATTACAGGAAGATTCATTGGTGAAAACATTAGGCTTATAGCCGACATAATTCAGTATTATAAAACTTATGATTTAAGTGGTCTTCTTCTCTTGATCGATTTTGAGAAGGCTTTTGACACCATAGAGTGGTCGTATATTTATCGAGTTCTCAACTCTTTTGGATTTGGTAATGAATTCTGCAAATGGGTGCATATTATTTACTCGGAAGTATCTTGTTGTGTAATCAATAATGGGAATACTTCCGAGTTCTTTCCTTTGTTCAGGGGTGTCAGACAGGGTTGTCCCCTCGCTCCATTTTTGTTTATTCTTGCGGTAGAACCCTTAGCAATCATGATAAGAACAAATGAAAATATTACTGGTTTAAAATTTGGAGACAGTGAAGTCAAAATCAGTCAACTGGCTGATGATACAACATGTTTTGTAGCAAACCAGCAATCTGCTAAACTCTTATTTACTGTTTTCGATGACTTCAAAAGATGGTCTGGATTAAAGTGTAATTTAGAGAAAACAATTGTCTGCTGGTTAGGGGTTCATAAATTTGATGAAGACTGGGATTTACCTGTTTTCTGGCACAACGGGCCATTCACTACCCTCGGTATTATTTTTGATGAGGAGGAGGAAGTCATGACTCAAGCAAATTTTAATGGGAAGATACATTCTTTTAAAGAAATCCTAAAAGTATGGACTACACGAGATCTGTCCCTGATTGGTAAAAATGTAGTTTTAAGAAGTCTTGCAGTTTCCAAATTACTTTATCCAGCTTCGGTAATACACGTTAATGAAAACGTGTTTAAAACTGTTCAAGCAAATATCTACCAATTTACTTGGAAAAAATCTGTGCCTAAAGTTAAAAACAAAGTTATGCATCAAAGTATTCATAAGGGTGGACTTAAATTATTACATTTTCGTACTCAAGTCGCAGCTCTTAAACTGAATTGGGTTAAACGTCTGTTCAGTGATAATAACGCTAAATGGAAAGCTGTGTTACAACATTTTGTGCCTGATATTGAGATTAAAGATTTATTTCTAAGTAGGTGTCATATACATACAATCAATCTTAAAGCTTTACCTCTCTTTTATATGGACGTACTTGATGCATGGAAGAACTATCAAAGTATTTTTGAACCAATAACTGTTCAAGATATATGCAATGAATTTCTATGGTTTAATCCTTTCATTATTATAGAGAAGAAAACTGTGTTTTATAAACACTGGTACAGACTGGGAATCAAATTCATTGGTGATATCATTAATACTGATGGGACATTTCTAACTGAAGATGAGTTGTATAGAAAATATAATTTAAGAACAAATTTTTTGGAATATTTAGCATTGCGGCTGTCAATACCTGGTCATTGGAAACATATATTATCTAACAATAGAATTAGAAACACAAGACCATCAGATGTTCCTATCTTTAGAATAAAAGGTAAATTGAAATTAGTCAGTGAGATTGGTTGCAAAGAGTTTTACTGGAGTCTAATAGATTTTATCATGAATGACTTACCTACTTGTATAAATACATGGCAAGAAAAGTTAAATTTCGAATCTTCAGAATGGCACAAAATTTTCAGTCTTTCATATAAAAGCACTGTGGAAAGTAAGATTCAAGCATTCCAATTTTCTCTGCTACATGGTTTCGTGGTGCACAATTTAAGGTTGTTTAAGATGGGCTTAGTGGATTCTGAGTCATGTGATCACTGTGCCAATAAGGACACAATTATTCATCGTTTTTGGGATTGTCATAAAATTCAGGAATTTTGGACTAGTTTTCAAGATTGGTGGAATCTCATTCATCCATTTAATACAATATCACTGTCAGCAGAATTAGTTATTTTTGGTTATTTCTTTTCACCAAGTAAGTACTCTCTGAATAACTGTCTCCTGTTGGCTAAATTTTTCATTCATCGAGAATTATGTAAAAAACAAAATATTTCATTTGTAGCATTTTTGAATTTTTTGAAATATAGAATAGTAACTGAGGAACACATTTTATACTGTCAAGGTAAACAGGAACTATTTGTCAGCAGATGGTCCAGTATTGTGAACTCGGTTTGATTAGATTATTTTATACATTGACAGGACTGTCTGTGTTCTTTTGTAGATTCAGGTGTAGCTAAATTTATATACGTACACTCTGTTACATGATCTTTGATTGCCAAAATATATGTAAAATTTTGTCAATCACACATGCTGTAATGTATCTATATGGTGTCTGAATTCTCTTCATTTCATGCCCATAATTGTAATGTAATTTGTATGAAAAATCAATAAAGAACAAATTTAAAAAAAAATACCCTTGGCAGGCGTGCATTAATTCTGAGACTAATTATAAATGGGTTGCTTCACCTTCAATCATTATGGTCATGTAAGACAGTTTTGTTATGTTTGGAGTAATTTCTTTTTACCTCAAGGAGACCTGTTAGAAATTCGTATTTTTAGTCGTGTGCATGGGTTGAATATTTGACTGTATTTTCCAACAGGATGCAATACTTGCGTTGTCTAGAAACTGGCTTCAAAATGACCCGTGCGACGAGGAATGTTGGTAATCAAGCACATGATGATGATGATGATGATGATGATGATGATGATGATGATGATGATGATGATGATGATGATGATGATGATGATGATGATAAAATAAAAAACAACAACAACAAACAAAACGAACAGACGCAGGTCTAAAGATAGACGCTTTGGGACGACACAGGTAATGGTGAAACAAAGCAATTAAAAAAAAACAAAAAAATATCCATTTGAACGTGCAGCTTCACACCAGTCAAATAATTCATAGACCATCCAATTGGAAACATCAAACACCGTATTTGGCCAATTTACGGTATATTTATGTATGTGTGTGTGTGTGTCTGTGTCTCTATGTGTGTGTTTGTGTTTGTGTTTCCAACGCCTTCTATAGTTCAGTTCATGCTTCCAAGCAAATTTCTTTTCCTTGATCTGTTGACCCGGCATAACTTTCAATTTCTGTTACCGCAACTTGACTTCCTCTGTAATGGGTCCTACGGAAACCAAACAAACAGTAATAATTGATTCGATTTATACTTTTCCACCCAACTCACTTGAAAGCGCCAACGAACAAAATTGTTTGTAATATCATGTTTCTATTTACATTTTCGACGTCCGATGATTATAGCTAACGTGCAAACCTTGCGCCAAGGAATGCTTCTGACTCAGTCTTGTTTTATCCTGGAAAGGGTTAAAATCTTACCGTGTTTTATTTCTTGTATGCTCGGCATTCGATTCTGCTGATAACATAAAATATTAGGTAATTTTCAGTATACTGTGTATAATCACCTGTAAACAACAAGTGCTACTCGACGAGCAAGTTTCAGAGAAGACGGGATCTCTCCTACGACCCTTTTCCCCCTCGACACCCGCCGATGTCGATTTAGACAAGTTGCTACAACATCTATGAAGACATATCGTTTGCCACATGTTGCTTAGGTCCCGGTACTCATATCCGCACAGTAAGACCTGTTTCCTGAGTCGTCTGCATATTGAGCCTCAGAGAACCGTGTCTTGCTTGTCCAAGGGCCAAAAATATCCCAAAATGTTAACGATTCCCAAGCACTTTTTGGGCGAACTTAGTTTTGACAATGCGATGGTAATCTAAGGCCTGCTCCTTGTGAGCAAGCGTCAAATAGCAATTTCAAATCCTCCTGAATTTCGGAAAGAAATTCCGCAAGAAATGGTGGTTTATAGTGATGTGAATTGAGCGATTTTTCATTAAAAATAGGTGGATGCTAACCGAAGTCATATTCAAAATAAATAAATAATAATAAGATCAACTGGATAAGTTTAGACAAACTGATATCAAATTATGAGTACATGCTGATTGGTCTTCATTAAAAAAAACACAAATGATGATATAATGATAAAGATAAAAGGTAACCCAAAGACACAAAGAGAGTAAGAGAGAAAGAAGGACAGGCAAAGAAAGATAGAACGAAGTAAAGGAAGAAAGAAAAAGAAAGAAAGAAAGAAAGAAAGAAAGAAAGAAAGAAAGAAAGAAAGAAAGAAAGAAAGAAAGAAAGAAAGAAAGAAAGAAAGAAAGAAAGAAAGAAAGCCCTGTAGCTGTCCCTCGATCATATTCTTTCTGGAAGCACTACATTAAGAGATACATGCAAGCATTCAACAGTCGATCATTATAAATAAAAAATTGTGAAAACTTTCCCCTTAAATCTCATGAGGATCTGTACAATAGTTTTTGAGATGAAGGCAAGACAAGAAGGAAGACGAGTGACAATGTCAGAAAAGAAACAAAGTGCATCTTACTATCTGGGGAGATTGGAGTCTTAATCATGCAGCTTTTCTACATCTGATTAAGCTTTAAGCAAAATGATAGTCTGTTACTATTTATGGAAGATCTAGGACTAGATATAACTAGCTGCAACTCGTTTTGACTAAATGGGTTTAAATTTATTTAATTTCTTCAATAATAATTACATTAAACTTGTTTACCTAAATAAATCGATAAAAAAATAGCTTGGCTTCTGTCAGTGCGTAGCTGCCTATTAACACGGTGGTTCAGAAATCAATGAGAAATTGAATGCTCCCCAGCTTTTCACACGAACCCATCTACCAATAGCGTACACACCGGCGGCTTTGCAGACATTCCGCGCACTGCCCTGTTTCTGAAAACACTGTCGCTAGTGTGCTCTACATCCACAACACATAAACCACAGGAAATTTCGCCAAACAGCTATGGCAGGTATGTTGACTTTTACACACTTGTTACAGTGAATCATTCAAATAAGCCTTTTATTTTAATTTTCGTTTTTGTTTTTTACTGAGTATTCGTTTTTCTTGGTCATATGACGTGCCCCAAGATCATCATTTCCTTTCATTAGTGCGGCATAACACAGGTGCGATAAAAATATAGTTCCTTCGAGGTTGTCGATGTAACAGCATTGCATAAAATCTCCACCAAAATGAGCTTGCAAGAAACGTCACATGTGGAGTTGCCAAGCTGGTCATTGGTGGATTTGATCACATATCCCTCACTGTCCAAAGAATTTCGTTAGATGCAGTGTGGGGACCCAAAATGTAGTTGTGCGGTTAAAGGAAAATATTAGCTGATATCCTTCAACTTGCTGGATTTAAGAGCTTAGCTTTAATTTGACGGCGCAGTTTTGTCCAAACGAACAAATATTCAGCACAGTAAGACAATAGTGACCAATCATAGCAAAAAGCAAATATGCAGACTGCAATGGTGACGAAACACCAGATTATTATACATTCGGCACGCTTGTTCATGATCAGTGACCGTAGTATCCTAATAAAGATAAGACATGACATGTTATTGGAAAAAGCGAGGTAAATTTATTGATCTTGCTTGATCATTATGTTCGAGCAGAACATATGTGTAACACAGAAGAAAACAGTAGTGAAAATTCAGTACGGTAAGAAACATTTCGAATGGTTGGATGGGGACGAATCCCCCATCAAGCGCGTACTGTAAATAATTCACACAAATAGTTGTATTGTACCCGTATGAAAAAATGGTGTCCTATATTTTGATTCATATACGTAGAGGTCACCAATCAGGATGACATAGTTTTCAAAACTGGTGTTCTAAATATTGACCCAAACACATATCAGCATTTAAGACAGCATTATTTTTGTATATATATATATATATATATATATATATATATATATATATATATATATATATATATATATATATATATATATATATATATATATATATATTCAAAGAGCAGTACAACTTATTTTCATAATTTTATAACTTTCCCGCCAATTCCCATTGGTCTCTGTCGGTATACATTTACCCCTTTCCCTCAGTGACATCTTATATTTATGTTTACCCATGTCCATCCTCTCCCCCCCCCCCCCCCAACATTCCTAGCTTACCGCTTCTCTAAGTGTTCGTCTTGGCGATAAATACTGACCCTTCAATTCCCAAGTAATAATGCTACTTTCTTGTGACCCGTCATTTACTTGGCCGTAAAACTTTGTCAATCACACTGAAATAGTTACCGTCTTCGTTTTTGACATTAATTGTTTTTTTCTTGTTGATTTCTCTTTTATTTCACAGACTCAAATGTCATTATATGGGGCATGTCCATATTGAGAATAGCATTTTTTTAAACTAAAATGTGTGCTCCTTCTTTCAAATTGCAGTAACTGTTACTACCGTTGAAATGATTTCTTCTCTGTGTGGTTTTTGCAACATTAGGTACTATATTTGTACACATAACAGACAATAGTTGAAGTAAGGGGGGATAAGTTTGGCATTTATCATTGACAAAATGCTGTAGTTTTGCAGTTCTTTAAACCATATAATACACAGCACGTCGGAGCAGATCACTTACAACTGATTCTTTACAGAAAGAGCAGGAACACCATTATTTTCGTATACGACGATCTGTTTAAGTGAAGCAATAATATGTTTCTTTTTTTTTAAATCGTAACAGCCATCTACTTTATCAGCACTTAAAAATATCTATAACTTAAATCCTATTAATAACAATAGATCATCTAAAATACTATAAATATACATGCATTATCAAAGCTTGTACAGAACTCATTTCCACACCCAGCAATTGGTAGCAAATGGGGCCTGAATTGCAACTAACTATAAAAACCTTCATCCTAAAATGGTCGGGGAGGGGGGAATGGCCCCGTCATCTTTCGCACTTGCAAGCCCGGTGCTCTGCAAAAGAAGCAGTGTGTACCTTAATTTTACTTTTGCATAGCAGTAACTGCTCCTTGTATTTTGCTTGTCTATCTATCTATCTATCTATCTATCTATCTATCTATCTATCTATCTATCTATCTATCTATCTATCTATCTATCTATCTATCTATCTATCTATCTATCTATCTATCTATCTATCTGTCTGTCTGTCTGTCTATAGAGATATTCTTTCTTTCCTTCTGTCTGTTTGTTTATAGAGGTATTCTTGCTTTCCTTCTGTCTGTCTGTCTGTAGAGATAGTCTTTCTTTCCTTCTGTGTTTTTTTTTTCTGTACCAGCAAGTTGGTCCGACAGTTACTTTGAAGACTAAAAGCTTGGCACGATTGAACCTTCATTCCTAAAGTTTGGCTTGTTTTGAAAGAGAGGTGACAGTTTTCTAATTTATGCAAATTCCGGTCATTTGAAAATTGAAACCTTTAAAATCTTCCATGCTATTATAGGCAGATCGGGTTTTGCAACTTCAATTTATAGGCCTGTTCTGTTGTTGCTGCATTCGAAGGGACACACACACAAAAGTGATAGAAATTTGATTTTTGCAAATTAGGGGCTCTTGAATAGATTAGAAGATGAATATCTTCCAAATTATTACCGTAGAGGTGTCATTTTGACTTCAATTCATAGGTTCGTGCTGTAGGCACATCCATTGAGGCATGAGCGGAAGTTGTGTCATTTGGATTTTTACCTAATAGGGAGCATTGAAAAGATAAATGTTGATCATCTATCTTCAAATCTATCGTGCGTTCCTGTACCATTACGACTTTTATATCCAAGGCTTGTCCATCATCAGTTTGGTCCAGAGCTAAGCAGTCAGTGCCACTTAAGCTAGAATCTCTGAAAAACAACATGTGCCCCTATCAATGAAGTCGAAATAATAGAAAGTCAGGAGCAACAATAGCAGACTTGTACATATTTGGGATAAACCAGCCACACAACAGGCCATAAACTGTCATCAGCAGTCAATTACATGTATTCCTGGGACCTTTACAGCCAGAAATAACTGCCAACAGAGATATTTTATTTTATGGTGAGGTTAACAAATCAATTGATTGGAATACTGATTTACTTGACAGCGTAGTAAAGTGCATATTAAAATTAAATAGATTTAGTGCAGATTAATTGATTGTTATCGCCACTCTCTTTGTCTGTATTTCTTTTGTGTGTTCATGTTCAAACCGGTTTCATCAATGTAATACTGTGCACCTATGGAGAAGAATTTATAAAAGTTTCACAGTTTGTTCCCTAATCCATGTTTCGTACGGAATGAAACATGTTTAACCCAATTAAATGCATATGCACATCACCAGAATTTGCTTACACTTATATCAGGCATAACCTTTTTATGCTACCATATGACGAACATGTTGCCGTCAGTCCATGCTGTAGCGTCAACAGTGATCTATAAATGAATCAAAGTTGCAATTAAAAAGTGCACAGTACTACAGTTAGTTAGAGTATCTCCTTGCATGACCAAATCTTGTTTGCTTGCTAACACTTCACATTCTCTTTTATCCAGAATTCTTTATTTTCGTTTGTCATTTTCTTTTTACCATTAGATTTTTATGCTAAGAGTTTTATTTTGCTCCCTTTTTCAGATCTGCTGACCATAAGTTGCAGGGGTTATGCGATCACTTATGTCCATCCGTAAACCTTTGCTTGTCAACACGGTAGCGGCTACAAGCTTTAAATTAGCTCTTTGAAAATTTTTGGACATGTTGTTTGAATAAAATCTAGGTTCGGTTTGTGATTGGTGGCGCCACCTAGTGGATGACGTAGCACATAGGCCAATAAGTGAAGAGGAAATGCTATGGAGCGTTTGATTCTCAAGGAATCCTTATGAAACTGGGTGGGAATATACTGTAGGCGATTGTGCAAAATCTGGATAATTCTTGTGGTGCCATCTCTTGCTTGATGGACATATGACTTGTTATATGGTAAAATTCACGAAATTTATTATCTTGAGAAATTATGTTGCTAACTTCACCAGATGTATAACAGATGTGTATCATGTTTTAGAAGCTGAATATTATATTTGGGTGACTTTGACCTGCACTTAATTTATCCCCTTAATAAAGAATGAGGCTAAAATCCTCACCCACTATGTAGCAAATATTTATCATATATGGAAGTTTGATATTGCAAAATATGGATGACCTTGTTTCGGTTGGTTCTCTGTAGTTGTGTTCAGCAAAACAATCGAGTTTTATCCTCGAATATTTCCTGTCTGCTTTGTTAGCTCAACTGAATTGTCAGTCACCTGAGCTCAAAGGATGGGCCTTCGTCCGTCGTGCGTCCGTCCACAATTCACATTTTCGACTTCTGCAAAACCGCCATTCAGTTTTACTTCAAACTAGGTGGGATGTACCTTGGGTTGGTCTCAAGTGTCACTCAGATTCAGCTGAAACTTGATGGATATGTTCCTTGTGAAACGGTCCAATGAATGTGTTCACAAGGTGGCACTGCTGTATGTTCCTCATTTTAAAAGGCTATTTTTTTTTCAAATTCCGGCATTTATAGGTAAATACACCTTTCCATTTGATGTAAGTCGTTGGGCATTCTAATGTTAATTCACATGTTCGACTTCAAACTTGGTGGCAATGTACCTTGGGTGGGTCTCTACCAGGTTTGTTCAAATGGCCATGCTTCAGTGATTTTTGGATTTTTTTACGATTTTCTTTTTCTTTTTTTTTTTGTTTGTTTGTTTGTTTGTTTGTTCTCTTTGGGGCATATACTAAAAAAAAAGATCTTCTCGAAAAGCGTTCAGTCAATTTTTGTGATATCACGCAGGTACGCTCCTACTGACTGCTAGTTACTAATTTGTTCACCAGGGGCTGCCGCTGGGACCTTGATGTTGCAAATGTTAGTGTTCTTCCACAAAGGTCGACTTGCTTAAAATGAGGGGTCTTGCAGAGAAAATGGTCTTGTAAAACAAGGGTTTTTGGGAGCGACTGTAGCTGGAAATATGGGGTCTTTCGGGCGGCACCTACCTGTATAGCAATACATAGGGAGTACCCCCCCCCCCCTGGGGGGTGAACTCTCTTGGATTGTGTGAAATGAAGCAAAGCCGCATGTTCCACTTCCGTAGAGATGCGAAGGCACTATAGTGTATTGTGTAAAAACGGAAAAAGTCAACCGTTAAAGTTGTCCTTTGGCCTCTCTATTATTAAGTTGACCACGTAAAAAGCCACCCAGGCCCAACATACAAAAGCCTTTTAGCGCATATTGACTATTATCGCATTTTAATGAAACTTCTATGCATCTGACTGGTTAATATTTGTGAACTCCAGTTTACACAAATGTCATAATGTGTTTTCATATATATTTTAACTTACTATTTTAACACAAGTATATTTTATATGGACATATTTATGTATTTTATGTAGTGTTTTCTATGAACTTGTTTGGTCTGAAATAAAGCTTATCTTATTTTACCTAATAGCTGTGAGGTGCTTTTCACATTTAATGGAAATCATGGTATGACAGTAATACCAGGCGTTTGAAAATACGGCACCTTGCCACCTAGCGGCAGAGAATACTACTACAAAATAGGCAGCACATAATAGACGACAGCTGCAAGCAAAATGGCGGAAGTAGCTGAAAACACAGGCGAAGGGGGTAAAATTACGATAAATATGCCGTGTTGTGATTTTATTTGTAATGAAATTTTAAAGAAATGGGATGAATTCGTTAGCCACTTGTTGACTGGGTACTACAGTGGCGAACTCCCACTCAGGAAACTGGTATTACCCTCGGCGTCTAACGCCTCTGTTATTCCGTTCCCGGGTACCAGTTGAGTTGCTGCTATGCCAATGGCAATGCAATGCCAATGGATCAACCAACGGAGCTTCTTCAGAATCCGCCAGGCACCGCCGATTTCCTGACGGAATAAGGCGCTACTGTTGAAAATCACTGAAGTGTCACGGCAAGTGAACTATAGGGGTTGGAGTCTGAAGAACGGCGGACCCGGGGACTAATTGAATTAATTTTAAAAGAAAAGCCCGAGCCTTAGCTTAGAAGTAAGAGGCAGGGATAGGGTGTGTGAGGGATGGATTTTTTTTTCTTTTTTTACCCTAGGCCACCTGTGTCACAGAGTGACACAGGACCCTGACAGACAAGCGGAGAGCCACCGTATTATTATTATTATTATTATTATTATTATTATTATTATCCCAAAAGACTAGATCAAGGAACAGCGCAGGGACTTCTAAAGTAAAAGGAGAGTGATGTTCACTGTCGCTGCCAAATACACAATGTCTTATCTGAGTTTGCACCTTGCTTATGACTCCAAACACAACCCATTATGTGGATAGCAACATTGGAGAATTCGTCCGTATCTGCCTCCAGAGAGGAAGGGAGCACTGGTAGAGACACCATGCGGTCAGGGTTGACGTTCCCTATTCTTGGATTCACCATTCTGGCACTTCAGGCAGTCGGCCTATCAAAAGGTGAACAGCATGGATTGACAAGAAGTAGGGTCAAACAAACCCATGGTAACCTATATATTGTATATAAAACATGCTGGACTAAGAGAGTCAAATGTATACTTTTTGAACATCACATTTTTATTAATGCCCATGTCGTACTAATAGAGCAGAGTATAGCTATGAAGCATCAGTGATTTGTAACTGAAAATCTTTGTCTAGCTCTGAGTAATTTGCATCCAAAATAGCACAACATAACATGGGAGTGAATGGGAATTCACACTTGTATCCACCAAGCAGAGATCAGTTGTTTAATGCCTGTGATGTCACGGTTAATCCAAGAATTTATTCCCTGCTAAATGCCTGAATTTAAAGTTGCATTGCGAATTTTTTTCCCTTCAAAGCTAAACAATCGGTCAGAAAAGCTAACCATTCAAGAGCATATATATCTCAAAAGTCATTTAATATTATGTTTCTATGATATGTGGTCTCAAGTTAGCTATAGTCTATTTCCAAATGTTAGCAACACAGCGTTTTAGATAGGCAACCCAACTGCTTGCACCTCTTTACATCTCAGTATCAAATACACATGTGCAAGGCTATCCGTGAAAGGGGTTATTGCGGTCACTGCTGTGTCGCTTGCTTCGGCGAGTTTCCAGAGCGTTCAGCGCAGTTCGGTTACTTCTGTCAACCATGTTTCACTTTATTAGGCACATCTATTATCATTACCGACTTGTATTGAAGATTGGTAAAATGAGACATTTTAAAATTATACTTTTGCGGGTGTTCCTATTTGTGACCCAAAATTTGACTTTGCACATCGTATATTTAACATCTTTTCTCTTTAAAAATTGGTCCTTTTAAGAAGGGAAATGCGGGGAAAGTATATTCAATTACATTTTAAAATTATCCAATCATCATTTCCTCTCCTGCCCCACTGCATTGGGCAAATCAGGTAACTGGACATAAAATCTTTTCCATCCATCAGATTTCTGTGACTCAAAATCAACATGAAGCCTGCCATCTTTCCTGTTCAAATCTGCCCACAATTCATTGCTCGAGACCCCTTTCCAATCATTTTGATACCTTACATTAACTAGAGAGATGCCCGATTTTCCCCATCTGTTGCTCAAATATCCTGGACACGGGTGGCTGGTCGCACTGCTGGCGGTGAATATCATCAGCATGAAACAGCCGATTATGGGGGATAAGTGATAGCTTGCTCCTTTAAAAATTTATTGGCAAACCAATGGGGCCACGCAGGAGCCTGGCCAATTTACCTCAGCGTTGTTCCTTTATCTAGTTTATTGCACCATGGGTAATATTGCCAGTTCCTTTTGTGGGAGATTCTTGCTGTATTACCCTGTCAACTAGTGGGTAACTAATGATACTGGCACCAGACTATCGTTCGGTATCAAATATTTAAAATGACTGGTGGCAGTGACAGCCTTAAATCAATATTATGGCTTTTCTTTTCTTTTCTTTCTTTTAATCTTTGGTCAATGTAACGACATTTGCCGGTGAGCAATGGGCCAGATGTATGTACCATTGAATGAGGTTCTTATGAAATTTGTTTTCAGAAAGTAATTGTATTAAACAGATACAACAAATTATAACTGTATTTTGTCATGAAGGTGAGCAAAAACAGCCAGGTATCACCAGCCAATCCCTGTAAATCAATTGCTTCTTTTCGCGTCGTCGTGTATGTCTACAGTGAATGTGATGACATCTGCCAGGAGAGAGTAGGCCAGATGTGCTCTTATGAATTTGATCAGCTGAAAAATTATTCCCTTCCTAAAGTTAATATTTTTGATCCATAAACTGCATAAAAATCCTGATAAATCAAGATTTATATCAAGCCTATCTTATTGTAGCCCTAAACAATTATCAACTTCTGGAAGTAACTCTTTGTTAAGTTGCTAGCAGAATCCACTAATGGAAACACTGTTCTGCAATCCAATGCTTCTCAGGTATTAATTGTTTCTGGAGTACTATAAATCGACAAAATTAATCAAATAAAAAATTGAAACGTAGGAATATATATACTTTTGATTTCTGAACACTTTGTACAAATTTGCCTCTTTGAAAATGTTAAGTTAGTATTAGGAAAAAAAATAACTATCAAAATGTTCCAATGTTTGGCTCACAAATATATAAATAATTATTAATACCAGGTAACCTGTAAAAGAATGTCTTTTTGGTCAGAAAAAAAAAATGAAAAAAAAGAAAATGATTGGAAATCTTGTGCCATGGGTGACTCATAGATGTAATTAATTTTCTTTTAGGGAATACAGTAAAACCTCTCTAACCGAACACCTCTCTATACTGAACACCATTTCTCGGTCCCAAATATATACTTTCAATGCTATCAAACCTCCCTATATCGAACACCTCACCATACTGAACACTTTTTTTCTGGTCCCAAGGGTGTTCGGTATAGGGAGGTGTCACTGTACATTTGTTACATTTGGATTTCAAATATTGTAGCAACTCAATGGTATCCCTACGGGTAGTAATTACGCTCCCTTACTTGCGGATTAATGTTTGACAAGTCTTGTTCAAATTTGATTTATGCAAATTCTAATTAAAAATGGATTGTTACTAAGCTAAAAAACTGTCCTATATTTCGAGATGTATTGATATTGCATGCCTTATGTAGAAATTTTTTTTACAAATTGCAAGGAAAATTTAACCTGAAGAAATTCCTTTAAAGAAAGATTATGTTGATCCTTATCATGATATAGTTCTAGGTTTAGATATTAAGATATTGGATAAAAAGTTTGTTGCTAAAATTTATCACAAAACAGATAAATTCAATTTTAGGAAGTAAACAATCCTTTTTCAGAAAGTAATGTATGGGTAAAATTAGGTTAGAATACTTTTGTCTATCTCAAATAGTACATTTCAGTCATGCTTCAGACTAATTTATAGATTTAGTATGTAGAGTTAAATATACTTAGGTATGGTTCAACATTTTAATCATTTTGTAATTAGCACTTACATACACAAGAGGAGGAGGGGGGTTAAATGGGTGTGCACATTTTTACAGAATATGGAAAATGATGGTCAATTCATGGCCTATTTTGTGCAATTGTGATAAGATTTTTTTTTTTTTAAATTCATCATTTTTAATGTGTTAATTTGGGGGAGGGGGATCATGAAATTTAGTACCCTAAGTACTAATTCAAAAACGATGATTATGTTGAATCATTCCTTACAATAAACATATATCAAATGATTACTTTTGAAAAGCGAGCTAATGTGTATTGATAATATTACATATATGACTGAATAAATACATACATACATATGTACTTACATAAATATATATGCCTGTGCCGAGTGATACAACAAATATTTAAGTTTCCTGTAACATTTCTAATGGTTTTTCACCTTTATTGTCACCTTAACTGGTTTTTTTTTTATCTTGTTTTTTTTGGGGGGGGGTGTCCTCATTTTATATCATTACAAGCCTGCCTCTGAAAGTTATGACATACTTCACCATCTCCAACTACAATGCAAAAACAACAATGGTTGTTGTTCTATCTTATGTTGGGTGAGGCCATAACACAGGTAACTACTTGACTTGCTTTCACCATTTTAAAAGATTTGCTTGTGCAAACATAGGGTCATGCTAAAAAATGGTATACATGTATTTGTTGAAGAAATAGAACAGGTCAAGGCAAGTCATCAAATTATGTTTCCCTAGACAAGTGTTCCATTTTTGTAGCTTTTTTTCATCCTGTCTGAATAATTATATGTACTTTCTCAGGACAAATAACATGCAAATTGTTTGAAACCTCATTGAACCTCGTCATTTTTGTTGATGTTTACTTTCACGTTGCGGGTGTTACAATTATCAATGTCACTCTTGAAGTTTTCTGCTGTATTGGACTTCAAGTAAAATACTAATCAGATATCAATTTCATTCACACCAGTGGATTCCTCACCCTTTAAAACCATAGACTAGAGCCATTAATTAAGCTTCTATCACAATAATTGAAGAAGGCATGGCTGTTTTGGTGATTTATAAGCCAGTGGTGGTTATCTTGAAAATGACCCAGATTTAACCCTTTTCCTGTTGTCAGATTTTAGTATACTTTTTTTTTCTGTTGATGAGCACACCAATTGGGAATGAAAATCATTGAGAAATCTTTTGTTGCAATTTGTGCACGGTTGGTTATATGTCATAAATTGACCTGACTATGGTTGTCCCTCCGTCTGTCCATCCACAATTCACATTCTTGACTTCTCCAAAACTGTCAACCAGATTCACTTCAAACCTGGTGGGTATGTACCTTGGGTTGGCCTCTGCAAGATTCATCCAAATGGTCATGCTCCAGTAGTTTTTTTATTTTTAGTTCAGCTGGCTTGTCAGCCACCAGAGCTTTTGCCATCACTCTTTGTCCATTGTCCATTCACAATTTACATTTTCAACTTTTTCTCCAAAACCATTAGTCACATTCACTTCAAACGTGATGGTGATGTACCTCAGGTGGGTCTCTACCACACTTTGTCCAAATGGTCCAGCTTCAGTTATTTTTTTCAATTTTTTATGAATTTTTTGTTGTTTTTTGGGGGGAAAACTTAGAAAATCTCAAAAGAGGCTCACCCAATTTCTTTGATATCACACAGGGACCCTCCTAGGGACTCCTAGTTCAGTCCATGGGAAAAGTACCAGTCCCACTGTTTTTTCCCATAGAAAAATTCCTTGACCAATAGAAAATGCTGGCAAGTTACATGTTAAAGTATTGGGACTTTTAAATTTGAGCGAAATGACTTATAAGAGAAAAAAACACTTTCCACTGACTGCTAGTTTTTAATTTTTCACCAGGTGGCCCTGCAATTTCTTTGGTTTTTGTTTTTTTTTAATGTTTTTTAGCTCAGCTGATTTCTCATCCTATAAACACTATGTGTTTATAGGATGGTCCCACATCCATCGTCTGTCAACCACAATCACAACTCACATTTCAACTTCTTCTCCAGAACCATCAGCCACATTTACTTCAAACTTGATGGGGATGTACCTTGGGTGGGTCTCGACCAAGTTTGGTCATACATCAGCAATTTTTGGATTATTTATGAATTATTTTTTGTCAAATCTTAAAAAAATCTTCTTAGAAACTGCTCACCCAACTGCTTTGATATTACACAGGAACACTCCAAGGGATATATAGTTCTTACTTTAAGCACCAGGTGACACTGCGATTATTTAAAAAAAAAATCATGATTATTTGTGTGGTTGCACTATTTTCGATTTCTTCTCTAGAATAATCACTCAGATTAAGCTGAAACTTGGTGGGTATGTTCCTTGTAGAAGGGTCAAACAAAGCTGTTCAGTAGGTGGTGCAGCATTACAGCGACCTCGCTTTCAAGACTTCACAAGCAGTTTTAAAGCTTTCTATGTCAACGAGGTCTTCGTCACGCATGAAACTTGCCTCGTGCTCAAGTACTCATCTCCCTCAAAGACATACTTCACAGAACCAGAGCCGCACAATAGTATTTAATACTGGTACCCTAACACCCAGGGGCTAACAAAAAATTAGTAAGAGTACGCCTGAAGGCAGGGTGATCATTAGACCCATGGCAGGGTTCAAAAATTATAAAGTTCATTAAATGTATAGTGGTGATTATTTTTGACAAGCAATTTGAACAATTTATCCATCAATAGAAAATGCCGTATAATGTGGCGCAGGCACTAAGGGCAACAGCATTTTAGTTGGGCAAAAACGTCAGTGGGAACCAGGTTATTTAACGTCTCAAGTGCGCATGCTCAGGAAGCGAGGTACTTTTTACACCTTAAAATTATCTCGCGCTCAAGACAGAAGAGAGAAGTCCGGATCATGGCTTGGTAGATGACCTGAAAGCTAACTGGCTTTCACAGCGCATTAACGTTTCAGGGCATCTTGAAGTGGTTGAGTTGTGAAAGGCAGCTCGCTTTTATGGTTGAGGTCTTGATCACGCAGCAGTGGCACCTCTGTGGATTTTTTATTTTTAAGTTTGTTTTTTTTTTTATTCGGGCACTGATTGGTATATGCACCTTTCTTGTTGATTACCATGCAAGTCAGTGGGCATTCTAATGTGAATTCACATTTTCAACTTCCGCCAGGAAACCGTCAGTCAGATTCACTTCAAACTTGGTGGCAATGTACCTTGGGTGGCACATGCCAAGTTTGTTCAAATGTTCACACTCCAGTGATTTTAGATTTCTTATTTATTGTTGGGGGTTTTTTTTGGTTTTTGTTTGTTTGTTTTTTTTTTTTTTTTTAGACAATCTTTACAAAAGTTTTTGATAGGACAGTTTAACATGGGAATTTCTTGTAATGGGTATAACTTGACTTATATTTGATTTGCGTCAAACATGGTAGGGATGTACTATGTATCAGTGCCTACCTATTTTGTGCCAGTGGTCATGCTCCAGTAATTTTTTTTTTTATTTTTGGACAATTTAAAAGGAAATCCATTTTGGGGGTAAATCTTCAAAACCTTCTGCAAAACAAGTTGGCCAATTGCTTTAGAAATGCATAGGGACACGTCTTGGGACCCCTGAATGTTAATTTTTTAAAGGTGGTGCTGCATTTTTTAAAATCTTTTTTAAATGAATTTTTGTGCATTTTTGTAATTTTTCAACATCAACTTAAAAAGCGTTATTCAGATCATGGAACTTGGTGGAAATGTTCCTAGTAGAAGGATCAAAGAAAGCTGTACATTAGGTGGCTTTTGCTGTGGGGTCCTGATTTGTGACAGATTTTTCAGCATGGGTACATATTGGTAAATGTACACACTCATGTTAATTACTATGCATGTCATTTGGGCTTGGAATGGTAAGTAACCATTTTGACTTCTTCAAAACCACTGGCCAGACCTTCTGCAAACTTGGTGGGGATATACGTTAGGTAGATCTCCACAAGGCTTTATCAAATGGTCATATTTCAGTGATTTTTGGATTTTTTATATTGTTTTTTTTTCTCTAAACCACTTGGTTAATTGCATAAGAACACTTTGAGGTATGGCAGCCAGAGTTATAAAGTGGCACTATGCATGGGTGATGTTGACTTCATTCTGAAGGTCACCGGACAACTGACATGAAATTTACTGTTCACTTGATAACGTGAGAACTATTCTTGAGTTAGGACTTTGACCTTGCACATGTTAACGTTTCTCTATGAATGATGACCTTGCCCTCATTTCTGAGGTCACAGTGCAGCATACATCAATTTTTAGTTTCATGAAACTTCACACACACACATATATATCTTGACCTAAAGGTCTGTCATAAAACTGAAGTCCACAGGTCACTAGGTCAAGTACAGGGGTAACGGTGACACAATCATGTAAAACTACATAACACTTCTTGTCCGGGTTGTAATTCTGTTGTCCTTCAAGGTAGATTAAAGAAACTTTACACACAGGTGTATCTACACATACGAGTGTCATGAACCAAAAATTGGTCACTAGGATAAGTAGCTCGGTCAATAGTGATATAGCCTTGTAAAATTGTGTCCTGGGTATTATTCCTTTATTATTTAACTTAGTTTATGAAACCTCACACACACCTATATCTTGACCAAAAGGTTTGTCATGAAACAAAAGTAGGTCACTAGGTCAAGTATTCGGTCCTCTGCTACTAATGCCCAGGCCATAATTCCCTTGCCCTTTATTTTACACTTGTGAAACTTTACACACAAGTGCTTTTGGACATAGAGGTGTGTCATGTACCAAAACCAGGTTGCTAGGTGAAGTATCTGGGTCACACTAAAAGATTCCTGAAAAACTGTGTCATTGTTTTAATTCCATCTGTATTTAACTTAGAATTATGAAACTTTACACACATATGCATTTACACATAAGGACATGGCATGTACCAAAAAAAGGTGGTCACTAGCTCAAGTATCTGGGTCACAGTGACATATCCTTGTAAAATCGTGTCCAGGCTATTATTCCTTAACTGTCTTACTAGGTTTCATGAAACTTGACAAACACATCTATCTTGACCTAAAGGTGTGTCACAAAACAAAATTAGGTCACTAGGTCAAGCATTTGGGTCTAAGTTATTCATGTCAGGGCTATAATGTGCTAAGAATAATGAAAATTTACCAACCGGTGCATCTGGAAGTAAGTGTGTGTGATATACCAAATGTAGGTCACCAGGTCAAGGATCTGGGTCAAAATTGACATATTCTTATAAAATCATGTCAGGGTTGTAATTCCTTTACGATGTAACTTCGTTTCATGACACTTCACACACACAAATTTTGACCTGAAGGTGTGTCATTAAACAAAAGTATGTCAATAGGTCAAGTATCTGGGTCAGGGTGATACTTAAATATATAACTACATTACACTTCATTGCCCAGGCTATTATACATTGCCCTTTGACTTAGAATCATGAAACTTGACACACCCATGTATCTGGACACATGAGTGTGTCATGCATTAAAGTAGGTCAAGTATCTAAGTCACGGTGATAGCCCATTTATATCGACTACAGTCATTCCATACTGAGACCTGTGATTAGCGAGGTTATAAATTAGGCAAGGGGGGAGGGGAATGGATCCAGCAATCTCTGATTGCCTTTCAATTATATAAGCACAGATTTATGGCAATCTTATGTACAGACATTTGGTTTATACACTTGTTGTTTTGTGTGCAAGGGCATAGCCAGAATAACAATAGCAAGTGTGGCGAGATGGAAAGCGACAGGATGGAAATCATTGCCAGGTGTTGCCTGATTTTTTGTGATAAGCTATCTGTGGCACATGAGCAGAACACAATAACAAACTGTGATCAGTATAGATGTTTTGGGGCCATCTGATACTGGGGATATAAGTTTATAATATCCATAGGACTTGCCTGCTGAGCAGACCAAAGGCCGTTCATTTTCAGGCCTTGCCATGAGAGGTGAGCGATCACTCCCTTCACACCTGTACACACCTGAAACACCTCAGGTGTGCTGTAGATCACTCATCAGTGCAACATGTTTTGTAAAGAGATAATTTAGGCAGTTCCCCTGATAGCTTATAATTACCTGAACAGATTTTAGGTGAGCTATCTGCAGCTCACAAGTGATTTGCTCATGGCAAGGCCGGATTTTTGCACTGGAACCCTGGGTCTGGCCACCTCACTGTTGCTCCCTGCAATCAGAGGAAATACCAGTGTCTCTCACTTAGTCAGCTTTTTGAGCCAGGGCAGGAAATGGATAACTAGTGAATTGAAATGCTTTTAAAGAAAAAAATTGAAATGCCTTTTAAAAATTATGCTGCATTTGGTTGGATTTGCCAGTCATGATAATGCATAATCATAAGTGATTACAAGCTGGTCTGGCCAGATTAGTTGATCAGTATGAGGGACTGTGCTGATGAGTGATGGATAAATAAAAGAAATATGCTTGACATTCTGCACAATCACAAGTCACTCCAGCCAAATGTGCCCTGAAAATAAGATGCATGTAAGCAAGAATGAGACCACCATTACCATCACGAATGCTTGTTTTAAGTAACTTGACTCAAGATTCTACCCTGTCTAAAACGTAGAACAGTGCTCTGCACACTTTTTGTTGGTATTGTCTCCATGCCTTATGGTATATTCACACACTGTGAACGCACTGTTCTGTCCACCTATTTTTTCTTCGTTTGTAGCAGCAAAAATGCACAAAATGAAGGAAACACTTGAAATCTGAGTCAAAAGAGTGCTATCACCATTACAATTATAAGTTAATTTGTAACTTTTTGTCTGGAGTCAATAATCGTACATCTGAAGTGTCCTGGTCATTCAGTACTCAAATTAATCATTCATGGCCATTACTATTGTATGATCTCTGTAAGAATTGTAGACATTCTCTGGTGCCAAAAGCTAAGATAAGAAAGAACAGCTTATTGTCAGCCTGCAGTGACCTAACAAATGATTGTCTGGGCAACTTGAAGGAAATAACCGCATTGGCGTATCTCGGCGTTGCACCTCATATGCACAAATAGTTATGTACCTTCTGTCCCTTCGCATTACTAAACCAACTCGTTACAAATAATTTGTTTTTTTCGTGCAAGTCCAATTCATTGCAAAATTGAAAGGGCTGTACAAAATTTAATAATTTAGACACATTAAATTTTACCAGGGGCATTATGTGTTCTGGGAAGTTATTAAGTGAGTGTAACAAAGCGACAGAACGGAACTTTTGCTTTTGCCTTGACAGTGATAACAAAATGGAAAGTACAGAAGGAATATTTTCTGTAGTGTAGGTTGTTTACACAACTACTTTAGGTCAGTTTATATTCTAACTCTGAAATCTGATAGAGGAAAAAGATTTTAAGCCAGCTGGTAGATGGTTTCCATCCTGTTGCACTGAAAAATCACTTCTAGTCTATTCCTTAAGCTCTATCTCAAAAGAAAAGTATTGTTAATTGATAATTGTATATGTTTAATAGTTATAAACATGTATCCTTACCAAAATACACAAAAATAAGTTAAATTTTCGCATTATGTGTTGACTTTTTTGGATCTGACCCAAAAATGTTATAAGGTTACAGACCACAGTTGTGATTGGCTGGTTGCACATCCCAACGGAGATAGTCCGTAATTGTGAAAATACTGTGTTTTCAGCATGCTGTAGCTTCTGTTTAAATAAACTTAGCTAAGTCAGGTTTACTGCATCGCAGAGTTGCTTCATTGGTGGTCATATAAGTGCACTGTCTTCCAGGCCAGGTGGGAACTTTATGGTGGGGAAGGACAATGATGTGACCCTGGCAAGAGCACAGTTCATACACCTGTATAAAGCTGACATCCAGGTGTTGTTTCGTATTTCAATTATCACAAATTAACGAGCTGGGAATTGTATGACAAAATTCCGTCCATATTTTTCTGACAATTTTATCTGTTAAATGCCGTTCACGGAATTTCAAAATACCAAAATGCTGATTTTTTAGACTGAAAAATGCTAATATGAAAAATAGAAGGATTTATAACTGTAGTCTGTGGCCATAATACCTACAACTTATGCCCAACATGTACACAATCAGATATAAATTGACCAAATTATGGCTAGATGAAACTTTCAAAGAGCCAAATGACATTGACATTTGACCTTTTGAGGTTACATGTATTTACAAAAAATGTGCTGTGTTGCAATACCTACAATTCATGTCCAAGATGTTTAAAATTGGTTGAAAGCTGACAGCGTTACGGCTAGATGTAATTTTCAAAGGTCCAAATGACATTGATCTTTCAACTTTAGAGATCACATGTAAATAACAAAAGTGTGCAGTGTTACAATAGATATAATTTGTGCCAAACATGAGCAAAATTGGATAAAAATTGACCAAGTAATGGTAGATAAAAATTTTAAAGGTCTAAGAGACCTTGACCTTTGACGTTTCCTCAACCTAAACTTTTGGGTCATGCAGAAAAGGAGTGTTTTTTTTCCATCTCTGTGACTTGCGTTTCAAATAAATAGATGTAAAATGGTGGATTGCGTATATGTAGCAATTGGACTTGACTGTCTTCCTCGTATGCAAGATTTTAGTATTGTGCTCCTGAGCAGTATATTTTGATTTGTTACAACTTTTGTTTCAAATTCATTAGATGGTCAATAGCCTACATGTACAAGTTCAGAGTTAGAATAGTCCCTTCTTTGAAAGATCACCCCTGTACCAGGACCAGAAGTAGTCACAAAACAGTTGATTTTTCCATGGCTTTTCTCAGATAAGCTATTTGTACTTAACATCATTTCTATAAATGATATGCAATGATCTGCGAGAAGCATTGGATTTGTGTCTAGTTCATGTAATTTCTATTGCAAAAACTTTGACAATATGTCAATAGAGAGCCAACCTTCAAAAGTACCAAACACCTTGAAATGACCTTGCACCTTGAAAATGATCTTCACCTGAAAACGAAGACCTTGAACCTAACATCAATTTGAGCTTGATAAGACCTATGACCTTGAAAATGATCTTCAACAAAAATGACGTCTGACCTTAAAACGTACATTTTGATCTTAAAATAACCTTCGACATTCTATGACCTTTCACTTTCAATTCAACCTTTACCAAAAATGATTGCCGACCTGCAAACTGAAATTTCCCCACTAAAAATTGACCTGTGACCTTGCAATGCCCTTGGCCTCCAAATGACCTTTACCTTGACCATAGTTGAAAAGATACACATTTGCAATTACATCCATTACAGTTTATTTGATATTGAGGTTTAAAACTTTAATTTGCCGTAATTTGCTTAATTGTAAACATTATGACCCCTCTTCAAGATTGGCAAACTAATGGAGCTATGGATTAATGGTCAATTTCTGTGGCAACAAACTTGACAAAGTTTGCTTTGGACAGCCACCATTGAAACTGGCCTTTGATCTTGACATGACATTTGACCTTGAGATGAACTAGCTGAAGTGAACTTTCACCTTCAAAATGGCATTTGACAAGAAATTGACCTTTGACCTTGACATTTCAGATGACCTTTTATTCTGCTTTGATTTAAGTCCTGTACACTCGGAGCCACATCTACTATAGTATATAAGACACTGAGGATACAAAACTTTAATAAGTCTTCATTTTCTAAAATTTTGAAGATCGTGGCCTCTCATTATGAAAAAAGCAGGACTTCATCCATAGAAGTATAATTGTATCAAATTTGAAGATTCTCTCTATAATAGTCTCCCAGAAAAAGGGCGAACAAATTTGCTGGTAAGGAAACAAAAAACAAAAACAAAAAAAACAAAAAACAAAAAAGGGAGAAAGACAGTAGAAAAGAGGATATGCTTCAAACAAATATGTGTGCCTTTAAAGGTTGTAAATTTTGAATGCTACAACTTTTGACCTTTGGTACTTCACATTCCATTAGGCGTGTGGCTGGATGAAAATGTTAAAATCCAAATGACCTTGACCTTAGACTTTTAGAGGTCACATGTAAATAATAAAAATGTAGAGCGTTACAATACAATTTAAGCCCAACATGAACCAAATCAGATGGAAGTTGACCAAGTTATGGCTTGATGAAACTGTCAAAGGCCCAAATGAACTTAACCTTTGAGCTTTAGAAGTTACCCGTTGATTAGAAAAGCCTTCAGTATTGCAATGCCTACAATTTCGGTCAAACAAGATTAGGATTGGAGGAAAGCTGGCCAAGTTATGACTAGATGAACATTTTAAAGGTTTAAAGGATTTTACCTTTAGAGCTCGCATGCAAATTACAAAAAAAAGTGCAGTGTTGCAATAACTACAATTTTGGTCCATCATGGTTAAAATTGGATGAAAATTGACAAATTTACGGCTGGATCAAAAGTTCAAAGGTCCAAGTGACCTTGACTTTTGACCTTTAGAGGTCACATGTAGATTACAAAAGTGTGCAGTCTTACAATAGCTACAGTACATAATAAAGAATTTACGGGAAAACAATGTCAGCCTTGGCATGCAGACAAAATGATTGACAAATTGACGTTGACGCAGAGGAATATCAGTTTGTACCAGTACCTGCAAAATGTACCAACTCAGCTACTCTGACTATTTTCATGGAGAATTGTCAAGCTGCAGTAATTTTTCCGAATAAAATAAAAGCATTGAAAGAAGCATAATACATTTCTAGGATCAGATTTTTAATTGTGGCACATGCTTTGCTGATTGAACAATAAGCATTTTCCTTGTACCTTTATTTGTAAGATGTGGTTTACCGAATAAGCGAATATCCTAGTGATTACAGTTCAAGTCATGATGTAATGCTTGCGAAAAAAAAAAAACAAAAAAAACAAAAACAAAAAAAAAAAAAAAAAAAAAAACGAGGAGCCCGTGATCAAAAAAAAAAGTACCTTGCATGATAAACAAGGATCCCTTTCATCGACTTTCTAAATAGATCGTTTACAAAACCCAGATATAATTATTTACACAACCAAAATTTGAAAGTGTACTTATAAAGACATGAACGGTTGCATATATGGTAAAAATTGACCACCATAAAATGTGGTAGTAGGAAAGCAAACCTAATATTTCCTGTTTGAAAACACACCGAATCTGTTGATTATGCCCTTTGCTAAAGGTTTATATTCTTGCTGGCTTCATATTAAACTTTTCATTACACAAACCAAAGTTTTTTTGTTTTGTTTTTGTTTTTTTTTTTGGGGGGGGGTGTTGTTTGTAAAACATGATAATAACTGCTGAACGTGAAACTTTTTGGCTGTGAATTGAAGATGATACATATAATGAAAACATACCATAGGTCAACAACTTTACTTGACGTAGGTTGGGCCCGGTGCGCCCGACCCGCGCCAAGAAAATCCTTTGCTCTTACTTACTCCAATGTTAATCAGGAAAAGGTTCATGCTCGAATGGTTTAATTTTAGACGTCAAAGCTCAACTGAAACAAGTACACATTGAAACGGCAGAGCTGGTCAAAAATGGAGCGTCGTTAGAAGAGAGTTTGAAATTCTTTTATGCACCTGACTGCAAGATGATGGCTCCTGGCAGAGAGAAACCAATCGTAGGTAATGACAGCAAAGGTAAGTGAAAATATGTTGAAAGTCCATCCAGCATGTAAATTTTAACGAAAGGTTTTCGTACAGCCTGTTGGTTTTTACTTAATTGTACCTAAACGTTGACGTGGACGAACGTCTCCATGCAAATGTAATGGAATCAATCCTCTACTATTGTGTTGTGAACTGCTCAATCATGGCAACTTAATTACATGTAGTATAAACAGTTGAAGATTTTCATTGTATCAAATGTGACACTGGAACTTTTAGTTCTGATACTCTCTATAATACAATTTACTGAAAGTGAAATGACAACTGGCCTCAATTAACGAAGACAACATTTATTGGCTCATCAATCCACACCTCATCCAGTAATTTTTACTATTGTGAAAGATATGCAACTCAGGTGATATATGTATAACATGCATAGTTAAACCGTCATGTTGAATCGGTATTGGCCACGTCTCCAATAAAATATATTTTGATAGTTGTCAGACCATCTTGCAGGCTTGAATAAAAATCTTTTGTAAACTCCAAAATACATGTATAAACGTCTGCTTTATTATTTAAGAAATACGAGAAGAATGCGAGAAACGGTTAAAAAAATACGGAGTCGATCAGGGTTCTGAAATGGAAGAGGTTATTGACCTTGGTGACATGGCTATTGACAGAGGATACTATTTTACTAGAGAAGCAGACGGCTCTCAAAAGACAATAGGATTGTAAGTACGAAACCTGAGGAATAGATGACGCGCATCTGAAGAATCATCATGTTACCAGATTCCAATTATCCATGAAAAGACATTTGATTCAAAGGCGAGCGCTCCTTTCACAACAGGGTCTATGTCAATAGCTTTCTACGCTACTGAAAGCTGTCATCTCATTCCAGCACAAAAAGACTCAAAAATTAAACATAGGCAATTTTTGAGTAATTCTGACAAACTCCAACCATTTGTACCAATAAACAAAATTTGAATATAGTTGTTAAAATGCAATATAAATTCCAATAATTCCTAAGGGCGAGTATTTGTAAGCACGGATGGACTGTGGGATTGAAACCATTTTACTTGGAACATAATATGAAGTTTGTCTGTGATAAAATTATAATTTGTAGTAGACTGCCACCGTTGGTAATAAGACCTCATTGAGTTTACATACAATATAGAATGTTTCACATTCCGAAAGCTGAAATATATATTTCACTTAACGTCTGCCGAGTCGGACACATCCTCTCTGTTTTAAGTCACTATTGTCAAGCAGTTTTAATCTGTTAAACGAAATGGACATTCCTTGGTAATTGGCTCGAGACTACGGACTCCCAAAGGCACATGACGTTAATTCGTTGCAGCAATACTGTCTTACATAAATCGTGCAGCTCTCAATGGACTCCCAAGAAATAACTTGTCCACGTTAGCGCTAGCACTATCCAAAATAGCCAAATGCTACTCAGACGTCATAATGGCTACTAAAAGTAGTAAATGGCTACTAAAATGTCCCCAAAATTCTTTGTTTTGATGAAATTTAACAAATTCAAAGTCTCTAAGTCTTCCTGGGAAAAGGGAAAATTGTGGCTACTGATTTCAAAATCGCAGCGCTAACCTGGACTTGTGTTCTTACTTCTGCTGCCTCTCTTGAAGCGTTGTCAGAAATATCAATGATGCAAACTAATTCTGTGTCTTAGATTACTATTGAAAGGATTAAGAGAAGCACCCTTGTTACTAATGGTGTATATCATGATCACTCGAGAACACGTTTTTACCCTCGGCACATGAAAGCCAGAGGCTATTGTCGTTCCCTGCATCGTCCCTCCGTCCGTCTTGTCGGCGGCACTGCGATATCTCAAAAATGGTCACCGTAGCTGTACCAAATTTTCGTCACAGAAGGACCTAATGATGGGCCAGGTTGGTTTAAACAGGTTTTCTGCCAGAGGGTAAAATGGGTAAAATTCCGTACCCTAAAATGTTTTGAGGGGAAGACTCTGTACCCTAAACTATTTGAAAGTAACATGCAAAATGATGCAAGCTGAGCATTCTGGGGCTAAAAATTAAAGGCTTTCAAAGCCTTCTGGATCCCTTTAGCCTCCAGAAATGCTGTAGGATTGATTCTAGAGCATGTAAATTTAAAAGATTTTCAGGGGGAGGACCCTCAGACCCCCCACCCCCACGATAATGATATGGATTCAGCATGTAACATGTCTTTGCTTTGGCATGTTTCCGTACCCTAAAATTTTTCTCTGGAGGAAACCCTGTTAAACATATTTAATTACGAAACAACTGGCCAACAGGCAATGCTAAATGAAGGCCTCTTGCACATACATAGACACACACAAGTAAGTGGATAACACGAAGATAACCAATAGGTGACAAACATGACATTACGGTTTGTGGTAAGAAGGAATTGCAGGGTAAGCCGGTCTGTGAGTATTATATAAATTGGCAACAAAGGGCTTGTAGGCCTATTCCATATGATGGATGTCAAACATTAAATCTTTCAAGAAATCACAGAAATGATTATTTGTAACTACGTTTCATGTTTTTTTGTAGATTTAAACGTTGTTATCTATTTGAAATAACAGTAGGTGACCAGAATTTTATCTTCATGTTTACAGGTATGTGCAACTCTGGAAGAAGGTGGACGGACAATGGAAGACATATTTTGACATCTTTACGACATAAATACCTGCTGTGGGTCTTTTTAAACATGTCTAGGAAACTTTGGGTGGAGCAACCTGCTGTAGTATACCATAATAACGAACTCTGGCAAAATATGTAAGATTATAACCGCGTGTTTGAAAAACTGTAAATTTTCTCTTGCCTATGTATTGAGAAGAGAAGATGTACATGTGTGGAGACACATAATATGGACATATATACACTATGTGGACAGTCTGAAGAATTGAGCTTAGAGAACTGTTCATTCCACTTATTCTTAACAACCAGGACAATATAATTTCACGCTTGTTATTTTATTATGTCTGTGTTGGCGCACAGACATATTGTTTTTCTCGGAATTCTTTCTTTCTTTTTTCCTTCCTTCCTTCCTTCCTTCCTTCCTTCCTTCCTTCCTTCCTTCTTTCCTTCCTTCCTTCCTCCCTCCCTTTCTTTCTTTCTTTCTTTCTTTCTTTCTTTCTTTCTTTCTTTCTTCCTTTCTTTTTTTGTTTACAGGCAAATTTGTCCGACATTTCATTTGGAAAGTATTATACGTAGAAACTCCAAACTTGGCACAAGTATACTTCTATAAATGAAGTCTCGCCTTTTTCACAACAAGAGGTAATGCTTTGCAAACTTATGCAAATGAGGGCTAATTAAAGTTTTCAATCTTCAATATCTTATATACTATAGCAGATGTGGTTCTGAGTGCATGGGAGTTGATCATAGCAAGTCAAAGGTCGTCTCGCAAGTCAAGGTCATTTCAAGGTCGAAGATCGATTTAAGGTCAAAACGTCATTTTAAAGGTCAAGGTTCACTTCAGTCGAAGTAAACTTTAATCTCTATAGTGTGACTGGGCATGTATAATTGAAATTAGGTGCAGTTTTAGTACATGTAATTACTTTCTTATAGTAGTTCTGCATCTTTGTCCAAAAATAATAAAACTCTTTCAATTCAGTGGTGTTCAAATATTTTACATTTTACCAAGAAAACCACAGCCAATTTGACAGAGATCCCAAAAATTGCGGCACTGTGATAAAATTTGTAAGCATCTATGTTGGGGGGTCTCTACCAATTATGTCAATTTGGTTATGCTTGCATGGTTTTTGCATTTAATATGACTTTTGTGCATGTGTGTGTGTGTGTGTGTTTATTTTTATTTTATGGGGGGGGGGGGGTGGAGGGGGAGGGAGGGAATTGATATCTGTGGAAAACATCTGGCCAATTGCTCCGAAGTTGTATAAGAGCACTGTTGAAGACCCCCGGGTCGTAATTTGTTCAAACTTTGGTATTGCGATTTTTTCAGGTTTTTTTTCTTTTATTTTAAACTTATTTTTGTGTGTCTTCCTTTTTGCGACATTTTCTCCAAAACCTGTTTTGACTGTTCATATCCTTTGTAGCGAGTGGGATGTGTAAAAAACAAGGTTGCTCACCAGATGGTGATATTCCGGTTGCCTGATCATTTTTCAATTTGGGCACCTGTCGTCGAAAGCATGCGTTCCTATTAGTGACTATGCGAGGCAATGGGCATTACAGTGGAAGTTCACAGTGTCGACTTTTTCTCCAAAACCTTAAATCAGATTCGGTTCAAAGTTGATGGGGATGCAAATGGGGTGAGTTTCCTTCATATTTGTTCAAATGGTTATGCTGGAATGATTTTTAAAAAAAAATATTGTGAATTTTCCTGCCAATTTTTGGCACCATCTTAGAGAAATATCTTCTCCGAAACCACATGGTTATTACTTCGAAATTGCACCCGGACACTTTGGAGGACTCCCAAGCCTTAATTTGTTCAGCAGGTAATGCTGCGTTGTTTTCTGTTTTTTCCCAATGTTTGTTCCCCAAATTGTTGACTTCTCCAGAAACATCTGTCAGATTGCTCTGAAACTTGGCGGCAGTGTAGCGACTTTGAGGTATAAACGTTGCTGTTTACAAGGTGGTGATACTCTGCATCCTTAAGTCTTAACTTTTTTTTCAATTCGAGTCTCCTTCGGTGAATCTACGCATTCCTGTTAAATACTATGCAAGTCAACAGGGATTGCAATTGGAAGTCACAATTTCGACTTATACCCCCAAACCATCAGCCAGATCACTTGAAACTGTTGGGATACACCTTGAGTTTCTGCCAAGCTTGCTCACATATTAACGGTCCAGCGCTTTAAGATTTTTTAGAGAGTTTTATTGCCCATTAAAAAAAAATCTTTGAAGATCTTTTTTTCTAAAACGGCCGAACCTTTGAAGATCCTTTTTATCTAAAACGGTCGAACCAATTACTTTAAAATTCAATAGGACCGCTTATAGGGCACTCTAGGCCTGAGCTTGTTTAACAGATGGTGCTGCGTTTATGCATCACTTTTTGAAAACTCTTAATACATTTTCGCCTTTCTTGGACTTTTCTCCGAAATTGAAAGTTGGATCATCTTCAGACTTGTTGGAAACGTACCTGGACTTGATCTCCATCAAATTTGTTCACTACATACTGGTGTTGCTATTTTCTGATTTTCAATAAATTGTCATAGTTCGGAAAAAATGGTAAAGGTATATATCCGTGATGATGGCCTTAAATAATGATGACTTTGATATCATTCTGAAGTTCGCGGGACCACTTCTGCGTGTGCTTGTAACTTCACATGAGCACAGAACTGTCACAGTCATGCATGTTTATGTTTATTGCATGTTTCTGTTCATTGTATCTACTGGAATGTGAAGTAGTTTCGTAGCTAAAAACAAAATGTTCCTGAGCATTAATATGATCATATTTGTACCTACGTTGTTGTGGAAACCGACAATGCTCCTCCAATGAGCAAACGTTTAAATACTTTATACAACTGTGTTTATTAGTGTCATTTCGAATTTCAAAGCTCCAATCTATTTACTGAGACAAGAATGCTATTCATTCAGATATTTACCAATTGTTCAATTGCGTAATATGCTTTTGTAAAGATTCATATTCATTAAATCTTTCCTAGTCTAAATATTAATGAATATGCTCATAACATAATTGATGTCAACACGGACGAATCATGTGTCCAAGTAGAACGTTGCTTGCCTGGAGCATTTTAATACGGAAAACGTATTGCCTTTTTGCTTTGTTCTGAAAGCCCACAGAAAACAAACGGTCTTCAATTTTCCCGAGATTAGCACAACCTCTATAATAATATGATGGGCACTGACTTTGTTTGATATGGTTGTCATTTTTTTTTTTCTCTTTCGTGGAAGAAGGGGCAAGGAATGTGTGTGTGTGTGCGTGTGTGTGTGTTTTACACCATTTAATATTTTCACTATCAAACGAGTTCTGTACTTAAAATCGTGCTGAAAGTAATGAAGTCGTTCTTAAAGGTACATTTTACTTGCGTATACCTTTCAGCTGAGTGCAAATGAGTACGAGTCAAGATAAAAACTGTCCTCAGCTGAGTGTACATTCACGCAAACTCCGGAGTGTTCGTGTGAATGATGTCATGGTCACCACTGATTAAGACCTGCCCGACTGTTGTTTACATGCACATATCCTGTCACCGAATTTTCCCAATTTTGATAAATTTCTTTAAAATTAGAAAATGAAAGCACCACCACATAGTGGAAACTTTGGTGGAAATAAAGTCTAAGGACACTTACTGAGAAGGATTCAACTTACAGTTTGGGACGAGAAGTCAAGTAAGACAAAAGCGCATAAACTTGCTTTATAAAACCCTAAAGGCCACCTGTAGACCACATTAAGTTCAAGGGGGTCCGAAAAACTGCCCCTATGCGATTTCAAACGAATTGGCCAATTGGTTTTGGAGAAGATTTTGTAGTTATATCTTACCAAAAATGTGAAAAAAAATCTCAAAAGTGATTGGCGCATGACCATTTCCATAAACCTCGCAGAGAGTAACCAAAGGTACGTTCCTTGCAATTTTGCAGTGACTCTGGTTACCGGTTTTTGGACAAGTCGAAAGTCTGAATTACCATTGCAATCTCTGATGACTCGCATACTTATCAATAGGCATACATGCTTTAACTCATTCCATACCAGTCCCTGATTTTTTCGTATAATTTCCTAGATTTAAGACGACAATTGGAAACATATTCTTCATGAAAAGAGCTTTTGTTCAAGTACCAACATGCCTGTAGTCTTGAATCATTGCTTCTGGCACTGACCAAGGCCTGTCACCCTTGTATGGAATGAGTTAACTAACAAATACCAGGGTTGAAGCATTCGTGAGAAATCAGAGATGTACAGTATCACCGCCCAGCGAACAACTTTGTTTAAACATAAGCTAGATTTCCAAAACGTTTATGTAGAATATGAGTGACACTTTAGAGAAGTATAAAATAGAGCACACACACACACACACACGCGCGCGTGCGCGCGAGAGAGTGATAGATGGAGAGAAAGAGAGACAGAGAATCCTAAAAAAAATTCAGCGCTACCAGTTTTAACAAATAAAGATGCGAGTGTCCCAACAAGTTTCCTTGGATAAGCTCAAAGCATTTAGCTGAGCATTATCGGAGATTGCTGTTCGGATTTTGCCAAAAAGGTAAGGGTAAAATGAAAAAAAAAATACTGGAGGGTGACCAGTTTAAGTATAGATCAAAGGAGACCCACCCCAGGTACACCCCTACCAAGTTTACAGTGAATGTTGTCGCCGTTTTAGAGAAATCAGAAATGTGAATTTCCATTGCAATCCCCGTTGACTTGTATACTAATCCACATGATTCATAGGAATAACAGCATTTTCCAACAAGCACCACAATAAAAAAGTAGTACAAAATTCAGGGATCCAGAGTATCCGCACAGAGTGAATAAATTTGTTCAACGGGTTACGATTCTTTCATGTTTCAGAACAGTGTAAGTTACATTTTTGGAGAAGTCGAAACTGTGGAAAACACACAAAATTTGTTACAAAAATAAGGAAAAATAGCAGCAGATGTCGAAAAAAGTTAGGCCTGATGATCCGCAGAATGATGTTTCCTCATGTAAATTCAAATCAATTGGCAAAAAAAAAATCGGAGAAGATCTGAATAACGCTTCCAGAAAAAAAGTTGAAACTGTGAATTGAAGACGGCTGGCAGGCCACGGACCAATGGAAGACAGGCGACTGGCCATCCTGTAAGCTCAGCTGAGCTACAAAAACGATTAGTGAAGTATGGTTGTAGTGTGGTGATGCATTTTTATATATCTTTATTGAGATTTTGAGACACATATTGATCAAAACAATATGTCTGGCAGACCATCCCATTCTTGATAAATGATCAAGACGATATGTTCGGTAGGTCACCCCATTGGTGATACAAGGAATCCTCTTTCCCTTGTATGAGCACAATGTGCTTTTCCACCCGAATTTTTGTAGACAGATAATGACGAAAGTTCTGAAAAACAAAGTGTTTCTCGTTACACCTGTCTCTTTGGATGAAATATTTGCCATTTACAATTAAGTTACTTAGAATATAGAAACGATTTCTGCTCATATATCGGTAATAACTAAAGATTACCCTCCCATAACATAAATGTATCATTTCAGTTGGTATTAGAATATTCCATAACCCTTGAAAGTGTCTCAAAAAAGTTTTAATTTGTGTACATTCCCAATATATTTGGGCAGTTGTGTCCCGTTTATAACAAAAATTGCAAATGTTAAATTCGCTAATTGCATTTTAAAAAGCCTACTTTTAGTGATAAGTGATTACAAAACGGCGTAAGATCGAAAATCGAAAGGCTTGTAGTCTCGTTTCCATTGTACATTTGAAGGCACAGAAAATCTCCCGCATATCGTCAGTTATTACAAATACCTCCTGCCATTCGATTATACCAGTAAGTACGACATCAGGTTGTTGTTTCATAAATACACATTAAAAGTCGATACATCGTGTTCCTCCGATGCACGTCCAGCTGTCCGCTATTTTAAAGTTGGGTTTATCATAAATTTCAATATTAATGAGGGGTTGAGAAATCAGATATTGTTTCCCTAATCCTAGTACTGCTGATAGAATTGACAAATAATCTAGAAAATTGACAAGTACATCAAACTTATTTGAGAGCTGTTGTTCACCTGCGGATTTACAATGTTATTTATGAAAAAAATTCCTTTGTCGTACCATTTCTCATAAAATTAGCATTTTTTTTAATCTCTTGTAATATACTCATTGTACCATATAACTTCATTCCTGACCTCTCTAGTGTTCTGGGGCTCGAAGCAACCTAGGCTCTTTCCACACCTTAAAGTTGTTTATAAAATGGCGGTATCTATTTCTTTGCCAGGCCAAAGCTGTATCTCTTAAATACGTCTTCTAATTGCACGGCAAGAATAATTGAAAGATAGCATTCCATTTAGCATTGGGTCTTTTTTACAGGTGTTTCACTCAGTTTGGTAATAACACTTTTGCTTGGGTTTCAAAGTATACAATCTTGAACCCGTCATCCACAATTTTTTGTATGCATGCCGCCGTTTTTTGGCTTTGGCAATACCACTCTTCTATATAAACTTATAAATATCTGATTGCATGGATTCTGGAAAGGTTTATTCTACATTCATCATTGACACTAGGTTGAGTAACTTGACAGTTACTAGGGCTTTTAGCATTATGTTGGCACCAATTATTTCTCTAAAAGATTGCAGTCTTGGAGCAAAACTGATGTTGTTCATCAGCTACTCATTTTTGTGCAAGAAAATACCTAAAATCATGATTCATGTTTACAGCACTTAGCTGGTAGGTCATTATCTTCAACATTATCTTTATTTGCCCCAATCCTTCGTGTCAAACTTTTACTAATATAACATGTTAAACCACAACTTTGTTTGATATTGCGCAACACCCTTAGTACACTTTGCTGATTCTAATTCTTGATAAAAAAAGTAAAAAAAAAGATAAAGATAAGAAAAGAAGTATGATCTGCAAACTGTGAAATTTTGAATTAATGGTCATTGGTTTTAATGCCTTTCATATCACTGCTCGGACGATTTTTAATATGCCAGTAGTTACACTGCTAAAATGAAAGAAACGGAAACCGGAGGCAGCCTTGTCAAACACCTCTAGCTATAGGGAAGGACTCACTAGTGTATCCATTGTTGATTACACAATTTGATCTATCCGTATGCAATATTGTTTACCTACTTTCTAAAATTTGTAACAAAATAAAATGCACTTAAGGTTTGAGTGATTTACTCCTAGGCTATAGCATCGAAAGCTTTCTTGAAATCATTTGCTTCAGCAGTCCTGATTTACTTTCTTACCCAGACATATGTAAAATATCTGCGACAGTTCTTATATTTTTGTGTATTTTCTATGTATCGTCATATAACAAAAGCTGCTTGACTTTTGTGCATTAACATTGGAGTTTCTGAACTCGCTTTCCCGTGATTTTGTAAAAACTTCGTTGAATATTCAACAGAGAAATGGGCCTTCAGCTAGGTTTTCACCTTCGTACGCTCCTTATCTTTCTTTGGTATCAATGTTATAATACCTTTCCTTTGATCAATGGATAATTTGGCTGTATCATATATATGATTTAGATTATTTACTAGGAATGCTTTTATTATGGCCAGAACGCTTTGCAACATTCAACTGAAGCCACCAGTTCCTGGACTTTTTCCATTTTTTGAATTCCTATTTTGCCAATTAGCCTTCTTCTTATATTACTTCCTGATCACATCTTTCCTGTTGGTCGTTTAATTTTGGTATTTCCAGACTCTTCAGGAAGTTCTCCATATTTCTATGGATGACAGCTGTTGAACTCTTGAAAAGGTTTTTGTAGAAAATATTTGTTCACTCAAAATTTCATTGGGGTCAGTTATTTCTTTATTAACATCGTCTTATAACTTTGATACGTATTTATTTTTTATTTTTTGGCCCAAAAATGGTTCGTGCCTATCTGCCCAACTCTGTCCACCTTGCCCTCTGGGTCTCTATTCTATCGTAAGGACGTATTGAAGAACAACATGATTCCTTATGTCAATGCATGTTTAACTTTAAATTGATCCACTTAGTTTCGCACACTTTAACATCACAAATTAGAACACAACATGTCCAAAGAAAAGAGAGAAATGCTGAATAAGTGCATCGAATTTTTATCAGGTTAACATTTTAAACAATTAAGGGCGACATGATGTGAAATGTTAACCCTTTACCGGTGCCAAAAGTTGAGCTGTTCCGAAGATACAACTTTGCCGAATGTTCCATTGTTCAGGATCAAATTATCAGACCGTGCCTTGTCAAATGGTCATCACCTGGCATGCACGCACCCAATCGCACGTCTCATTTTTTTGTGTCTTTGAAAATCAGTCCAAGCAATTGTGCAAAACATGGAGCTCATCAAGTTTGAAAAAACTCCACAAACCACTGGATATACAATTTTAAATGGACATTTGTTTGGAACACAGCCCTTCTTGCCAGAGACAAAGAAGGCAATGTATCTTTTGATAAGGTTCGTTATTACTGAGGTCAAAGTTTGACACTTTCTTTTTCTTTTGTTTCTGGGTGCTCATTGTTGGCAATAGGGAAAGAATGAAAAGAAATCATCCTTGATTCCTATTAGGAATTACATTTATTAAACACACACACACACACACATACAATGCACGTTGTCGGTGGAAGGGTGGAAATGCTACCTCAAAACAGCTGAATGGCGAACACTCTTTTTTAAGTTTCTTAACCTTTTTAGTAATAAGATTATGTAATGAAAAATCAAATTCATTTCACATGTCCATTCATGATGGGTATGTTGCTTACAAATTCGTATTTGTCTAGGGCCATATTATAGATTCAATTAAGACAGGATCTCGGAGGCTATACATTTCATGCGACCGGGAACTTAGATTGTAGACTGTAATCTGCCTCGGACTTTAAGGGAGTTTCCTTACATTGCCTTGTATTATGACCGGTGACAATAACCTCTGGGATCCTATCTTGCAAGTACTCAGGGGTCAAACCAATGATAATTTTGAAGACTGGTACTAATTTGTGTTTCTCTCATCACTATTTCGACGTTTCTTATTGTGTTTCTTCACAACATATTTCCCGATCCACAATTCCTATGAAGTAAAATAATTTTTAAAGCAACTACATTATATTATAGTAGACGTACGAGTCACCTCCGGGGTTGAAGGATGCCTTCCCTATAGTTCAATCATGCAGACCGCGACTACTATCCCCTCGCCCTAACTCCATAGGTCAATGGTAAATAACACATTTTAAAATCTTGGCACTACACCCTGTCATTATAAAATTGAATTCTGCCAACAGGTAACAGAAAATTCAATCATGCAATTTCTTTGGGACACTGTAATGCAAAGATGTAGCGAACGGGAAAAATCAAATAGTTTATTGGGAGATCATTGCTCATTCAGTTTGCCTTCAACGTGTACCTGAGCTCTTGAACATATAGTAATATATGTACGACCTGGCTGAATTTCAAGTATCAACTAGAAAAGATCTGCTTCAAAGCAAATCTGTGTGCAAAAGTAAATATTAAACGCTACAACATTTGTCCTTTGGTACTTCACATTCCATTGAGCTTATGACCAGATGTAAAATTAAAAGGGCCAAATAACCTTGACCTTTGACCTTCAGAGGTTACATGTAAATTTTCAAAAAAGTTCAGTGCTACAATATCTCCTATTTGAGCCCAGCATGGTCAAAATAATTGACGAAAATATGGCTATAGAAAAAAGTTCAAGGGGCAAATTGACAGTGACCTTTTACCTTTAAATGTAATCTCCATAATTGTGAACATTAAGGCCCCTCTGCAAGATTTACTGTCCAATGGATTTAGGGTTAATTGATGTGACAACAAACTGGACAATGGGTGCATTGGACAGCGATCATCGAAAGTGACCTTTGACCTTGAAATGACTTTAACCTTCAGATAACCTCCACCTGAAGTGATCTTTGACCTTTAAAAGATATTTTGACCTTAAATTGACCTTAGACACAATCAAATCTATCATACCTGCAGAAAACGAAGTTGGTGACCCGATACATTCTTGTTTAACACCCTTAAATGTCTGAAACCAATCATTTTCAAATTGTCCAAAAATCACTTTGTTTTCAACTTTTTCGTACAGGCTGGATACATGTATCCATGCTTTTCCTTGAATTCTATTTCCTCATAAATTTACAAATTATTTATTACGATTTGTTGTGTTTTCTAAGATTACATAAGCCTTTTAGTACGAAATATTGATCTTCAAGTCTACGACCCTTACGGTACGCTCCATTGTATTTCCTGAGAATGCCACTTTTATATATATATATATATATATATATATATATATATATATATATATATATATATATATATATATATATATATATATATATATAAAGTCATATATTGTGTTTTTAACACTGACGAGAACACCTTACAAACATTTGATGCTAATCGTGATACCACGTTAGTTGCTTAAATTTCAGGGTTGCTCCATTTAAACAGAGGCTTAACAGTTCCTACATACCAGTCATCTGGAAATGTTTTCAATAATTTATACAAACTGAAAATGTTTGCGAGCAAAGGGTCTATAATACGTCCTCCTTTCTTATAAATGTCATTCGAAATAAAGTCAAAACCCGACGATTTCCCAAATTTTAACCATTCAATTATCATTGCGTAACTCTTATATGCACCTATCACACTCATCACTGATGGGCTGTCCACCAAACTCATGCCAGTATTCATCTGAATCTTTATTTCTTTCGTTCGGGTCCTCAATAATGCGATCACTGTTGTTTGCGTCACATATCCGAGAAGAGCACGAGTTGTTACCATAAAGCGCCGCAACATTCGACAGTAGGGGACGCAATGCCGCTGTCAGACCATTGCCTGTGGGTCTATAGCCTATTGGCAGGTTTGCGGTTTCGTATAAGAGATTCTATTTCTTTATCCCAAATTTTACCTTTCCGTTTTCCACCGTCCATTTGACTGAACGATAGTGTGGTCCACTGGGTGTGCTTTTATTATAAGTATCTATGTTAAAATTAACAAGCATTGTGTTATGGTCACTGCTTAAATCATACCGTCCTACGTCATCGATTGGTAATATTCACACTGCATGCGCACAGAGCATTTGTTGTCAGAGCATAGTCAATAGTTGACTTCAGTTGATTTAAACGTATTTTATTGATCAATTATATCAAAATTAATGTACTGTATAATTACTGCAGGAATTGCGAAAAAGGTCAAATCCCCATTCGAATCCCTCTTGCGAGAAAAGACAACATATATACAGTGGAGACAATATGAGCAGGCCTGAGCCAAAAATAATGAATAAATCTTTTGTTTCGTAGTCTAGTGTACCTTATTTAGAAATAGCCCATTTAAGCTAAAGACAAAGTTCATGCATATCTTACTACCAAGTCACACCAGTCGTGTAGTGTGTCGTAAATGATTTACATGTCGGGAGCTGCAGTCGGGAGTTCTCCTGACACACGACTGCTTGTCGCCGACATGTCGGCTTGTACAGTGTGCGGCCGGCTTGAGAAGGGGATCGGGTGGTGGATGGTGCCTGGTACCGTAGTACAAATAATAATTTTGCCCTAGTAAAAGGTACAGAAAATAAGAAAATGTACAAATACTGGTTGGTACTAAGTACGTAAGAAATTAAAAGGGTTTCCGGTACGTAAGTACGGCAAATAAAAATGCCCAGTACGCTGGTATGGATAACCACTTTACCAACCGCTAAGTCTATAGCCTGTGAAAAACAGAGGATTGCTTCAGAAAACGTGTACTCGTCATTTTATTGTAAATAGAAAATTGTACACCATCTTATACTATCACCCCCACCCCCCAAGCGTAGGCTACATTTGGTAGCCTCGTGAAAATGATGAAAATATTGAGCCATCCCTAAACCAAGTGGCCCTGCCTTCATATATTAATAAGGAAATACGGAAGATCTATTGTTGGTAAGCCTTGAGTCCTTGAATTGTTCGTGATGTAGTGTGCTGACAAATTAAAAAGCATGCGTCATACATGACATGATTTATGCCCTACGTTCATGAAACGTGCAGTGGACTTTTTTAGCAAAGATATTTGAACTTAACCAGCACATCACTGTTCCATTCCCTGAAACGATATCTGAGAGTACTATATACATACGATAATATATATATATATATATATATATATATATATATATATATATATATATATATATATATATATATATATATATATATATATATATATATATATACATATATATATATATATATATATATTTATTTATTTATTTTATTCATTTATCTCATGTTTGGGTCGATTTTAGTACTATAGCAGGCTTGTGTAAATACCGTATCATAAACTACAGTGCCGCAATATGATGTATCGGTACTCTGCCGGTGGTATCGGCACTATTCCGGTTTCATCGGTAATTGTGTTGATGGGGAGTAAAACTTTCTGCAAATGTCGTTGTTATTTTTGCTTTGTGTATTGAAATGTACAAATCGACCCAAACATGAGATAAACATTTTATAGCATGCTTTGTAGACGATATGAAGTAATCACCTCGCACTGGATACCATATGGCAGAACTCGTTCGCTTTGCTCACTGCCATATGGCATCCAGTGCTCGTCCATATACTTCATATCGTCAACAAAGCATGTTGTAATATATACATATATTTAACATTAAATTCAAACTGCAGACGCTTGTGCGTAATTATAAAGCTGTGTGAAAGCAATAGGCCTACATTCCTTTGTTCTTATCATTTACGTTGTGCAGAAAGCCACACAGCAGATTCACGTCAAGTAGCCTCTGAAACAGAACGTGTTCCTTCTGTTCCCGCACTCCATTCTATAATGGGAAAGTGTTTCGGAGCAAATTACAACAACAGTGTGTGTTGAACCCTTCGTGTAGCTTCTAAGTATTCCTTTTAATGACAGACTGTCTTTTTTCAGGAATCAATAATTCTGGAAACAGCAGCCTGTCCAATAACTCGGTTGTTTTTATACTGGCAGAAAAATATCATGATGTCTAGAGAAATATTCCAATGGATATAATTCCAGCTTGCGCCAAGTGTTTTTGAAGAAGCCTATTATTGTCGACACGCAAGTAGCAATAGCTCTTTGAAAAGTGGCTACTAATGAGGAATATAGAATATTTTTACATTTGTTTGGTGTTTGGTAAATCTACTCTATGTACAATTTTGACATAATTTTACATCTCGCCGTGAATAAAATTTTATTGCCAGTAATTATCAAACGGCCAAAGGAAGAGGAATTGCAAAGTATAATGGAAAGCTTTGATTTTCCACAATCTACCGTTGTTGTTGATGGGACACGTAGACCTACTATCCCCATTATTGCACTCACGGAGAATCCACAAGATTATTATAACAGGAAAGGGTGCATTCGTATTTTCAGCCAATCACAATGCGAATCAGTCATTTCTCCGAAACATTACCAAGCGGGACTCGATAGGGATTTTGCAATTAGGACCTGGCAAGCAAGGAAGGTTTTGTGATAGCTGAATCGTATAAATGTGTTTCAAACCATTTGTTAAAAAAAACCTGAATATTTGGTAGAAACTCCAAGGTTTAGTCCATCAAAAACATAGTGTTTTGTACTTGAAACAAATAAAGTCATTGGCCAGGAATTGCGCAGGGAATGAAATTCTATTCCCATATGATGGTGTACATGTATGTATATATATATATATATATATATATATATATATATATATATATATATATATATATATATATATATAAATATATAATATATATATAAATATATGTATGTTTGTATATATATATATATATATATATATATATATATGTATATATATATATATATTATGGAACGCCGTTCCTTGTTATATTCAGTATGTGATCAAATGATAAAACATTTGATCAGAAGAACAAATCGGCTTCATGATGTGAACAAATGCATTGGTTATTGTTATTAAATACGCTCTATTTGTTCTTCTGTGTCCCCAATCTGCCCGTTGAGCACATTTAATGTGACGGCGTCAGCATAGTGACTGCAATTATTTTGTTCAAGTTGGTTCATCACCCTTTTTTTTTTTTTGGCGTTCACAACATTCAAGTCAATGCAGTGTAAATCTATACATTGGCGAGCTCTATTTCTTAACCTATAGATGCCAGTGAATACAAATACCATCTATAAGACTGACACAATATATTGCATCCTAGTCTTTCTTAAGACCCTTTCTTTAAAAAAAGTCAATTCATTATAAACAAAATGGCTAATGGATATCATAAAAATAAATGAGGGGCTGTCATAGTGTCGAGCTAGAACAAGCCAGGCCGCGAATCATAATACAAGCCGGGTTACTCCTCTCCACGACCGCTTCGCGGCCTGACTGGTTCCAGCTCGACGCTATGACCGCCCCCTCATATATTTTCCAACGCCTTTTCCAGTTCAGTTCATCCTTCTAGGGAAATTTCTTTCCCTTAATCTGTAGACGTAGCATAACTTTCAATTTGTGTTACCAAAAGTTGAATTCCTCTGATGTGGATGCTACGGAAACCAAACAGACAGTAATAATGGACTCCATCATCATCATCATCATCATCATCATCATCATCATCATCATCATCATCATCATCATCATCATCATCATCATCATCATCATCATCATCATCATCATCATCATCATCATCATCATCATCATCATCATCAACATCATCATCATCATCATCATCATCATTTTTACTACTACTACTACTACTACTACTACTACTACTATTTTATTGAACCTCCGCGAATGGAGAAATTAAAAGTACATTCAAATGAGTACATCAAAATGATGAAGACAGATAAAACTAGAACAGACTGATTTTCAAACAGAAAATCAAATGTCTCCCGGTGGAACACTTACGTCTCTGAATAAGCTACATGTGATAACAAATTACAAATGACAAAGTTTGCTTGAAAATTACAATCCTATTTTAGCTCTCACCTAGATACATTACTCTAGCAATTTTCATCAAGTTCTTCAAGACTTATTACTGAGAAGCCAATTTCACATAAATGACCCTGTGACCTTGAGAATTCGCTCAAGGTCATCCAAATACACTCCCAACCTAAGTCTTGCCAACATACATAATCCTACCAAGTTTCATCAAATTCCATCAAGTTCTTCAAGACTTATCACATGGACACCAATTTCACATAAGTGACCCTGTGACCTTGAAAATTAGGTGAAGGTCATCCAAATACAATCCCAACTTAGGTCTTGCCAAGATACATAATCCTACCAAGTTTCATCAAATTCCATCAAGTTCTTTATGACTTATTGCACGGAAACCAATTTCACATAAGTGACCCTGTGACCTTGAGAATTCGCTCAAGGTCATCCAAATGCAATCCCAACCTAGTTCTTGCCAAGATACATAATCCTACCAAGTTTCATAAAATTCCATCATGCTCTTCATGACTTATCGAACGGAAACCAATTTCACATAAGTGACCCTGTGATCTTGAAAATTAGGTCAAGGTCACCCAAATACAATCCCAACCTAAGTCTTGCCTGGATACATAATCCTACCAAGTTTCATCAAATTCTGTCAAGTCCTTCAAGACTTATCGCACGGAAACCAAGTGTTGAAGAAGAAGAAGAAGAAGAAGAAGAAGAAGAAGAAGAAGAAGAAGAAGAAGAAGAAGAAGAAGAAGAAGAAGAAGAAGAAGAAGAAGAAGAAGAAGAAGAAGAAGAAGAAGAAGAAGAAGAAGAAGAAGAAGAAGAAGAAGAAGAAGAAGAAGAAGAAGAAGAAGAAGAAGAAGCGGGCACTAAACCAATATGTCCCCCGGCTTCCACCGGGAGACATAATACACCATGCTTACATTATACTTTCTCACCCAACTCACCTGAAAGCGCCCAGGATCAAAATTTCTGCAATATTATTATGTTTCTATTTAAAAGAAAACATTGTTGCTAAAACATATAATGGCGGTACGCCCGATGAATATAGCTGAATATGCAAAACTTGCGCCAAGATATACTACTGACTCAGCCTTGTTGTATAGTTACACAGTGTCGTATTTCTGATTTGCTCGGCCTTGAATTCTGCTCATAACATAAAATATAACGGGAGCAATTTCGAGTACAGTGTGTATAGCCACCCGTAAACAACAAGTGCTACTCGAGCAAGTCTCACAGAAGATGGACCACTCCTGACTACCCTTCTCCCCATCGACACCCGCCGCTCTCGATTTAGACAAGTTACCACATTATGTATAAAGACATATCGTTTGCCATATGTTGCTTAGATCCCGTGACTCATATCCACATAGTAAGACCTGTGTACTTTTTTACATTAAAACATGTCTGAGTCCTCCACAGATTCTGCCTCAGAGAACCTGGTCTTGTTTGTCCAAGGGCCAAAATATCCCATAAAGTTTACAATTCCCAAGAACTTGATTGAGTAAGCTTATTTTTGACAATACAATGGTAATATAAGGCGTCTTGCTTGTGAGTAAGCCTCAAACAGCAATTTTAAACCCCCCTGAAGGTCGGAAAAAATTCCGCACGAAATAGTGGGTGATAGTGACGTGAATTGAGCGATTTGTAATTTAAAAAAGGGAATGCTAACTGAAGTCATATAGAAAATGAATAAATAATAAGAAGATCAACTGGATAAGTTTAGAGAAACTAATATTGAATCGCGAGTACATGCTGATTGGTTGTCATTAAAAAACATAAGAAATCATTGCATAATGAAGATAAAAAGGAAATAGAAAGACAGAAACAGAGGAAGAAAGAAAGAAGGAAAGGCAGGGTTATCTAGATAGAAAGAAATAAAGGAAGACTTACAACTATCTCTCAATCATATTCTTTCTGGAATCACTGCATTAAGAGATACAGGCAAGCATTCAACAGTCGATCATTATAAATCTATAAATTGTAAAAAATATCCCCCCCCCAAAAAAAAAATCTGATAAAGATCTGTACAATAGTTTTTGCGATGAAGGCAAGACCAGAAGGAAGACAAGGGACAATGCCAGAAAAAAAAAACATAGTGCATCTTTCTAACTGGGAAATTGGAGGCTTATTCATGCGGCTCTTCGACATCTGATTAAGCACCAAGCAAAATGATAGCCTGTTATTGTTTGATGAAGATCTAGAACTAGATAAAACTAGTCACAGCTCGTTTTGATTAAGTTCAAAAGCACTAGAAAAAACTATCCGCAACTCGTTTTGATTAAATTAGGTTTGAATTTATTCAATTTATTTAATAATAATTATGTTTTTACTTATGTATTTAAACATTTAGATAAAAATAATTTGGCTTCTGTCAGTTGCGTAGCTGACTATTAACACGGTGGTTCAGAATTCAATGAGAAATTGACTGCTCCCCAGCTTTTCACACGAATCGGGACACCACACACCGGCGGCTGTGCCGATATTCCACGCACTGCCCTCTTTCTTCAAACACTGACGCTAGTGTGCTCTACATCCACAACCCATTAACCACAGATAAAACTTCGCCAAACAGCTATGGCAGGTATGTTGACTTTTACACGCTTACCACAGTGAATCATTCAAATAAGCTTTTTTTCCCCTTATTTTTCCTTTGTTTTTAATGAGAATTTGTTTTGCTGGGCCATATGAGATGTCCAAGATCATCATTTGCTTTGATTAGTGCAGCATAACATAGATGTGATGAAAATATAGTTCCAGCAAGGCAGTCGATGTAAAAGCATTGCAGGAAATCGCCATCAACTGAGCTTGCAAGAAACGTCACATGTGGAGTTGCCAAGCTGGTCATTGGTGGATTGCATAGCATTTTCCGCACTGTCCAATGAAGTGCGCTAAAAATGCAATGTCGGGCACCAAAAAGTAGATGTGCAATGAAAGGAAAACATTAGATAATATCCTTCAATTTGCTGGATCTAGGTGCTTAATTTTACTTTGACATCGTAGTTTTGTACAAACGAAAACATAGTAAAACTAGAAAAGATGATTTGCTGCATATCAAGTCAGTGTGTGTGTTTTCAAAGCATATTGGTATGCCAATGTACAACAAGTCCATAACACAGGAGTAGAAGTTGGAATGGCATCTCCATCTATTACAGCTTTGAAGTTATTCAAGATTCATAATTTCGAATGGTGTTACTTAGCATAATTTAAATTGCTACAACTTTTGTTTTTAATTCATTAGGTGCTCAATGGTCAACAATTCCGTAGTAGAAGTTGAAATGGTATCCCTATCCATAATAATTTTGAAGATATTCAAGTTCGGAAATTTGAAATGCTGATAATTACCATAATTTAAATTGTACAACTTTTGTTTTAGATTCAATACATGCGCAATGGTCATAACCCTCTAGTAGAAGTTGGAATGACATTTGTATCATACTTTTGAAGGTATTCAAGATTACAAATTTTAAATGCCCCTTATTTGCATAATTTTAAACATTCCAGCTCCTTGTATGGAGGTACAATCATACCAAGTTTGGAGTTTCTATGTAAAATGGTGTCAGAGAAAAGTGTCAGACAAATTCATTGGTACGGAAGAAGAAAAAAAGAAAGAAAGAATGTTAGGAAAAACAGAAAAGTATCTGTTGACACACACACTTAAAATATTCAACACACAGCAAGACAATAGTGACGAGTCATGGCGGAAAGAAAATATGTAGACTGCGATGGTGACAAACGCCAGATTATTGTACATACGGCTCGCTTGTTCATGATCAGTGACCGTAATATCTTCATTCAGATAAGACATGGCATGCAATTGGAAAAAAAAAACAAGGTAAATTTATTGTTCTAGTTTGATCAATATGTTTGAGTGGAACAAATGTGTAACACAGAAGAAAACACGAGTGAAAGTTCATTATGTTAAAAAACATTTTGAACGGTTGGATGGGGACGAATTCCCATCAGCCGCGTACTGTAATTCACACAGATATTTGTATTGTACTTGTGTAAAAATGGTGTCCCATATTTTGACTCATATACGTACAGGTCCCAATTCAGGATAAAATGTTTTTTTAAAAGTGGTGTTCTAAATATTGACTCAAATTCATGTCAGCATTTGGGACAGCATAACTTTTTGTTCTCAAAGAGCAGTACTACATAAATTCATAATGTTATAACGTTCACTGCCCAGCGGTCTCTGTCGGTATACATTTACCCCCCTTCCCTCAGTAACATCTCATATTTATGTTTTCCCACGCCCCCCCACCTTCCTAGCTTGCCACATCTCCAAAGTGTTCGTCTTGGCGATGAAGTGTTGACCCTTCAATTCCCAAGTGATAATCCTACTTTCTTGTGACCCGCCGTTTGCTTGGCCGTAAAGCTTTATCAATCACACTGAAATAGTTACCGTCTTCCTTGTTATCAGTAATGCTTTCTTAATGATTTCCCCTTTGTTTTACGGACTCAAATGTCATTATATGTGACATGTCAATACTGAGAACAGCATTTTTTAAACTGTAAAAGTGTGCTCATTCTTTCAAATTGCAATAACTGTTACCACCGCTGAAAATATTTACTCCGTGTGTGGTTTTTGCGACATTAGGCACCATTTGTACACATAACAGACAGTGGTTGAAGTAACAGGGGGTAACTTTGGCATTAACCATAGACAGAATGCTGCAGCTTTGCAATTCTTTCAACCGTAAAATACACAATTAAACATCGAAGCAGATCGTTAACAATTGATTATGTCTTTACAGAAACAGCAGTAACATCATTATTGTACCTTTGTGCTGACATCTGTGGCCAATTTAGGGGTGCAGCCTATAAAAACCTGGATTCCAAAATGTTCGGGGAGGGGGGAATGGCCCCGCCATCTTTCGCGCCCGTGGCGCTCGAAAGCTCGGTGCTATACAAAATAAACAATTTGTACCTTAATTTTACTTTTGCATAGCAGTAACTGCTTCATGTATTTTAGTTGTCAAGTCCGTCTATCTATCTATCTATCTATCTATCTATCTATCTATCTATCTATCTATCTATCTATCTATCTATCTATCTATCTATCTATCTATCTATCTATCTATCTATCTATATATCTATCTATCTATCTATCTATCTATCTATCTATCTATCTATTTATCTATCTATCTCATTAGACATGGAGAACAGTCAAACTGCTGTAATTTTTTTTCCACTAAAATATATGTAATAACAGATGCATAATACATGTCTGGTATCTGATTTTTAATTGTGACACGCGCTTTGCTGAATGAAAACTAAGCCCTTTCCTTATATCTTTAATTGTAATATGTGGTTTACCGACTAAGCGAATATCTTATTGATAACAGCTTAAATCATGATGTAAGGCTTGCGTATAATACGAGGAGCCCTTATAATTAAAATGAACCGTTCGTGATGAACAAGGATCCCTTTCATCGACTTTCTAAATTGATCGTTCACAAAACCAAGATATCACCACTTACAGAACCAAAATTTTAAAGTGTACTTATAAAAAGCATGAACGGTTAAATATATGGTAAAAATTGACCACCATAAAAAGTGATACTAAAAAAGCAAACTTCGTATTGTTTGTCTGAAAACATACCTAATCTGTTGATTATGCCCTTTTTAAAGTTTTATATTCTTCTTGGCTTTCGATACAACTTTTAATTACACAAGCCAATGTTTGGGGGTTCTTCTTTTTCAATCATGATAGTCATTGCTCAACGTAAAACGCTGTTGCTGTGAAATGTAGATGAAACGTATAATGAAACCGTACCATAGGTCAACAACTTTACTTGGCGTAGGACCCGCACTGAGAAAAAGTCTTTGCTCTCACTTACTCTTATGTTAATCAGTAAAGAGTTAATACTGGAATGATTGAATTTTAGACGTTAAATCTCAACTGGAACAAGTGCACATACAAGCGGAAGAGATGGTCAAAAAAGGAGCGTCGTTAGAGGAGAGTTTGGAATTCTTTTATACACCTGACTGCAAGATGTTGGCTCCTGGCAGAGACAAAGCGATCGAAGGTCGTGACAGTAAAGGTAAGAAAAAATGTTGGAAGTACATTCTACATGTAAAACGAAAGGTTTTCGTACAGCATGTTTTTTTTTGTTTTGTTTTGTTTTTGTTTTTTTTTTGTTTTGTTTTTTTGTTTTTTGTTTTGTTTTGTTTGTTTGTTTGCTTCTTACATAATTGTTCCGAAATGTTGATTTCAAGGAACATCGCCTTGCGAATGCAATAGAATTAGTCCTCTACTACTGTTCTAAACCGCTCAGTCTGGGCACCTTAATTACATGTAGTGTGAACAGGTGAAGATTTTCATTATTTCAAATGTGAAACGGGAACTTCGAGTTCTGAGAAGCACTATCCATCATACAATTCACAGAGTGAAATGGCAACTGGCCTCTAATAGCGAAAACAACATTTATTAGTTCATCAATCCTCATACACATATACACACACACACACACACATACATACATACACACACACATATATATATATATATATATATATATATATATATATATATACATACACACACACACACACACATATATATATATATATATATATATATATATATATATATATATATATATATATATATATATATATATATATATATATATATATATACATGCATAAATACATACATACAGGTACATGTACATGTGTAGCAGAGCCGTCAGATGGGATCAGTATTGGCCATGTCTTATGTAGAGTATATATATTTATATATTTATTATACTAGAAACAAAGAACTCAACGATGATACATAGTACTTACAGATGGCATGTGGATATTAACAACTTATAAACGATATTATTCTACACATAAACTTGTAAGGATATTTCTATAGTTGTCAGTCTATCTTGCAGCCATCAAGAGAAACCTGTTGTAAACTCCAAAATACATGTGTAAACGTTTGCATTGTTATTTAAGAATTACGAGATGAATGCGAGAAACGGGGCAAAGAATGGACACCTGACATGAGTTCTGAGATAGAAGAGGTTATTGACCTTGGAGACGTGGCTATTGACAGAGGATACTGTTTTACAAGAGAAGCAGACGGCTCGAAAAAGAGAACAGGGTTGTAAGTACAAAACATGAAGAATAGATTACGCGCATCTGAATTATCATCATGCTACCAGATTCCAATTATCCATGAAAAGACATTTGATTCAAAGGCGAGCGCTCCTTTCACAACAAGGTCTATGTCAACAGCTTTCTACGCCACTGTAAGCTGTCATCTCACTCCAGCACAAAAAGATTTAAAACCTAAACGTGGGTAGTTTGTTAGTAAATCTGACAAACTCCGTGCATATGTTCCAATAAACACCTTTTGGATATATATTTGTTAAAAATACAATATAAATTCCAATAATTCTTAAGGACGAGTATACTTTAGCGCACATATTGACGCTGGGATGGAAACAATTTTACTTGGAACATAATAGTATGGAGTATGTTTGTTATAAAATTATAATTTGTAGTAGACTGCCACCGTTGGTAAAAAAAAACTTATTAAATTACATATGATTTAGAATGTATGACATTCCAAAAGCGCAAATATATATTTTACTTAACGTCTGCCTAGTCGGACATATCCTGTCTGTATTGAGTGACAATTGCCAAGCAGTCATAATCTGTTAAACGGTATGGATGTTCTTTTGGTAATTCGCTCTTTGACGTCAGACTCCCAAAGGCACACGGCACATTAACTCGTTGCAGTAATGCTGTCTGATATAAATCATGCAGCTGTCAATGGACTCCCAGAAAATAACTTGTGTTCTTTATCTGCCTTCTCTCATGAAGTCCTGTCAGAATTATCAATGGCACAAACTGATTCTGTTTCTTAGATAAATGAGAAACGCCCTTGTTATTAATAAGTTTATTATAGGTTCACTCCAGAACACGTTTTTAGGGAGAGATTAAATATCATCCTTACACATCTCGAAAAACAACAACAACAACACACACACACACACACACACACACACACACACACACACACACACACACACACACACACACACACACACACACACACACATTAGGTAAATCAAGATTGAAAACTTTCACATCTGAAGTTTACAACCTCGGGCATCCTTCAATAAGGTGAAAACATGATCATTAAATGCCTATATACTGCCAGCATGCGTCAGGTATGAAATCACGCCTTACAATAGCAATATCTGGATGATCTATCCAATATGCAACAAGATTGGTGGGAAAACGTGATCATAACATAAAGCATTTTATCCAAGGCAGCTTTTGTGCAAAAAAAATGAAAATAACTGACATGTTTGGGTCCAAAACGCTTACCTCTTTTAATGCCAACTGCGACGTAAGTCCTACTACTTTAAACGACCTGTTCTGAATTACAAAAAGAGTGCTTGATTCATGTTCCTCGTACCGTTTTTAGTCTAGCACCAGCATGCCTGTAGTGACTTACAATATAATAGACCAGGTCAGCATTTTTTTTTTTGGGGGGGGGGGGGCAATGCGCACAAGTCGCGCCCAGGAAAGACGTTAACTCAATCCAAGGTTTTTCTATTTATTGTTTGTGGTTAGGCAGGTTTGTATGGAATGTCCAGCATATTCGGAATGTCCAGCATGGTGGTGCTGATCCACAGTATTGGACCTTATCAGAGCCTAAATCATGTAAATTGCTCTTTGCCCACACCAAAAGAGACAATATATGGCACAGAGTACTGTTCATGCTGTGCAAATTCAATAAATCACAGAAATAATCATTTATAAATATGTTTAATGTTTTTGTAGATTTTGAACGTTGTTATCTGTTTAAAATAACAGAAAGTGACCGGTATTTCATCTTCATTTTTACAGGTATTTGCAAGTGTGGAAGAAGGTGGACGGGCAATGGAAGACGTATATTGACATCTTTACAACATAAATATCTGCTTTGAGTGTATTGAAATATGTCTAGGAAACTTTGGGTGGGGCAACCTGCTGCAGTAGTATTCAAGATTAATGAGGTCGCTCAAAATAAATAACATTGCAACTGCGTGCTTGAAGACCTTTCAATTTTCTGTTACCTTATATTGTGAAGAACAGACGTACATGTGTGGAAACACATTATATGAACAAATAACACGTTTTTATTTTTAAAACAGGAACTGTTTGGTTTTTATTTTGTTTTTTTGTTTTTTTTGTTTTTGTTTTTTGTTTTTTGCTTGATTCAAAGAAATTGAGGACCTGTTGTTGCCACTTCAGGAATCTGATACCTGTTAGGTCTACAAATGTACACAGTGTTTGAGTGGAAACACTCAATCTGTACAAAACAGTGGAAAGAAGATCCCACTGAGTGGAACCACTCATTTGGACCTGCTGCACAATGCCATCGTTGAGTGGGAACACTCATTCAGTGCAAAAAATCCAAAATGAGGCCCAAATGAGGGAAAACACTCACTTAGACCCATCACATGAAGGCTTTGGTGAGTGGAAATACTCGGCTGACTGGCACAAGAAATTCAAAGTGGGGCCCATACGAGGGAAAACACTCATCTAGGCCTGGCGTGGCTGCATGAAAGCTTAAGGTTACTGATGAGTGGAGACACTCAGTTGATCTCGAATCATGTCAAAAGGAGGGAAATTAATTGCCTGCAAAGCATACCAAGTTCCGTGTTACTACACTTAGTCTGCCCTTCTTCGACAGAATTTTATTTATAGTAAGGGAAACAGAACTATACTCTGACCCTCCCCCTAGACTAAGACACCAATCAGGAAGTTCATCATTATCGCCTAGACCAGTAACAGGCTCTGGTCCCTGGTGTACTGAGCCCTGTTACCATAGTAACCATACTCAGCCAATTAGAAAATGAGTCACTTTTCCAACGCAAAACAGTGACCTTGTCAAAGATGGGCAGACCCCAGCGGAGTAGACAAAATACGCAGCTTGGGTCTGTTTTGGAGGCAAGGAAATTAAACACTCACTTGAAATACCAGAGCTGTTTGGTGTTAATCCTATTTTAGTGAAACTACTCATACTTTTCAACATGCCGTGAATAATAGAGGAAATGAATAAGTGATATTCTAAAAGATTTAGAAAATAAAAATGTTGAACATATGACTGGTAACCTTTCATATAAAAACAGAGTTCGTTTTTTGAGCCCATGATTTTGAGTATTAGAGGCTTTCGCATATCATCAGTTGTGAGGGGTCTGGATTATGGGGTCCCAGTTTGGCAAAACTTTAAAATATCCATGCTTGTTTTTCAAAAAGCGTTGTCCTTTATAGCGGTATACAGTGAAAACTCCTTATATTGACACCATCTATTCCCTAAAAAGTGTCAGATAACTAATTATGTCAGATAAATGAATCGAATAACAAAGAAAAATAACTTCTTCCCATGAAAATTTGTGTCATTATATTGAATATGTCGGATATTTGAGTATTATTACAATGAGGTTTCCCTGTAATAGAAAACGAGGCTGTAGTATTGTGGCGTGGCAGTGTGGCAGTGATACACTATGGCAGTGTGGCATTGTTGCGTTATGATATGATCATGGCCCACTAATCCATAACTTCAATTTTACATGTACTTTACACGCAACTGACCAAGAATTATGATATTATACAGCGCCCATAGAAAGCCACTGGTGTCTGGATGGAGATTTTGTGTGATAAACACAAACACAAGTGCTCCCACACACTCCGACCCCCCCCCCCCCCACCAGCCAGCTGGAATATAATGAATTCACGGGCCATTCTTAAATTGGTAAGGGTGATTAAGATCAGTATAATGCACAGGAAGGGTGCCCGAATGGGCTGCCAAACCAGCGATGGGACCCGCAGCAGAGTATACACAGTCCGTGTCCCGGGCTGTTTTATAAGAGGATTGTTGTAAAACTACTCATCAATCTGCCTCAACTCCCGCCCATCCCATCCCATTTCCTTGTCTAACCTGGCCTGACAATGCACTTCTTATAAAGCAAAATTACGGCAACAGCCGAGTAATATGTTCTAGTTATGTCTGGGTGCCAACCCAGACATATTTTTTGTTCTTTGTTTGTGTGTTTCTTTCTTTCTTTCTTTCTTTCTTTCTTTCTTTCTTTCTTTCTTTCTTTCTTTCTTTCTTTCTTTCTTTCTTTCTTTCTTTCTTTCTTTCTTTCTTTCTTTCTTTCTTTCCTTCCTTCCTTCCTTCCTTCTTTCTTTTTTTCTTTCTTTCTTTCTTTCTTTCTTTCTTTCTTTCTTTCTTTCTTTCTTTCTTTCTTTCTTTCTTTCTTTCTTTCCGCCCAATTTGTCCGGAGCTTTTCTCTGACACCGTGCAAGCTACACTGTTTCAACTTGGCATGGTAATGCACCTAGTAGGGAAGTTGTCTCTCTGATATGGAATAGTCATGCTGTTCAAAACTTTGATAATTAGGGGCAATCAAAATTTTCATAGCTCCATATCTTCAGATCTACTATAGATAGATACATAATTCAAAGTTCAGCATATAGGTTTGTGACATCTGCCAATCTAATGGACAGTAAACAAAGTTGTAAAATTTTAAATTATGCTAATTAAGGCACTTTGAAAATTTAAAACTTAAATATCTTCAAAACCATAACAGATAGAGATGCCATTCCAAATTCAATATATAGATTTGTGATAGAGGTGCATCCAATGAACCATGAACCGAACTTGTAGGATTTGAATTAATGCAAATTAGATTATTACCTAAAATTTAAAGCTTGAATAGCAAGACAGGTTACTTGTAGCTAATGAGCTGGGTGACAGATTTGAAGATACATGCAACTTTCATGGCATTCAAATCTACTGTGACACAGTGACTTCATGCATGACTACATGGTATGTGGCCATGTATGCTAGCCTTATAAATATTCACACTATCCTTCATTTAATTATCTGGCATGTTGCCATGGCAACACAGGCTCAACAGAGTCTCCCCACCCAAATAGTTGTCCAGTTAGTTTTATCCTTGCCACTGACATGTTTATTGCCACACCCACCCCCTTTTTCAACATTTGCCACTCCATGCTTGCTGGACCCATTGTCATGCAAGATACTGTTCTGGTCTTGCTAGTCCAGGCCGCTTTTTCCCTGCTTTTGCCAGTGCAGCCATATCATTTCACACACAGTGACGTACATGCATGTACTTCTGTTTGTGTAGGTTTCATGTTAGAAATCAGGAATCGAGAATTCTTTTATTCGACCCAAGCATTACAATAATATCGTTACGAGTAACAATGTAGCAATATAAGATGGTAATACAGATGTAAATTAACATGCAAATACATATTGGTCTGGGAAACGCATATTAAGATCTTCACAAGATCGCTATCATATGCGCCACCCACCCCCCCCCAAAAGAAAAAAAGTTAACAGATGAGTACATTTTAAAGGTACAACCGGGACAAATAAAGAGTGCGTTTGAAATCAGAATGTGCGTTTAGTTGTAATTACAGACACAGCAGTTATGGATTATACATGTGGATTAATTATTATTTAAGTAGGATACTTTGGCATGATTAAAAGAAAACGAAATAAGTGTGGGTATGTACTTTTTTAATGTGACCTGATGTGGAGTTTAAGACATGTAATATTTTATGCCTTACGCACTTAGTACCAAAAACACCACATGTCTGGGGTATGCAAAAAATTCTTCTTGTATCATGGTCATGAACTAAAGATGTTGGCAAGATAAAACGTCGAGAAAAGTAAGAAGGAACTAAGCCATTCTCAATTTTATAGTGAAATTTTATAATTTGTAAGAATAAGAGCCAGAGTAAGAAGGCATAAACAAACGTAAAGCAATGGGGTACTCATGGAACAAAACCCTGCCAGAGAGAGCATCTTCCTCAACAATCATACTAGTGGCTTTGAAACTCAATTAGGATCGCTTTTAGGGCACTGTAAGCCTTAGCATGTTTCATAGATGGTGCTGCGACTATGTATCACTTTTTGAAAATTGTTTATGCGTTTTCGCTTTTCTTGGGCTTTTCTCCAAAATCAAAAGTTGGTTCATCTTCAGACTTATTGGAAACGTACCTGGACTTGATCTCCATCAAATCGCTTCACTACATACTGGTGTTGCTATTTTCTGATTTTAAATAAATTCTTGATGGCAACCGTGATGGTGGCTTTAATAATGGTGTCTTTGATATTCAGAAGTTCACGGGACCACTTCAGCGTGCAAATGTAAGGCTAGCTGAGCAAAAAACTGTCACAGTCCTCCGGTTTTTGCAAAAAAAGAATGGATGCCGCCAAATTTCAGGACCAATCATTTCAGTAGATAATTAGTTAATGTTTGAACATTTTGGGCCTGTGATATCGTGAATAGTATGCGGTCATATTGTATCGTATATACAATAGATTAGACATTGTACCATGACCTTTTGGTGGGTAAAAATTCTGTAATCACTCAGAGACACGCATATGACAAGGCAACATGTACCATGCATGTTTCTGTTTATTGCATGAGTTGACAAGTGAAGTAGTTTAGTAGCTAAAATAATATTTACTTTCCTGATCATTTACATGATCATAAATTTTCTTTATAAAACATTACAGGTCCACCTGTTGAATACATTCAGTTTCAGGGTGACTCTGGGCGACACTTTAGAGACGCACACGCACACACACACACACACACACACACACACACACACACACACACACACAGAAGGAGAGAGAGCGAGAGAGAATCGTAAAAAAAATACTATCTCAGTGCTACCAGTTGGAACACATCAAGGTGCGAGTGTCCCAAAAAGTGTCACTGTACAATCTCAAAGCAGTTAGCTAAGCAGTATTGGAGATTGTTGTTTGGATTTTGCCTGAAAATTAAGGGAGAAAAATAATTAAAAAAAAAAAAAACAAACTAAAACTTACTAGAATGCAACGATTTCAACTAGATCAAAAGAGACCCACCCAAGGTTCACCCCGTCTAGACTTACAGTGAATCTTGTAGACATTTGGAAAAATCGAAAATGTGAATTCCTGTTGCAATCCCCATTGACTAACATAGTAATTGATAGGAATCAATGCATTACCAACAACTACGAAAATGAAAAATTAATACAAAATTCACGGGATCCAGCGTATCACCATCTAGTGAATAATAATTCTGTTTCACAGTCTACAAATCCATCCAGTTTCAGAACAGTCTAAGTTACAGTTTTGGGGAAGTCAAAACAATCGAAGGCACACACAAATCGTTGAAGAATAGGGAAAAATAGCAGCAGCACATAGTCAAAAATGTTAATCCCAGATCCTTAGATATTTCCTTAATATAAATTCGAAGCAATTGGCCAAGGTGATTTGGAGAAGATTTTTTTTAAAGTTTTTTTTTTAATGGACCAGAAAACAGATCTTGCAAGAGACCCAAGAAAGGCATATCCCCATAAGTTTAAAGTGGATCTGAGTAACGCTTCTAGAGAAAAAGTTGTAACTGTGAATTGAGATCGGATGGGAGGCGACGGACGGATGGAAGACAGGCGACTCTATCCTTTAAGCTCAGCTGAGCTACAAAGACAATTAGTGAAGTATGGTTGTAGAGTGGTGATGCATTTTTTATGCATCTGTATTGATATTTGTATACATATTGATAAAAAACAGTATGTTTGATAGACAATCCCATTCCTGATAAATGATCAAAACTATCTGTGCGGTTGGTCCCCCCAACGTAATAAAAGGCACCCTCTTTCCATTGCAGGAACATAATGTGCTTTTCTGCCTGAAGTTTTGTAGACAGATAATGAAGAAAGTTTTTAAAAACAATGTGTTTGTTGTTACACCTTTCTCTTTGGATGAAATATTAGCCATATACAATTAAGTTCCTTAGAATATAGAAACGATTTCTGCTCATATTTTGGTAATGACCGAAGATTGCCCTCGTATAACTCAAACTAGTCATTGAAGTTGGTATTAGCCTATTCCACCACCTTTGAAAGTGTCTCGAGAAAGTTGTGATTTGTGCACATTCCAATATCTGTGGGCAATTGTGTCCTGTTTAAGACAGAAAATGCAAATGTTATAATTCACTAATTGTATTTTAAAAAGCTTACTTTTAGTGATTGGCGAATATAAAACGGCACAAGATTGAAAATTCAAAAGCTTGTAGTGTGATTTCCAAGGTACATCTGAAGACAAAAAATTATTTTCTCCCGCATATCATCAGTTATTGTAAATAGTTCCTGACATTCGATAATACCAGTCAGGACTACATCTGGTTGTTGTTTCATAAATACAAAGTAAAAGTCCATGCGTCGGTATTCACCAATGTACATTCTTTTTGTCTGCTATTTTAAAGCCGGCTTTATCATAAATTTCCATATTATGAGAGGTTGAGAAATCAGGTATTGTTTTCATAATCCTGGTATTGCTGAAGCTATACACAAATAATATAGAAAATTAACTGGTGCATCATTCTTAGTTTAGAGCTCTTGTTCACTGGCAAATGTCCCATCCGGTTTTAAAATGCCATTTATACAAATAATTGTCTTACTTTATCTTATAAAATATGTGTTTTTTATCCCTTGTTACATACTCATTGTACCATATAACTTCGTTTCTGATCTCTCTAGTGTTGCAAGGCTGGAAATAGCATAGACTCTTTCCATACCTTAATAAGTTGTTTATAAAATTGCCGCATCTATTTCTTTACCAGGCCAATACTGCATCTGTTCATTATATCGTCTTCTAATTACACGGCAAGAATGACTGTTAGATAGAATTCCATTTAGCATTGGGTCTATTATACAGGCGTTTCACCTAGTTTAGTAACAACGCTTTTGCTTGGGTTTCAAAGTGTACAATCTTGAACCCGTCATCCTCAATTTTTTCAATAATAATATACTCTTCTATATAAACTTATAAATATCTGATTGCATGGATTGTGCAAAGGTTGACTCTACGTACATCACTGACACTGTGTTAAGTAACTTGGAAGTTACCAAGGTCCTTATAACTTTTTTCACCAATTATTTCTCAAAGACTGCCATCTTTGAGCAAAATTAAGGTTGTTGATCAACTGCTCATTTTCGTGTAACAAAAATACCTAAATTCAACACTTTGCACCACTTAACTAGTAAGTCACCATCCACATTATCTTTATTTGCTCCAATCCTTTGTATTAATTTTTTACCAAGATTACATGTTAAACCACAACATTGTTTGATGTCGCCTAACACCATTAGTACACTTTAAGCTGAACCTAGATCTTGTATAAACAAGAAGTATCACCTACAAACTATGAAAATTTAAAAAATGGACTTTGGTTTTAATGCCTTTCATGTCACTGCTCGCACGACTTTAAATTTCCAGTAGTTCCACTGCTAAAATAAAAAGAAAACGAGAGAGGAAGCAGCCTTCTCAAACACTTCTAACTGTAGGGAAGAATTCAATGGTGTGTCCATTGTTGACTACACAACATGACAGATCCTGTATGAAATATTTTAACCCACTTTCTAAAATTTTTACCAAAGTTAAATGCACTTAAGGTTTGACTGATGTACGCCCACGGTATAGTATCGAAAGCTTTTTCGAAATCATTAGCTTTAGTATCTGTGATTCATCCTTTTACCCAGTCATGTGTAAAATGTCTGGGACAGTTCTTATATTTTCATGTATTTTCTAGGTATCGTCCTTTAACAAAAGCCGCTTGGCCTTTATGTATCAATATTGGTATTTTTGAAATCGCTTTGTCATCACTTTGTAAACATTTGTAATGAATATCCAACAGAGAAATAGGCTTTCAGCTGGTTTTTCTGGTTTCTACGTTCTATATCGTTCTTTGGTATCAATGTTATAATGTATTTCCTTTGATCAATGGATAATTTGGATGTATCATATGCATAATTTAGATTATCTAATAGGAATGTGTTTGTATCTGTCCAGACAGCTTTGTAACTTTCAATTGTGAAGCTACCAGTTCCTGCACTTTTTCCATTCTTGAATTCCCTTTTGCCATCCAGCATTCTTCTTCCGTTGCTTCTTGATCACAGAAAAAGAAGTTAATTTTGATAATTTTGAAGCATGATACTGATTTGTGTGTCTCTCTTTCTATGAAAATGTAGTTTCCCCCGCCTGAAATACACCATCTTTGTCAACACATTAAGTAACCCACCCACCCGCACTCTCATCATTCCTCAGCTCAGTTTGTCAAGAATTCATTTCTTTGAGGAATAAATGTTTCAGGACCAGCCCTGTGTTTTATCTCAAGGCCCCGTATCCAGGCTATACGATGATAAATAGAGATATATCATAAACCATGTACGCACATCCTGAGAGTAGGAAGTGTATGCTGCAGATGAAGAGAATTTGAAAGAAATGTTTATATTTTGTGTTAGGAATTCAAGTCGTTTTAGCTAATTGCATTACATTATCCGGTGACAAACTTGACAGTTGTGCGTACTTTATAGCGTAAATACAGGAGTCACCTCCGGGGTTGACGGATTCCTTCCCCTGTAGTTCAATCAAGCAGACACCGAGTACTTTCCCCTCGCTCTAATTTCATACGTCAATCGTAAATTACAAATTTTAAAATCTTTGCATTCAACCTTGTTATTCAAAAAATGAATTCTGCAACCAGGTAACAGATAATTCAATTATGCGATTTCTTTGGGACACTGCAAAGCAATGATGTTGCGAACGGGAAAAATTGAATCGCGCATAAGGAGATCATTGATCATTTAGTTCGCCTTCAATGCGTATCTGGGCTCTTACACATATAGACATATATGTGAGACTTCGCTGAATTTCAAGATAAAAACTAGAGAAAAGAGATGTTCTTCAAAGCAATCTGTGTGCATTCAAGTGTTGTGAATATCAAATGCTAAAACGTTTGTCCTTTAGTACTTCAATTCCATTAAGCTAATGGCCAGATGGAAATTATAAAGGGCCAAATAACCTTGACCTATGAACCTAAGAGGCCACATGTAAATGATTAAAATGTGCAGTGTCAAAATATCTACAATATGAGTCCAACATGATCAAAGTCCGATAAAATTGACCAACATATGGCTAGAAGAAAATTTCAAATGGTAAAATGACATTGGCCTTTGACCCTTTAGGTAATTACCATAATTGTGAACATTAAGACCCTCTTGAAGATTGGCTGTCCAATGGAACGATGGATTTAGGGTTAATTTCCGTGGCCACAAAGTTAACAATGTATGCACTGGACAGCTCCCATCGAAAGTGACTTTTGATTGTGAAATGACCTTGGATATAAGGTTGGTAATTTTGAGTATTCTGTATGTAACAACCAGTAAATAACACGTGCTACTACTCCAGCAAGTTTTACACAAGATGGGACCCCTCCTCACTACCCTCTTCCCCCTCCACACTCATTGCTCCTGATTAAGACAACTTAACACAACAAAGACATGTCGTTTATAATGTGTTGCTTAGATCCTAAGACTCACATCGGCACTGGAATACCTGTGTACTTTAATACATCAAACATGCCCGATTCCTGCATGTTCTGTGCCCGAGAACCCGGTCTTGCTTTTTCAGAGGCCAAAATATCCCATGCTTTTAATTGTTATAAACTTTATTGGGTGAGCTTAGTATTAACAAGGAGGTGGTAATCAAGGACCTCTTGCTCGTGAGCTTGCGTCAAACACCAAGTTTAAATCCTCCTGAAAATTATAAGTATATCCCTCAAGAATTAGTGCGTGATAATGATGTGAATTGAGCAATCTTTGATAAAATGGCCAATGCTAACCGAAGTCATTTTCAAAATGACTAATTAACATAAGGATCAACGGGATAATCTAAAACAAACTGATACTAAATTATGAGTACAAACTGATTGGTTCCATTAAAAACGGTAAATAATTAGTGCACGACAACCATAAAAAATGAAATCTAAGTAAGAACAGAAAGGAATACTGAAAGAAAGGAAGAAAGACCAACAACTGTCCCTGGAGCATATTGTTTCTAAAAAATCCTGTATGCAGAGATACATACAAGCATTCAACAGTCGATCATCATAAATGTATGAGGTGTGAAAACAATCCCAAAATGTTTGATAAAGATGTATTCAGTAGTTTTTGAAATGAAGGCAAGACATGAAGGAAGACGAGGTACAATGTCTGAGAAGAAACATAGTGCATTTTGCCAACGGGGTAATTGAGTCTTATTCATGCGGCTGTTCAAAATTTTATTCAGCAAAATGATATTCTGTAAATGTTTATAGGATAGCTAGAACTAAATATAACTAGCCACAACTCGTTTTTTATTGAATTTGGTTTAAAATAATGTATTTGATTTGTTTAATATTGTTATATATTATATTAACTTTGTTTACCTAGATATGGCGATAACAAATGGCTTGTCTTTAGTGATTTCGCTGCGTAGCTAACCATGTTTAGAATTCAATGAGAAACTGAATGCTCCCCAGCTTTTACACGAATTAAGACACCAGACACCAGCTGCTGAGCCAACATTTGGCGCCCGGACCTGTTGCTGAAAGCACTGACCGTAGTGTACTCTGCATCCACAACGCACAGACCACAGGAAGTTCCCCAAATAGCTATGGCAGGTATGTTGACTTTTGGACATTGGATGGCTTACTACAGCGGATCATTCTGATAAGTTTTTTCCCCCTTTTTGATCTAGTATTTACTTTGTTGAGTGTCACAGAGGTCACACAGCCACTAAATGTGACTTTGAAGCATAAGGAATATGTACCGTATCATATATGCATCGCATTTAAGGCATTTGCATCATCCTCCATGGGTTGACCGGGTCTTAAATTGCGTTGAGGCAGGCGAAGCCACTGCCTCGGCTAAATTTTGTCTTTTAAAAAAGACAGAAAAATTGTCAAGATGGGAGAAAAAAAAATTAGTAATCATATTGTCGTAATAGGCCCCACAAGTGAATTTTTTTCACTTGGCAACCGTTTTTTTTTCTTTTCCTTTTTTGTAAGTAGGCCTATGAAATTAGCATATAGGCCTGCAAGGATGTGTTAATTAGCACCATGGTTGCATGTTCCATGGGTATGGTTCATAATATACCATATCAATAGAACATGCCATAGCAAATCCACGAAGCCATGGTTGCGGCTACTTCGGACAAAAATGATTATCTTATATTACTAAGCAGTGCTCTACCGCTGACTTACTTACAGTCAATCAGGCAAAAATTTTAATTTACAATTAATGCAAAAACGTATATATAAAAACAAATGTTATATTCGTTTGGTTTGTTATTCAGAGAGGAAAGTGAGATTTCGTGCAAGTTCAGGTTCGAACATCGGTGTCCGCAATATATTTGATGTGCTGTGAAGAGTCAAACACATGTATCTTTTTGATTTTCTTCAGTCTCGTAACGTCGACAGCATTAACAAATAAAAGAGCAATGTAACAAGCAAGTTTCACGATTGTTAACATTGAACCAATACCAATTAATCATGCGTATACCGCGCTGAATTTGCCAAACATGTGTGGACGGCTGTGTGGGGAAAAATTCCCATCAGCTGGGAACTACAACTCACACAAATAGTTGTGCTGCAGTCGCGCAAAATTGGTGTCCTATATTTTGACTCATACGCCTACAGGTCATGTGCAGTAATGTCGACTCAAACACAGCATTTTATTTCAAATAGTCTGGAGGGTTAACTTGGATCGGGGAAACAGCATAACTGCAAAGCCATTGTTTTTTGGTGAAACAATATTGCCCCGGTGGTTCAGCAATCGTTGTCGTAACATTTCAAAAAGTTCCAGAGGCCTGTTCTCTGAATTCACCATGGCAAACTGTTGTTAAAGTAGGCCTATCTGTAAAGCATGAGTTATTATCTTAACGTCAGTCTGCAGGTTGCATCTGCAGCAGTTATCGTCGTTAGTTACAAATCCAAATGCGAGATGATACTCCAGCCACAAATCGTGCACCTGGTGAGCACCGTTTTCAACATTGCACAATGTATTGCGGGATAGTCAGACAAAAATACATTTAATTTGGATATCAAAGTGCATCACCGGCACAGAATGTATCAAATCATTACTAGTGCTCTGAAATATCTGCAAAATATATGTTTGGTGCCATTTATTATAACGCCCCTTGTTTGTGCCGATACCATCCTCATTTACAAACCATAGGGTGTGGAGCCCAAAATTTTCAAAATGGCAGCCAAGTTCGTTGGTGAGTTCCGATTGGATATTTGGAAGAGATAGTATCCAAATATATGTGTGATTAGTGTAATGTGAAATATATAATGGTACATTGCCAGTGTAAGCATTATCTAGAAATGGAAATACAATGCCTTACAATTACCAGTTGTTGGCGGCAGTAGGATATTGTATCAGATTCTGAAGTAGCCCCACTGCAATGAATCGGGTAGCACCACTGCGCACAGAGGCCACGAGCCTCCACCGAGTCAAAGATGGAGCTTAGTGGGGAAGATTGCCTCGAAAGTAAATACAGTTCAGAAACTACCAGGCGGTTATATATATATATATATATATATATATATATATATATATATATATATATATATATATATATATATATATATATATATATATATATATATATATATATATATATATACATATATATATATATGTATATATAAAATTGATAAGGAGCAGTAACACCATTATCATAGTTAGTATAAAACGAACTTGTTTAAGTAAAGCAAAAATATATTTTTAAAAATCTCAACCCATATATTTGATCAGCATTCCCAATATTTATAACTTAAAACATTCATTTGATAGAATAAATTATCTGAAATAGTACAAATATATGCACTATTCAAACTTGACAATACTTACTTCCACACCAAATAATTGGTAGCAAATGGGGCCTGAAACGCAACCAACTTTAAAAGTATGGATTTCAAAATGTTCTGGGAGGATGATCCGTCATCTTTCACGCCCTTGGTGCTAGCAAACTCGGTGCTCTGCAAAAGAAGCAATACCTTGATTTTACTTTTGCATAGCAGTAACTACTCCTTGTTTTTTGCTTGTCAGATCTCTCTCTCTCTCTCTCTCTCTCTCTCTCTCTCTCTCTCTATCTATCTATCTATCTATGTATCTTTCTATCTGTCTGTCTGTCTGTCTGTCTATCTATCTATATATATATCTGTCTTTTGGACTATCTGTCTATCTGTCTATCTGTCCATAGAAACATTCTTTCTTTCTTCCCAACTCGCTTTCTTTATGTACCAGCAAATTTGTCAAACAGTTGATTTGGAGACCATAAAAACTTTATTATACCTAATTAAGTGTGGTCTCTTTCGAAAGAGAGGTGAGAGTTTCACAAATTACGCAAATTCGGGTTATTTGAAAATTGAAATGTCGAATATTTGCGAGGCTATTATAGATAGAGCTGCCTTTCCAACTTCAATTCATTGGTCTGTGCTGTTGGTGATGCAAATACAAGGGACACAAACAAAAGTTGTACAAATTTGATTTGTGCTAATAAGGGGCTCTTTAATAGATTAAGAGCTGAATATCTTCAAAATTATTACAGGTAGAGGTGTCATTTAAACTTCAATTCATAGGTTTGTCCCGTAGGCACATCGATCAAAGCATTAACGAAAGTTTTAGAATTTGGATATATACCTAACGGGGCATTGAAGAAATAAATTTAACTGGACAAGAAGATGTGCTTTAAAGCAAATCTGTCTGTGTGCCTTCCAAAGTTGTAAATATTAAATTCACAACGTTTGTCCTTTGGTACTTCACATTCCATTAAGCTTATGGCTGGATGAAAATTTCAAAGTCCAAATGACTTTGACTTTTAACCTTTGGAGGTCGCATGTAAATTACACAAATGTACAGTGTTACAATACCTACCATTTAGGCCCAACGTGATCAAAAGTAGGTACAAATTGACCGAGTTACGGCTAGATGAAAATTTCAAAGGTCCAAATGATCTTAACCTTTGACCTTTAGAGGTCACATGTAAATTACAAAAATGTGAAGCGTTATAAATATATGAATTGAAGTTGAATTGGTTACCTGTACCTCTCGTAGTTTTCAAGATGTTCAAGTTTGAATTTTCAAATGGTTCTAATTTGCATAATTTTCAAAACCATTTGACCCCTTTGCACAAATCAAGGCCTCATGTATGGAAGTATAATCATGCATGCCAAGTTTTGAGTTTCTACGTGTAATACTTTTCAAATGAAATGTCGGACCAATTTGCCTATAAAGAAAGAAAGATGACAGAAAACATTTGTAGAAAAACACTATGTCTGTATCGGCACACAGACGGGAACTTCTCTCTTCGAATCTATCATGCGTACATGTACCTCTCCGAACTTTATATCCTAGATTTGCCCATCATCAGTTTTCACCAGAGCTAAACACTCAGACGCCACTTGAGCTAGAGTCTCTGAAGAAATCTGCGCCCCTTCTATGAAGTCCAAATGATGGAAATTCAGGACCAGCAATAACAGACTTGTACATACTTGTGATAGACCAGACATACAACAGGCCATGAGTTGTCATCAGCAGTCAATTACATGTACTCATGGGACCTTTTCAGTCAGAAATGACTGCCAACAGAGACTTGTGACGGTATTGTGAGGTTAGCAAATTACTTGATTGGAATACTGACTTATTTGACAGCGTAGAAAAGTTCATCCGAAAAACAAAGAAATTTAGTGCAGATTTATTGATTGTCCTAATTTTTTTTCCATATTTCTTTTGTGTGTTCATGTTTAAACCGGTTTCATCCATGTAAGACTCTGTGACTATGGAGACGGATTTACAGACGCTTCAAAGCTTGTTCCCTCATCCATGTTTCTTATAAAATAAAATATGTTCAAACCAATTACATGTATATGTACATCACTAGAATGTGCTCACACTTATTTCAGACATAGTATTGTTGTGCTTCCGTACAGTAACCATCATGTCATCAGTCAATGTTAGTGTCAACAGCTATCCATAAATGAAAGTTGTGGTAAAAAGTGCACAGTACTAGAATTAGCTAAAATATCTCCGTACATGACTTAATCCTGTTCGTTTGCAGACACTTGACATTCTTTTTTACCCCGAATTCTTTCTTTGTATTTTCAGCTCAGCTGACCTACAAGACAGGTTGAGCTTTTAGGATTTCGAGTCGTCCGTCGTCCGTTCATCCACCATTACATTTTCAACTTTTCCAAAACCGTCATCCAGATTCACTTTAAACTTGGTGGCTATGTACCTTGGGTGGGTCTCTACCAAGTTTGATGAAATGGTCATGCTGAAGTAATTTAAGGATTTTTTATGGTTTTTTAATTTTTTATTTTTTGCTCTTTTCGGGAGCAAATTTCAAAAAAATCTTCCCCAACTCACCCAATTGCTTAAATATCACACAGGAATACGCCTAAGGACTCGTAGTTCTTAATTCGTTCACCAGGTGGCACTGCATTTTTTTTCGTGTTTATGAATTTTTATGTTTTTTTTTTTTGTTATTTTCGACTTTTTCTCCAGAACTGTCAGTCAGAGTAAGCTGAAATTTGGTTGGTATGTTTTTGTGGAAGGGTCAAACAAGTTGATCACTAGCAGTACTCCTGTGGATTCGGGTACTTATCGGTAAATGCACCTTTCCTATTGATTACTATGTAAGTCAATGGGCATGCTAATGCTAATTCACATTTTTGACTTCTTTCCCAAATCCGTAAACCAGATTGACTTCAAGCTTTGTAGCAATGTACCTTGGGTGGGTCTCTACCAAGTTTGTCACACTACAGTATTTTTTAATGATTTGTTTGTTCTTTTGGGGGGCAAATTTACAAAAAATCTTCTTCTCCTAAACCGCTCACACAATTGCTTTGATATCTCACAGAAATACTCCTAGAGACTCGTGGTTCTTAATTTGTTAACGATCTTTTTCAGCTCGGGTACTTTTCGGTAAATGCACCTTTCCTATTGACTAGCATGTATCTCAATGGGCATTCTTATGTATTTCACATTTTCGACTTCTCCGAGACAGTCATTCGCCTTGACTTCAAACTTGATAGCAATGTACATTGGGTAGGTCTCTACCAACTTTTTCTCATGATCAGGCTTCAGTGATTTCTTGTGATTTTACTCGTTTTTTTTGTTTTGTTTGTTTGTTTGTTTTTTTTTTTGTTTTTTTTGTTTTTTTTTGTTGTTTTTTTTGTTTGTTTTTTTTTTGTTGTTTCTGTTTTTTGTTTGTTTTGTTTTGCTGCAAATCTGAAAAAAAAATTCTTCTCTTAAACCACTCACCCAGTTGCTTTGATATCACATAGGAACACTGCAATGGTGTCTTAGTTTTTAATTTGTTCACTTGGTGGCGCTGCAATTTTTCGCTCAGCTGACCTGGTAGTCGGGCTGCACTTAAGGCGGCTCAGTCGTCCGTTTAAGAAATACTTTAAAATGTCATATGCACTCAGCTAAACCTCAAACCAGGTCTATTGAGTTGCAACCTTGATTTTTTGGGGGGGGAGGGAGCAAGTTTAGGTCAGTGAGCATGGGCTGTTCACGCTGCCCTCTAGTTCATTAATTTTTCATTTTTAAGCCAAGAGTCTTACTTGCTCCAGTTTCAAACTCTGATGACCATAGGTCGCCGAGCGTATGTGATCACTGATGTGCGTCCGTCCATCCATAATCCTTTGCTTGTTAACACGATAGTGTCTGCAGGCTTTAAGTTCGCTCCTTGCAAAAAATGACATATTGTAAGAATGGAGTACAGGTTTCTTCTCTGATTGGTGGTAAGAAAAACAAAGCAAATATTCCTTGTCTGAAAACGTAATGAATCTGTTAATTATAGCCTTTATGAAAAGGAATGTATTTTGCCTGGCTTTCTACTAAAACGTTTAATTGACCAAGCAAAAAATTTGAGGTTCCATTTAAAAAAAACACAACATGATAGTCACTGCTCAACATAAAACGTTTTTGCTGTGAATTTTAGGTGGTGTCCATAATGAAAACATGCCATTGGTCAACGTTACTTGGCGTAGGTTGGGCGCAATGAGCCAGACCCGCACCAAGGAAAGTCTTTGCTCTTATTTACTGTAATGTTAATCAGGAAAGAGTTAATGCTGGATTGATTTGATTTTAGACGTTAAATCTCAACTGGAACAAGTGAACAAAAAAGGGGAAGAAATTCTCAAAAAAGGAGGGTCGTTAGAGGAAAATATAAAATTCGTTTATGCACCTGACTGCAAAATGATGGCTCCTGGCAGAGAGAAACCGATCGAAGGTCATGACAACAAGGGTAAGCCAAAATATTTCATAAATAATCCATCGTATATATATAAAATGAAAGGATTTCGTACAGTCTGTTGCTTTTTACGTAACTGTACCTAAATGTTACTTTCAAGGAACGTCACCAGGCGACTGCGATGGAATCAATCCTCTACTAGTACTATGAATTGCTCAATTAAAAAAAAACTCTATTACATGTATTTTAAACAATTGATCATTTTCATATTTTCAATTTTGATTCTGGAACTTGGAATGCTGAGAATGACTTTCCATCATACAATTTACTCAAAGCAAAATGACAACTGGTCCTTATTAGCGAAGACAGCAGTTAATAGCTCATCTTTCCCCGCATCATCCAATAATTTTTACTATCATCAAAATAATGTATAAACATCGGCAATATTATTTTAGAAATAATATATGAATGCGAGAAACGGATCAAAGCCTGGGGAATGGATCTGGGTACTCAGCAAGAAGAGGTTATTGACTTTGGTGACATGGCCATTGACAGAGGATACTATTTTTCAAGAGAAGCAGACGGCTCAATTAAGATAAGAGGATTGTGAGTACGAAAAGAGAAATAAACCATTGAATTGTCCTCATGTTATCGGGTTCAAATTGTCCATAAAAAGACATTTAATCCAAAGAAAAGCACTCCTTTAACAAAAAGTTGTATGTCAACAGCGTTCATCGCCACTTAACGTTATCATTGCATCCCATGCCTCTTAGATTTAAAAACTAAACATTAGGCAGTTTGTGAGTAATTCTGACAATCTCCGTGTATTTGTACCAATAAACACCTTTTGAATATTAGTGTTACAAATGCAATTCCAGTAATTCTAAACTACCAGTATTCTGCGGCATTTGGTGGCTGTGGATTGAAACAATTTTACTTGGAACACAATATTATGTATATTTGTAATATAGTTAAAAACTGAAGTAGAATGTACTACTGGTAATAAGGCCATTTCAAGTTTCCATGCAATTTAGATTGTAAGACATTCCGAATGCTCAAATAAACATCCCACTAAACGTTTGCCGAGTCGGGCACATCCTGGCAGTCGTGTTGAGTTATAATTAGGAATCAGTCAGAATCTCTTGAACGAGATGGACGTTCTCTGGTAATTGGCTCAAGACTTCGGACTCCCAAAGGCGTTTGACGTCAACTCGTTGCAGTTATACTGTCTTACATTAACCATGCAGCCGTCAATGGACACAGGGGAATAACTTGTGTTCTTCCTTTTGCAGACTCTGTGGAAGTCCTCTCATATTATCAATGGCACAAACTGATACTGTGTTTGAGATAAATATTTGAAGGATAACGAGAAGCGCCCTGGTTACAAATAATGTATATCACAGGTTTATTCGAGAACACGTTTTCAGAGGGAAATTAAATATTACCCTTGCACATCTCGGGGAAAAATACATGAGACAAATCAAGATCGAAACTTTCACATTTAAAGTTTACAAAAGCAGGCAAGCTCGAATGAGGTGGCAACATGATAATTAGATGTCAATATACTGGCAGCATGAGTCGGGTTTGAAATGGTTACTATCAACAGCAATATTTGGATGATCTAAATAATTTACAATTCATTTCTTGCGACAAGGATTAGCATGATACAGAGCAATTTATCCAAGACAACTTTTAAGATGCGAAAGCAACTGATGTTTAGGTCCAAAACACTTACTTCTTTTAGCGCTTATTGCAACGTAAGTCGAACTACTTTGAACAATCTGCTGCGAGTCATAAACAGTGCTTGATTCATGTTCCTCGTAGACTTTTATTCAAGGAACACGTGCCTGTAGTTACGTACAATAAAAAAGTATAGGGCAACAGTTTTGGGCACAATGTGCACAAGTTGGCCCAGGAAAGATGTTAATTGAATGCAAATGGTTGTAGTGAAAGAGTCAAACGCATTTTCTAAGATTACAATCAAATTTATTAATTGTGATTAGACAGGTTTGCATGGAACGTCTAGGGTGGCATTGATGATCAACATTACCTGAGTTATCAAAGCCTATATTGCACTTTGGTCACAATAAAAGGGAATACATGATATAGAAACTGACCATCCTTTGCAAATTTCAAGAAATCTTAGAAATAACAATTTTCAAATATTAATGTTTCTGCAAATGCTAAACGTAGTTTTCTGTTTGTAATAATAAGAAGTGACCAGATTTTCGTTTTCATATTTACAGGTATTTGCAACTGTGGAAGAAGGTGGATGGACAATGGAAGATGTATTTGGACATCTTTACGGGATAAATATTTGCTTCGGGCCTTTTAAAACATGTATATAACTTTGGTAGGCGCAACCTGACGTAGTTTACCGGAATAACGAGCTCTGTCAAGATAAATCACATTGTAATTGCGTGTTGGAAAAACCAACAATTTTCTCTTCCCTGTATATTGAGAAGAGAAGATGCACATGCCTTGTAACATGTGATATGGACATATATACATTATGTGGTCAGACTGATGAATTCCTCGTAGCAAACTATTCATTACATTTATTATTGACAAGCAGGCAATATTATTTCATGCTTATTATTGTATTTGGTCTTTTTGTTTGTATTTGCATACTGATTGTAGTAGATGGTTACTAATTAAGAGTTTCAATACACTGTATTTAAGCACCACATCTACTTGTACTGGAAATGTTAAAAATTGTAGTCTCCATCGTATGATAGGGCATGTATTGTTGAAATTACATGCAGTTGTAGTCAATTTTTTTATATCTGTGTGCCAATACTGATATACTATTTTCCCAGAAATTCATTCTTTCTTTCTTCCTTTTTCTTTCTTTCTTTCTTTCTTTCTTTCTTTCTTTCTTTCTTTCTTTCTTTCTTTCTTTCTTTCTTTCTTTCTTTGTTTCTTTCTTTCTTTCGTACTTTCTATCTTTCTTTCTTTGTCTTCCGTCATTTCGTGGACATAATTATAGATAGGAAATCGAAACTTGCATAATTAAAATTCTACAGGAAAAATGTGACGGAAATTTAGGTCAATACACGGATCACTTAAAGTATGGCACAAATAAGCTGTCTCTGTATTTAGTTTTCTTGTGCCTCATCAAGCACGGTTTTTCTCCAGAAGATCTTTGTCTATCCACTATTGTACCCATACCAAAAAAGGCCGTAAATCCCTAAATGATTCACATACCTACCTCTTAGTAGTATTATGGGGAAGTTGCTGGACTTAGTTATCCTTCATCACAATCGTGATATTTTGAATAGCAGTGATCTGCAGTTTGCATATAAACAACGACATTCCACAGTACAATGCTGCGTCATCGTAGGTGAAGTAATGCAAGACTATTGTAAAACAGGAGGCAATGTGTATGCTTTAATGTTAGATGCTACTAAGGCTTTTGACCGTGTTGAATATGTCCGACTATTAAAGCTCTTGATACGGAGAGGACTTTGCCCTCTGATAGTGCGTTTTTTGGCTTTATTCTACATCTCTCAGAAAGTAAGAGTCCGCTGCTCAGATGCTATGAGCGACTCATTTCGTGTCAGTAATGGGTGGAACAAGGTGGTGTCCTTTCACCAATTTTGTTCATAATATATTATGATGAATTACTCAGATTGAAAAAATGTGGCTTTGGTTGCCATTTTGGCAATGATTTTCTTAGGGCTTTAAGTTATGCCGATGATTTTCTTCTCCTTGCCCTTTTTAAGGTTGCTTTGCGGAAATGATGGATATTTGTAAGGAATATAGCAAAGACTATGAGGTTTCATTTAATCCTGTCAAAAGTAAATTATTAGTGTTCGGTGATAAGGTAAGCAGTAAGGATTTTCGTTATGATGACAATGTGATTAAATGTGTAAAGCGTGATAAATATCTTGGTACTGAATTTGGCACAGGCTCTCATTAAAGTTTAATAGACCATGCCGTTTCGACCTGTACACTAGGTGCAATTGGTTACTTGCCCAGTTCGGTAATGCCTTTTCAAATATCAAATATAGACTTTTTAAGACTTACTGTATGTCACTCTGTGGATGTATGTTGTGGGACTTCTCCCGATCGTATGTCCCAAAATTTTACACGGCATGGAGGAAATGTATCAGGCGCTTATTTATTATACCAACCAATACTCATTGCAGGTTATTAAGCTTACTCTTTCAGGATATGCCTGTTGAAGCCCAAGTACACTTCAGATTTTTGAAATTTTTTCGTCAGAGTATCACTAGTTCTAAAAAATATCTTCTGTTGTGTAGCAGACTGGCTCTACAAGGCAGTGGCTCAATTGTTTGCAACTAACTTGCCTTTACAAGCAGTCTTTAGGGCAAACCAAAGTATAGTTGTCTCAGCCTCTATGAGATCATAGAGAACATTGAAGCTGTTTCCCTGGGAGGTATGTCTAAAGAGGACACTGATGTCGCAGGAGTTATATCAAACCTTTTCGATCTCAGAGATAGGAGGGATTTCTCCTTTTTCTCCTCTGCAGAAGTAACTGATCTGTTGTTAACCCTGTGTACAGAGTAACTTTTTATGCCTGAGAGGAACTCAGGTTCCGGACAGGGTTACTGACAAACGACAAAGGTTTCTGACAGGTTGGTTCATTTAGGAACTGAAAATGTAAATAATATAGATCCGATTTATTGTGCATGTGTTTGTTTCGCTTTTTTTCCCAGCTACATACACATTAAGTAGTACGAATAAAGATATATATATACATATATATATATATATATATTGTATTTGTGTCTTTTTGCCCAGAACCACTTCCTAGTGGTCATTACCCTATTCCGCTGTCCGAACTTTTTACTCTCCATGAGCTAACCTGTCCATATCTAATCTATATACTTATGGAATTACTATTGTCCATATTGCACACGTTCCTCTGTAAAAGTTTGACATAGGCTGTATCAGCCCAAATAATTTAAAGGGTCTTCATTGGGTAACTTCTCAACATGTTTCGGAGCCTTTTACCCGTACATGTATCTCTGAGTAGCGGCTCCTTGTCTAAGCTAAATATTCAGCAAAGACAACCCACATAATAATAATAATAATAATAATAATAATAATAATAATAATAATAATAATAATAATAATAATAATAATAATAATAATAATAATAATAATAATAATAATAATAATAATAATAAATATGAACGTGGGAAATGATGAATTAGCTAAATACGTGAAGTTTTGCTTATAAACGCAGAGCTTCATTATAAAAGAAGAATACCTGTCAATCAAACCATAATTACTAAATTTGTATAGTACAGGTTCAAATAAGAACAATTTGACTTACCCCTGAACCAATATGTACCCTTTCTAGCTGCACAGGTTATCATAGTTAAACAACCCACCAGTTTATAACTGAAGTAGAATCAAGCTGGGGCTTTATATTCAGTCCCAGTGATAGTAAAATAAACAGTAGCAGCTAGACCACCTGTATAAACCAAGGGAAATCCTAACAAAGACTGTAACAATGGACATCCAGGACCAGACATGTAAAACAAGCTCTATGATGACACCTACCCCTCAAACAATTAGACTCTATTTAACTGCCAACCCTGAGTCAAGTTTCAACGTAATGTGTCAGGTTTGTGACATTTGAGAAAATACTGTCAATTTTGAGTATTTTTTTTTAAATGAGTAAATGTGCTTTTAGGCATGTCAGAAAAAAAATGAAAGTCATTACCATTTATGCCAAAAACATGTTATCAAAACAATTGTTAGGTGGGGCTCCGTAAGGAGTCCCCCTCTCATGTACATAGTACATAGTAAACCTAAAAAGTTCAATATTTGAAAACCAGGAACTATTCCTGTCGTGTTAATAGTCCTGATTTGTGACAAGACTTTATTGTTAACATTTGATATCTGCAAAATAAACAAGACTGATACCTGAAGGGTTTAATAAGAGAAAATACTCTGACACCACTGGTCACAATTGCCGAAAATGCCTAACTGTTAGCTGAAAATGCCTAACTGTAAGAATGTGCCAACGACGCACATACGGCGAACGTTATGTATTCTGGTGCAAACAAGAAACAGATTTTAAAAAGGTGTTGCTTATTTTCTTTTATTTGTGCTCTTAATAGTAATACTGGTATTACTGCTCATTGCTGATGTAAAATGTAGATATTCTTTATTGACCATGCACATTATCAGGATCTTTTGGTTTAAAGAAGTTCCGTATCTTGCTTGTATTCGTGCGTGAATGTGACGTCAAATCTGTGAACTTCGAACTCTTGTCAGCTCAATGAGGCTCTCCATAGGTTTTTGCATATCCAGACAGTTACCAGTCTGAACACGTCCAAAGATGTATCAGACGGAAAAAATCCATTGAGCATTCGTTACAGTGATCTAAAAAGTCCATGAGAAAATGTAATCAAGTTATCACTCCCCCTTACCAGTCGTGTGCAAGTACGCTGTTTTAGCGCAATATGTAAAGTGCTTAAAAGTGGGTGAATAGAAAGAATTCAATTGGGTTCGGAGATTGAACGAAATATTGCCGGTTCGAGTGCAGATTTTACAATGTGTATATGTGATTGGTACATTTGCCCAGTCCTACTGTGCAATGCGTATTTTATATTTTGCCGGGTTCCAGCAGTTGTTTTTTGAACGGCGATGGAAATATATCAAGACGTTTCAAAGATAGTTAGTACCAAGAATCAATAGTCCGACGGCATAAGTGGCATCTGTGTCTTTTGCGGAGGTTTAAAGTCCTACATTCACTCGCACCCTAGAAATAAATTTTTGTTTGATCATACACAAACCTACATGTATTGAAACGTTAACAAAATATTCATATTAAGCCCGGTAAATTAAGGTCTTGCAGATATTACTATAATAGCCATGAATATTTACTCGCAAATGTACCCAAATTTCATATACATGTATATGTATATTATACATGTAAACATATGTTCATGCCCTAATGAAAACAAAGGAAAAACAACAAAACTCCCCAACTCCAGGCTTTAAGCCTTGTTCTTAACAGGATTTTAAGGACAATTAGGCAAGCTAGTAATTGTCGTCAGTAGCTGCTTGCTACCTATAGCCCCTGGAGGTTTGACCTAAACTAGCCTAAAATGTCTGAAAGGTGAACATTAAAACAGAATGATGCCGAAAGATAAAGTTAAGTAGCAAAACAGACAAGTCTAAAAACTGTACTTTATTGTAGTTAAACTTTCTAATATTCCTTGGATATTAACAGCAAAATTATAGGGCAAGTAAGAAAAGAATGGAAGTCATTTGTATTAAAGTCAAGAGAATGCAATGAAAATATAATATTTCTTAACCAGATATCAAGTACAATTAGGCAAGTTTGTAACTGTCGTCAGTAGCTGCTTGCTACCTATAGCCCCTGGGGGTTTGACCCTACAGAAAACAAGCAACCCTAAAAGGTTTGAAAGGTGAACATGAAAACAGAATGATGCCAAAAGATAAAAATTAAGTTGCAAAACAGGCAAGTCTAAAATCCCTAACATTATTGAAGTCAAACTTTCTAACCATCTCGGGATATTTACAGCAACATTTGCAGAAATATTTGATCAAAAGTACAACATTGAATCCTCTTGACTCACGTTTATTGTAAATAAATTTGGTTCCAGATGCAAAGTCCTGAAATTTAGAACAAATACGGCGAAATCTCAAACTCTGGGACAAAAACGTATTATATCCAATAGTTTACGAAATAATACTGCCCGGAAAAGGATGATTAACTACTTCAAAGTTACACTCATGTATTTTGTGATAGACTTTAATACAAAACCTGTCATTAGTGACCTGAATATCCAAATCCAAAAACACATCTCTGACACCATCTGAATTGTTACCCTCCGAAGGGATATCTTTTGGGTAAATTTCGTTAGCAATTTCACTGAAATTTGTACATTTACGCAAGTAATGTCATCAATATATCTTGCGTTGTTTGATACTTTTGTAGCCATTTGAAAGTCTTTTTTTATCAGTTTATCCATATACTTGAATCCAAGCCAGGATAAATATAAATCTGCCTGTAAAGGGGAGCGGTTGCTACCCATTGGAATGCCTTTTGTCTGTTGAAAAACCAATGGTCCGCATTGAAAAAAATTATTATCGAAAAGAAATTTTATAGCATCTATCAAAGTTTCAACAGTGTAAGTTTTAACGTTACTTTTTGAATATTTATTGTGTGACCAATATGCTCTCTTTGTATATGAATTAATATTGTATGGTTTACCATTATGTTTAAATATTTTGCTTATTAATTCTGAAAGTGAACTTTTGACTTCATCTATGGGTAGCTTTGTCTACAGTGTAGAAAAATCAAAACATTTTACATTTTTTGCTTTTACATCTTTGATTTTAGATGCAAACTCGGAAGAATTGCTAATACTCCAAAAACAATTTATTTCACAGTTTTCCAGAAATTGCACTACAGTATTTACGAAAATGATTCTTAATTGCAGTCAATATATATATTTGATATTAAAATTCCTTTTCATCTCAGCTTTATGTATATCTATCAAATTATCAATGGACTGTTTGTATAATTTAGATAGGTCATTTTCTCTTATGTTTGAAATATTGTTTATACCAAGTTCCTTTTTCAAAACATGCAGATAATATTTTTTGCAGATGATCCCAAAATTGTTACCTGCCTTATCTATGTTAGTGACTACAAATCTTTCTTGTAGTTCTTTGACTGCTTTAGAAACTTTAGGCTGTTTTAGATTAACCGTATAGAAATTCTTAATTTGGGATTTGTAACGATAAATTCTGTTTCTAAAGACTCATTTCAAGTTTGATAACCATCCTTCACTTTTCTGAAATTCTATTTATACACACACACACACACACACACACACACACAAACACACACACACAAACACACACACACACACACACACATATATATATATATTACTCAACTAGGCAGGATTTGGTACAGAGTTGATTTCAAAGGCTGAGTGTTTTCCTCGCTTGAAACTGATTTGGGACTATAGTGGTTCCAACTGAGTGTTTCCACTCATCTGAGGCTTTAAAATAGATATAAACCAGATCTTAATGAGTGTTTTCCCTCATGTGGACCTCGTTTTGGATTTCTTGTGCAAGCTGGGTTGAGTATTTCCACACATTGATGGCTGTGAAACTGAGGAGGTCCAAATGAGTGGTTCCACTGGTGTTGGGTCTGTTTACGGGGTTTTGTATAGATTGAGTGTGTCCACTGAAGCAAAATTGTAGATATGTGGACCAACCAGGTATTGAAATCCAGAAATGGCGAAAAAAAGCCACCAATTTCTGTAAATCAAGCCAAAAATAGAATTTCTGTTTTTCAAATATAACGTGTTATGTATATACATTATGTGTAAAGTATGAAAAAATTATATTAGAGGACTGTTCACTGCATTTATTTTTAACAAGTAGGACAATGTAATTCCACGCTTGTTATTATGTCTGTGTGCCAACACAGACATTTTTTTTAGGAATTCTTTCTTTCTTTCTTTCTTTCTTTCTTTCTTTCTTTACAGTCAAATTTGTCCAACATTTCATTTGAAAAGTATCACATGTAAAAACTCCAAACTTGGCACAGTTATACTTCTAGCGATGAAGTCTGGCCTTTTTTTAATGAGAGGTCATGCTTTTCAAAAGTATGCAACTGAGGGCTAATCAAAGTTTTAAATCTTCAATATCTTATATACTATAGCAGATGTGGTTTCGAGTGTAAAGGAGTTCGATCATAGCAAAATAAAGGTCATACAAAATGTCAATGTCATGTCAAGGTCGAAGGTCATGTCAAAGTCAAAAGTCAATTTTAAGCAAAAATGTCATTTTTGAGGTGAAGGTTCATTTCAGGTAGAGGTGATCTCAAGGTCAAAGGTCATATCAAGGTCCTTGGCCTCTTTCGATGGTGGCTTTCTTCTAGCCACAACCTAGTCAGTTTTTATCCAATTTTGATCATGTTGTACACAAATTGTAGCTATAGTAACACTGCACATTTTAGAAACTTACATGTGACCTTTAAAGGTCAAGGTCATTTGGACCTTTGAAAGTTTCATCCAGTCATAATTTGGCCAAATTCCATCCAATTATAATTATGTTGTACTCAAATTGTATGTATTGCAACACTGCACGTTTTTATAAGAACATGTCACCTCAAAAGGACAAAGGTCGAGGTCATTTCGCTCTTTTAAAGTTTCATCTTGCCATAACTTGGGCCATTTTCATCTGATTTGGTAATGTTGGATTTAGATTGTGGGTATTGTAATTTACATGTGACCTGTAAAGGTCAAAGGTCAAGGGCATTTGGACTTTGAAATTTGCATCCAACCATAAGCGTAATGTAATGTGAAGTACCAAAGGATAAAAGTTGTAGCATTTAATATTTACAACTTTTGAAGGAACACAGACAGAATTGCTTTGAAGCAAATCTTCTTTTCTAATTTTTTGCTCTCCGTTGTGTATTTGCATACCAACTGTGCCATATGACTAATTAAGTGTCTGAGTATTGAAGCACTTATTTACTTTTAGAATTCTTAAAAAACTTAAATCTCTATAGTATGACTGGGCAAGTATAATTGAATCTACGTGCAGTTGTCGTATTTTTTTCTGATAGTAGTTCCGCATCTTTGTCCAAAATAAGAATAGGCTTTCAATTTAATAGTTTTCACATATTTGACCATTTCATAAGACGAAGAAAAATAATACCAATTTAACAGAGATTTCAAAACACGCGGCACAGTGATAAATTCTGTAAGCATCTGTCGAGGGTGGGTCTCGACCAATTTTGTTCAACTGGTTATACTCGCATGTTTTTGGATTTAATGTCACTTTTTTGTTTTTGTTTTGGACGGGGGGGGGGGCGTATCTTCCCTGTGAAAACCACTTAGCCAATTGCTCCGAAATTGCATAAGCACACTTCTGGGTCTTTATTTGTTCAAAAGCTGGCACTGCGAAGTTTTTCTTTTTTCCTCTTTCTTTTGTTCTCTTTTTTGTTCTCTTTGCTATTTGTTTTTTGTTTTTTTGTTTTGTTTTTTGTTTGTTTTGTTTTAAACTAATTTGTGTGCGTGTTTTTCTATTTGCGACATTTTCTCCAAAACCATCTCCCAGACTGCTCTGATACTCTGTGGAAATGTAGCGTGTGAGATGTGTACTAAACAAAGTTGTTCACCAAGGAGTGATATTTTGAATGTCTGATCATTAAAATATTGTTCAATTTGAACACCTGTCGGTTAATGTATGCGTTCCTATTAATAACTTGGCGAGTCTATGGGGATTACAGTGGCAATTTACAGTGTTGACGTTTTCTTCAAAAATTTAAATCAAATTCGCAGGAACATAATGTGCTTTTCCACCTGAAGTTTTGTAGACAGATAATGAAGAAAGTTTTTTTAAAACAATGTGTTGGTTGTTACACCTTTCTCTTTCGATGAAAGATTTGCCATTTAAAATTAAGTTCCTTAAAATATAGAAACGATTTCTGCTCATATTTTGGTAATTACTGAAGATTGCCCTCGTATAACTTAAGTTAGTCATTGAAGTTGTTATTAGCCTATTTCACCACCCTTGAAAGTGTCTCCAGAAAGTTTTGATCTGTGTACATTCCCAGTATGTGTGGGCAATTATGTCCTGTTTAAGACAGAAATTGCAAATGTTAGAATTCACTAATTGCATTTTAAAAAGCCTACGTTTAGTGATCGGTGATTATAAAACGGCCCTAGATTGAAATTTGAAAGCCTTGTGGTCTCTTTTCCAAGATACATCTGAAGACAAAAAATTATATTCTTGCACATATCACCAGTATTGTAAATAGTTCCTGCCATTCTTTAATGCCAGTCAGGACTACATCTGGTTGTTGTTTCGTAAATACCCAATAAAAGTCCTTACATCGGGATTCACCAATGTACATTCTTTTTGTCTGCTATTTGAACGCTGGATTTATCATAAATTTCAATATTATGAGAGGTTGAGAAATCAGGTATTTTTTTTTCATAATCCTGGTATTGCTGAAGATGTAAGCAAATAATCTAGAATATTAATTGGTGCATCATACTAAGTTTAGAGCTGTTGTTCAGTGGCAAATGTCCCATCCGGTTTTAAAATGACATTTATAAAAATAATTGTCGTACCTTATCTTATAAAATATGTGTTTTTTATCGCTTTTTACATACTCATTGTACCATATAACTTTGTTTCTGATCTCTCTAGTGTTCTGAGGCTGGAAATAGCATAGACTCTTCCCATACCTTAACAAGTTGTTTATAAAATGGCCGTATCTATTTCTTTACCAGGCCAATACTGTATCTGTTGATTAAAATGTCTTCTAATTGCACGGCAAGAATGACTGAAAGATAACATTCCATTTATCATTGGGTCTGTTATACAGGTGTTTCACCCAGTTTAGTAATAACACTTTTGCTTGGGTTTCAAAGTGTACAATCTTGAACCCGTCATCCTCAATTCTTTGATAATAATACACTCTTCTATATAACCTTATAAATATCTGATTGCATGGATTGTGCAAAGGTTGGTTCTACAGACATCATTGCCATTGTGTTAAGTAACTTGGAAGTTACCAAGGTCTTTATCACTATGATTGCCCCAATTATTTCTCAAAGACTGCAGTCTTGGATCAAAATTAAGGTGGTTCATCAACTACTAATTTTCGTGTAAGACAATAACTAAATTCAACAATTCGTCTTCACACCACTTCACTGGTCAGTCACTATCCACATTATCTTTATTTACCCCAATCCTTTGTATTAAACTTTTACCAAGATTACATATTAAACCACAACATTGTTTGATATTGCCAAACACCCATGGTAAGCTACCAGCTCCTGGACTTTTTCCATTTTTTCAATTCCCTTTCTGCCATCCAGCATTCTTATTTATTTATTTATTTATTTATTTATTTATTTATTTATTTATTTATTTATTTATTTATTTATTTATTTATTTATTTATTTATTTATTTATCTATCTATCTATCTATCTATCTATCTATCTATCTATCTATCTATCTATCTATCTATCTATCTATTTATTCATTCATTCAATTCATTCATTCATTCATTCATTCATTATTTATTTATTTATTTATTCATTCATTCATTCGTTCATTTATTCATTCCTCCTTTCATTATTTATTTATTTATTTATTTATTTATTTATTTATTTATTTATTTATTTATTTATTTATTTATTTATACAGCGTGACCCGTTGAGCCATAGGCTGTTCTTCCACGGGGCATTGTTACAGAATAAAAGATACAATTGACAATTGCTCAAAAGAAATCAAGTATACATATAAAATTACAAGTAAATATATATAAAATATGTATGATAAAAGGTAACAGTGCAACACCTTGTTCAAATATTCTTCTTCTGTTGCTTCTAGATCAGAGAAAAAGAAGTTAGTTTTGATAATTTTGAAGAATGATACTGATTTGTGTTTCTCTCTTTCTCTAAAAACGTAGTTTTCCCGCCTGAAATACAACATATTTGTCAACACATAAAGTAACCCACCCACACTCTCAGCATCCCCCAGCTGAATTAGTCAAGAATTAATTTCTTTGGGACTTAAATGTTTCAGGACAAGCGCTGTGTTTTATCTCGAGGTCTCGTATGCAGGCTGTACGATGATTAACGGAGAGAAAACATAAACCATATACGCACATCCTGAGAGTAGGAAGTGCATGCTGCAGATGAATAGAATTTTAAAGAAATATTTTGTGTTGGGAATGCAAATCGTTTCTGCTAATGACATTACATTATCCGGTGACAATCTTGACTGTTGTGCCTACGGTATAGCGTAAATGCACGAGTCCCCTCTCGGGTTGAAGGATTCCCTCCCCTGTGGCTCAATCAAGCAGACAGCCAGTACTTTCCCCTCGCTCTAATTTCATACGTCAATCGTAAATGATAAATTTTAAAATCTTGGCATTAAACCTTGTTACTCGAAAAATGAATTCTGCCACCAGGTAACGGATAATTCAATAATGCAATTTCTTCATGACACTGCAAAGCAAAGATGTTGCGAACGGGAAAAAATAAATCGCGCATAAGATCATTGATCATTCAGTTCGCCTTCAACGCGTATTTGGGCTCTTACACATATAGTTGTATATGTGGGACTTCGCTGAATTTTAAGATACAAACAAGAGAAAAATGATTTTCTTCAAAGGAAATCTATATGCGTTCAAATGTTGTAAATATTAACTGCTACAATGTCTGTCCTTTGGTACTTCACATTCCATTAAACTAATGGCCAGATGGAAATTTTAAAGGGTCAAATAATCTTGACCGTTGAATTTTAGAGGCCACATGTAAATGGTTAAAATGTGCAGTGTCGGAATATCTACAATATGAGTCCAACATGATCAAGATCCGATAAAATTGGCCACCATATGGCTAGTAGCGTATTTCAAATGGCAAAATGACATTGACTTTTGACCCTTTTAGGTAATTTCCATAATTGTGAACATTAAGACCCTCTTGAAGATTGGCTGTTCAATTGAACGATGGATTTAGGGCTAATTTCCGTGGCAACAAAGTTAACAATGCATGCATTGGGCAGCTACCATCTAAAGTGACTTTTGACTGTGAAATGACCTTGAACATAAGAGTATTCTGTATGTAACAACCTGTGAATAATACGTGCAATTCCAGCAAGTTTTACACAAGATGGGACCCCTCCTCACTACACTCTTCCCCCCCCCCCCACACTCATTGCTCCTGATTAAGACAACTTGCCACAACAAAGACATATCGCTTATAATGTGTTGCCTAGATCTGAAGACTCACATAGGCACTGGAAGACCTGTGTACTATTACACATCAAACATGTCCGATTCCTTCATGTTCTGTCCCCGAGAACGCGGTCTTGCTTGTTCAGAGGCCAAAATACCCCATGTTTTTAATTGCTAAGAACTTTATTGGGTGAGCTTAGTCTTGACAAGGGGATGGTCATCAAAGACCTCTTGCTCGTGAGCATGCATCAAACACCAATTTTAATTCCTACCGAAACTCGGAAAGATATCCCTCAAGAAATGGTGTGTGATAATGATGTGAATTGAGCGATCGTTGATAAAATGGCCAATGCTAACTCAAGTCATATTCAAAATGACTAATTAAAAATAGGATCAATGGGATAATTTAAAACAAACTGACACGAAATTACGAGTACAAACTGATTGGTTGCCATTGAAAACAGTAAATAATTAGTGCACGACAACGATGAAATATGAAATCTAAGTAAGAATAGCAAGGAAGACAGAAAGAAAGGAAGAAAGACCAACAACTGTCCCTGGATCATATTTTTTTCTAAAAATCCTGCATGCAGAAATACATACAAGCATTCAACAGTCGATCATCATAAATGTATGAGGTGTGAAAACATTCCCAAAATGTCTGATAAAGATCTGTGCAGTAGTATTTGAGATGAAGGCAAGACATGAAGGAAAACGAGGTACAATGTCTGAGAAGAAACATCGTGCATTTTACTAACTGGGGAAATTGGAGTCTTATTCATGCGGCTTTTCAACATCTTATTCAGCAAAATGATAGTCTGTAAATGTTTATAGGGTAGTCTGAACTAAATATAACTAGCCACAACTCGTTTTGATTTAATTTGGTTTAGATGTATTGTATTTGTGTCTTTTTGCCCAGGACCACTTCCTTGTAGTCATTACCCGATTCTGCAGTCCGAACTCTTTACTCTCCATAAGCTAACCTATCCCTGTCTAACCTATATACATATGGAAGTAATATTGTCCATATTGCACACATTCCTCTGTAAAATTTTGACATAGGCTTTATCAGCCCGAATAAATTAAAGGGTCTTCAGCGGGTAACTATGCAACCTGTTTCGGAGCCTTTTTAATTTACTCAGTATTGTATTTTATTATAGTAACTTTGTTTACCTAGATATGTCGATAACAAATGGCTTGTCTTTAGTGATTTCGCTGCGTAGCTAACCATGTTCAGAATTCAATGAGAAACTGAATGCTCCCCAGCTTTGACCCGAATTGAGACACCAGACACTAGCCGCTGATCCAACATTTTGTGTCCGGACCCGTTGCTGACCGTAGTGTGCTCTGTATCCACAAGGCATAGACCAAAGGAAGTTCCCCAAATAGCTAATGCAGGTATGTTGCCTTTTGAACATTGAATGTCTTACTACAGCGGAGCCTTCTGATAAGTTTTTTCCCCTCTTCGATCCAGTATTTATTTTTTGTTGGGTGCACGGTTGGCCGAGCTGCAAGACGCTCGCCTTTCACCTCTAGGGATAAAACCACCATTATATTTACTGTATATTCTCCTATTAGCATAAAGGCGTATAACTTTTGTTGCGTCACTTTTTAAAATAAAGTATGCAGTTGGTGTTGTGCAGACACCTTTCATTGAAAACATTCAAAATAAAAAGGCGAGTCTATAGATAGAATCAAAAGTTATGCCAGTGTTTACCTGTCATAGCCAGGCAACACGTGCTCCGAGCACGGCTTGCCAGCATTACGTCACTGCGTATGAATATGTGATTTGCCCTCTGTTTATAAAACTCATCATGGAAAAAATATCTGTCAAACCATACAACACAAACAGGCTGATAAGCTCATGTAATAGTCTAGTGGAAACAGTGGGTTAATTACAGGTAAATGGCCCCCAAAGGTGTCAGCACACGACAACCAAGAACTATTTAGTGCAGTAACCTGCACTTGATTGGCCGCAATGGTGTATTCATACCTCTACGGCCGGGGAAGCTTGTGGAAACAGTTCCTACCACTCTGATTGTGCACTGTGGTTTTCTCCGAGTCCTTTGGTTTCCTCCACCAAACATGTAGGTTGGAAATTTGAACATTGAATGTCTGACTGCAGCGGAGCCTTCTGATAAGTTTTTTCCCCTTTTCGATCCAGTATTTATTTTTTGTTGGGTGCACGGTTGGCCGAGCTGAAACACGCTCACCTTTCATCTCTACGGCCGGGGAAGCCTGTGGAAAGAGTTCCTTCCACTCTGATTGTGCACGGTGCTTTTCTCCGAGTCCTTCGGTTTCCTCCACCAAACATGTAGGTGGGAAATATATATATATATATATATACATATATATATATATATATACATATATATATATATATATATATATATATATATATATATATATATATATATATATACATATATATATATATATATATATATATATATATATATATATATATATATATATATATATATATATATATATATATATATATATATATATATATATATATTAATTAGCACCATGATTAAATGTTCTATGGGTATGGGCCATAATATACCACATCAATAGGACATGCCATAGCACGGGTATGGTCCATGATATACCATGTCAATAAGAACATGCCATAGCAAATCCCCGAAGCCATGGTTGTGGCCAGTGGCCACTCCGGACAAAAATAAATAATTTATGTTACTTAGCAGTACTCTACCTCTAACTTACATATTGGCAATCATGCAGAAAAATAAATTTGAAATTAACACAAAAACGTATGTACCAGAACAAGTGTTACATTTGATTGGTTTATTATCCAGAGAGGAAAGATTTCGTGCAGGTTCAAGTTCGAACATCGGTGTCCGGAATATATTTGATGTGCTGTGAAGAGTATAACACATGTATCTTCTTGTTATTCTTCAGTCTCGTAACGTCGATAGCATTAACAAACTAAAGAGCTATATAATAAGCAAGTTTCATCATCGTTAACATTGAGCCGATACCAATAATACGTATACGGCGATGAATTTGCGAAACATGACGCAGTTGAACGGGGACGAATTCTCATCGACCGCAAACTGTAATTCACACAAATATTTGTACTGCAACCACCCACAAAATGGTGTCCTATATTTTGACACATGTACGTACAGGTCATGTGGAGTATAGTCGACTCAAATACAGTATTTTATTTCAAATGGTCTGGAGGGTTAATTTAGATCGGGGAAACAGAATAGCTGCATAGCCATGGATTTCGGTGAAACAGTATTGCCCCGGTGATTCGGTAATTGTTATCGTGACATTTCACAAGCTTCCATTTGGTCCGTTCTTTGAATTACCAGGGCAAGCGGTCGATAAAAGTACGCCTGCCGTAAAAACATCAGTTATTATCTTAACTTCAGTTTGTCCTCTCGGTTGCGTCTGAAGCAATTATCCTCGTTAATTACCAATCCAAATGTATTGTGGGCAGTGGAACAAAAATACATTTAATTTGGATATCAAAGTGAATCCCGGCCACAGCATGGATCATATCATTATTGATGCTCTGAAATATTTGCAAAATATATATGTTTGGTGTCATATATTATACCCCCCTCCCGGTTTGTCCCGATTGTATCCTTATTTACAAACCAAGGGGTGTAGAACACACAATTTTCAAATTTCCAAGTCTGTTGGGGAGTCCCGATTGGACATTTGGGAGAGGTAGTGTCCGCAATATATGTGTGATTAGTGTTAACGGAAAGTTAATTTGTAGAACAACTGTAATGTGAAATATATAATGGTACATTGCCAGTGTGAGCATTATCTAGAAATGGAAATACAATGCCTTAAAAAATACCAGTTGTTGGCAGCAGTGGGCCCCAGAATAGGGCACAGGAGCCAAGAGCCTCCACTGAGTCAAAGCTATAGCTTAGTGGGGAAGATTGTCCCGATACTAAATACAGGTCAATACTGTCGTTTATATATATATATATATATATATATATATATATATATATATATATATATATATATATATATATATATATATATATATATATATATTTATATATAATCGGTAAGGAGCAGCAATACCATTATGATAGACGAACTTGTCTAAATACAAGAGGCCTGTGTGAACAGCCCTTGCTCAGCTGATCTTGACATTCATCACACTTGCAGCTCTATGAACTTGGGAATGGATCAAGATCACCCATGTTTTGAGTAAGTCTGACCTTTATAGAAGAACACCAAGATGTGCAACATCAAGGTTCAAGTAGTTCTCAAGTTATAATGAAGAGTAAAATTCATGTATGTTGCACTGTGACCCCACAAACGAGGCCAAGGTCATTTATGTACTGTCTAAGCATGACCTTAATACAGAAACATTAACGTGTGCAGCATCATGGTACTAACTCAAAACATTTCTCAAGTTATCATGTAAACAGTAAATTTTGTGTCAGTTGTCCTGTGAAATAGCATTACAATGCCCATTAACTTATATAGCAATCAAAAGGAAAGCTGCATTGACCGATAAGTACCCGAATTGAAAATCCTTAAAAATCTGGAATCCAAGGCAGTGCCACCTAGTAAACAATTTTGTTTGACCCTTCCACAAAAACATATCCATCACATTTCAGCTTTATCTGAGTGACGGTTCTGAGAACAAGTGAAACGTAACAAAACCATACAAAAAATTCATAAACAAACCCCCCCCCAACCCCCCCCCCAAAAAAAAAATTGTAGTGCTACCTGGTGAACAAATTGGGAACTAGGTGTCCCTGGGAGTGTCTATGTATGACATCAAAGCAATTGGTGAGCGGTTTTAGAGGAGAAGAGTTTTGAAGGTTTGCCCCACAAAAGGACAAAATAATTCATAAAAAAAATCCACAAATCAATAGAGCGTGACCATTTGAACACACGTGGCAGAGATCCACCCAAGGCACATCCCCCCCCCCCCCCAAGTTTGAAGTAAATCTGGCCAAAATTATTTAAGTTATAGCCATTACAAGAAATTCCCATGTTAAACTTTCCTATTAAAACATTTGTAAAGATTTTTGGAAAAAAATCATAAAAAAATCCAAAATTCATTGGAACATGACCATTCGAACGAACCTGGTAGACACCCACCCAAGGTACATCCACACCAAGTTTGAAGTAAATCTGGATGACGGTTTTGGAGAAGAAGTCGAAAATGTAAATTAGCATTTGAATGCCCATTGACTTACATGGTAATCAATAAGAAAGGTGCATTTACCGAAAAGTACCCAAATTGAAAAAATCGTTAAAAATCAGGAATCCGTAGCATACCTATATAGTGAACAACTTTGTTTGAACCTTATACAAGGAACATATCCACCATGTTTCAGCTTAATCTGAGTGACGGTTCTTGAGAAGAAGTAGAAAATAGCTATAACACACAAACAAGTTTTAAAAAATTAGAAAAAATTGCAGCGCCACCTGGTGTAAACATTAAGAACTAGGAGTCCCTAGGTGTCGTCCTGTGTGATATCAAAGATATTGGGTAAGCGATTTCGGAGAAAACGATTTTTTAGGATTTGTCAAAGAAAGAACAAAAAAAGTCATTAAAAATAAAAAAACCCCGCAGCATGACAATTTGAAAAAAACCTGATAGAAAACTACCCAAGGTACATTGCCACCAAGTTTGAAGTAAATCTGGATAACGGTTTTGGAGAAGAAGTCGAAAATGTAAATTTGCATTAGAATGCTCATTGACTTCCATAGTAATCAATAGGAAAGCTGCATTGACCGATAAGTACCCAAATTGCTAAAAAAATCGTTAAAATTCAGGAATCCGCAACATTCCTATATAGTGAACAACTTTGTTTGACCCTTCTTCAAGGAACATATCCACCATGTTTCAACTTAATCTGAGTGACGGTTCTGTAGAAATATCGAAAATAGCTATAACATGAAAAAATTCTTTAAAATTAGAAAAAATATGCAGTGCCACCTGGTGAACAATTAAGAACTAGGAGTCCCAGGGAGTGTTCCTGTGTGATATCAAAGTAATTGGGTGAGCGGTTTCAGAGAAGAAGATTTTTTAAGATTTGCCCAAAAAAGAACAAAAAAATCATTAAAAATTCAAAAAATCCCTGGACCATGACCCTTTGAACAAACTTGGTAGACACCCACCCAAGGCACATCCCCTCCAAGTTTGAAATGGATCTGGCTGACGGTTTTGGAGACCTATACGACCCACCTGTCGGCCACGGGTCTGCGACTGTTTCGTCGTGAAGTGTGCAATATCTGACGACGCGACTATCACAATTTTCAGTCAGCACGAATGGCGTCGGGAGAGTTGAACAAGTTGGATGTACAGTGTTACCATACCTACCATTTAAGCCCAACATGTTCAAAAGTAGATAAAAATTGAGCCATTTACGGCTTTTATAAAATCTCGATGATCTTGATCTTTGACCTTTAGATGTCACATGTAAATTACAAAGATATGAAATGTTACAAATATATGGATTGAAGTTGGATTGGTTACCTGTACCTATCATTGTTTTCGAGATATTCGGGATTTGAATTTTCAAATGGCTCTAATTTGCATAATTTTCAAGACCATCTAACCCCTTTACACAAACTCAAGGCTTTATGTATGGAAGTGTAATCATTCCAAGTTTTGAATTTCTACGTATACTAATTTTCAACTGAAATGTCGCACAAATTTGCCTATGGAGAAGAAAGAAGAATAAAGAAAGAATTTGTAGAAAAACAATATGTCTGTGTTGGCACACATACATGAATATCTGTCTTCAAATCTATCCTGCGTACATGTACCTCTCCGAACTTTATATCCTAGGTTTGTCCATCATCAGTTTTAACTAGAGCTAAGCACTCAGACGCCACTTAAGCTCGAGTCTCTGAGGAAATATATACCGCCTTCTATGAAGTCCAAATAATGGCAATCCAGGACCAGCAATAGCAGACTTGTACGTGTGTGTGATATACCAGACATACAACAGGCCATGAGGTATCATCTGCAGTCAATTGCATGTATTCATGGGACCTAATCACCCAAAAATTACTGCCAACAGAGATTTTTTATTGTATAATTAGGTTAGCAAATTACTTGATTGGGATAATGAATTATTTGACAGCGTAGAAAAGTACATCTGAAAGACAAAGAGATTTACTGCAGATTAATTGATTGTCGTCGCCATTTTTTTTTTGTATATTTCTTTTGTGTGTTTATGTTCAAACTAGTTTCATCAATGAAAAAATCTGTTACTACGGAGACGGATTTACAGATGCTTCAAAGCTCGTTCCCTAATCTATGTTTCCTATGAGATAAAATATGTTGAATCCAATTACATGTATATGTACATCACTAGAATGTGCTTACACCTATGTCAGGTATAGTATTGTTGTGCTTCCGTATAGTAACCATTATGTCATCAGTCAATGTTAGTGTCAACAGTTATCCATAAATGAATCGAAGTTGTGGTAAAAAGTGCACAGTACTAGAATTAGCTAAAGTATCTCCTTGCATGACTTACTCTTGTTTATTTGCACGCACTTGCCATTCTTTTTATTCTGAATTCTTTCTTTCCATTATCAGCTTAGCTGACTTATCAGTAAGGCTGAGCTTTTAGGATGCCGAGTCGTCCGTCGTCCGTCCGTTCACAATTACATTTTCAACATTTTCTCCAAAACCGTCAGGCAGATTCACTTCACACTTGGAGGGAATGTATCTTTGGTGGGTCTCTGTCAATTCTGTTCAAATGGTCACGCTCCAGTGATTTAAAGATCCTTTGTGATTTTTTTTTCGTTTTTGCTCTTTTTGAGGCAAATTAAAATAAAATCTCCAAAACGGCTAACCCAATTGCTTCAATATCACACAGGAATACTCTGTGGGACTCGTAGTTCTTGATTTGTTTACCAGGTTGCGCTGCAATTTTTTCAAATTTTTCATTATTTTTTAATGCGTGTGTTTTTTTTGTTTTTTTTTTGCTATTTTTGACTTTTTCTCCAGAATTGTCAGTCAGATTAAGCTGAAATTTGGTGGATATGTTTCTTGTGGAAGGATCAAACACAGTTGTCCAATAGCAGTACTGCTGTGGATTCCTGATTTTTAACGATTTTTCAATTCGGGTACTCATCGGTACATGCACTTTTCCTATTGATTACTTGTATACTATGTATCTCAATGAGCATTCTATTGCTAGTTCACATTTTTGACTTTTTCTCCAAAACCGTTTACCAGATTGACTTCAAACTTTGTAGCAATGTACCTTGGGTGGATCTCTACCAAGTTAGTCACGCCCCAGTATTTTTTTCTTTTTTTAATGTTTTCATTTTTTGTTCTTTTTGGGGGCAAATTAAAACAAAAATCTCCTAAACCGTTTACCCAATTGCTTCGATATCACACATGAATACTCATAGAGACTCCTAGTTCTTAATTTGTTAACGATTTTTTTCAATTCGGGTACTTATCGGTAAATGCACCGTTCCTATTGGTTAGTATGCAGCTAAATGGGCATTCTTATGCTATTTCACATTTTCGACTTCTTTTCCGAGACCGTCATCCGGATTGACCTCAAACTTGCTGGCAATGTACCTTGGGAGGTCTCTACCAAATTTGGTCTAGTCGCCAGGCTTCATGATTTTTAATTTCTTATGACTTTCTTCTTGTCTTTGTTGCAAATCTTAAAAAAATCTTCTTCTCTCAAACCACGCACCCAATTGCTTTGATATCACATAGGAACACTGCAATGGTCTCTTAGTGTTTTATTTGTTAACTAGGTGGCGCTGCAATTTTTAGCTCAGCTGACTTGTTAGTCAGACTGCACTTAAGGCTACTCAGTCGTCCTTCTTAGAAATACTTTGAAATGTCATGTGCACTCAGCTAAACCTCAACACAGGTCTATTCAGTGCCAACCTTGATTTTTTTTTGGGGGGGGGGGGGGGCAAGCTTAGGTCAGTGAGCATGGGCTATTCACGCAGCACCACAGTTCATTTTCATTTTACCATCAGCATTTTTCGCCAAAGCTCTTACTTCCTCCAGTTTCAAACTCTGATGACCATAAGTTGCAGAGCTTATGTGATCACTGATGTGCGTCCGTCCATCCGTAAACCTTTGCTTGTTAACACGATAGCGTCTACAGCCTTTAAGTTCGTTTCGTGAAAAGAAAAGAATGACATGTTATAAGAATGAAATACAGGTTTCTTTTATGATTGGTGGCGCCTCCTAGTGGATGATATAGCACTTGGCCCAAAAATTGACAAAATTTTAAAGTGTACTCATACAAAGCAACAGTTACATGTATGGTAACAATTGACCACTACAATATGTGGTAGTAAGAATGACAAAGCTAATATTTCTTGTCTGGAAACGTACTGAATCTGTTGATTATGCCCTCTGTGAAAAGGAATATATTTTGCCTGGCTTTCGATCAAAACTTTTAATGACCCAAGCCAAAAATTTGAGGATCCAATTTTTCAAACATGATAGTCACTGCTCAACATAAAACGTTTGTGCTGTGAATTGTAGGTGGTGTCCATAATGAAGACATGTCATAGGTCAACATTACTTGGCGTAGGTTGGGCGCAATGAGCCAGAGACGCACCAAGGAAAGTCTGTGCTCTTACCTACTGTAGTGTTAATCAGGAAAGATTTATGCTGGATTGATTTAATTTCAGACGTTAAATCTCAACTGGAAGAAGTGAACAAAAAGGGGGTAGAGATGCTCGAAAAAGGAGGGTCGATGGCGGATCATGTAAAATTCATGTATGCACCTGACTGTAAAATGATGGTTCCTGGCAGAGAGAAACCGATCGAAGGTCATGACAACAAGGGTAAGCCAAAATATATTGAATCCATCGTATATGTAAAATGAAAGGATTTCTTACAGTCTGTTGTTTTTTACGTAACTGTACCTAAATGTTACCTTCAAGGAACGTTACCAGCCGGCTGCGATGGAATCAATCCTCTACTAGTGCTATGAGCTACTCACTTTTTTTCTTTTTTAAACTCTATTACATGTATTATAAACAGTTGATCATTTTCATATTTTCAATTTTGATTCTGGAACTTGGAGTGCAGAGAATCACTTTCCATCATACAATTTACTCAAAGCGAAATGACAACTGGCCTTTATTAGCAAAGACAGCAGTTAATGGCTCATCTTTCCACGCATTATCCAGTAATTTTTACTATCATCAAAATAATGTATAAACGTCTGCAATATTATTTTAGATATAGCATATGAAATTGAGAAACGGATCAAAGCCTGGGGACTCGATCAGGGTACTCAGCAAGAAGAGGTTATTGACTTTGGTGACATGGCCGTTGACAGAGGAAACTATTATTCAAGAAAAGCAGACGGCTCAATTAAGATAAATGGCATGTGAGTAGGAATAACGAGAAATAAACCATTGAAATTGTTTCTATCAATAGAAATATTTGGATGACCTACATCATTTGCAATTCGTTTGTGGGGACAACGGTTAGCATGATATAGAGCAATTTAGCCAAGACAACTTTTCATAGCAAAAATGCAAAAGTTTGGGTCCAAAACGCTTCCTTCTTTTAGCGCTAATTGCGACGTAAGATGGACTACTTTGAATAGTCTGCTGCAAGTTATGAAAAGAGTGCTTGATTCATGTTCCTCGTAGACTTTTTATTCAAGGAACACGTGCCTGTGGTTACATACAGTAAAAAAGGATGGGACAACAGTTTAGGCGCAATGCGCACAAGTTGGCCCAGGAAAGATGTTAATTTAACTCAAATTGTTGTAGTGAAAAAGTAAAACACATTTTTTAAGATTACAATCAAAATTTAATTTTAGTGATTAGACAGGTTTGCATGGAACGTCCAGAGTGATACTGGTGATCAACATTACCCGAGGTTATCAAATCCTAAATTGCATTTTGGTCACAGTAAAAGGGAGTACATGATGCAGAAACTGACCATCCTCTGCAAATTTCAAGAAATCTTAGAAATTGCAATTTGCAAATATTAATGTTTTTGCAAATGTTAAACTTAGTTTTCTGTTTGAAAGAATAGGAAGTGACCAGAATTTTGTCTTCATGTTTACAGGTATATGCAACTGTGGAAGAAGGTGGATGGACAATGGAAGATGTATTTGGACATCTTTACTACATAAATATTTTCTTCAGGCCTTTTAAAACATGTTTAGATACCTTTGGTGGGCGCAACCTGCCGTAGTATACAGGGATAACGAGCTGTGTCAAAATAAATCACATTGTAATTGCATGTTGGAAAAACCACAAAATTTCTCTTGCCTTTATATTGAGAATAGAAGAATGTACATGTGTTGGAACATATGATATGGATATATATACATTATGTGGACAGACTGAAGAATTCCTCGTAATGAATTATTCTTTGCATTTATTACTGACAAGCAAGCAATATAAAGTCATGCTTGTTATTGCATTTGGTCTTTTTTGTGTGTATTTGCACACTGACTGTGGTAGATGATGACTAATTTAGTGTCTCAATACACTGTATTTAGGTACCACATCTACTTGTATTGGAAATGTTAAAAAAACTCATCTCCTTGTATGACAGGGCGTGTATAGTTGAAATTACATGCAGTTGTCATTTTTTCTATATCTGTGTGCCAAGACTGATATACTGTTTTCCCAGAAATTCTTTCTTTCTTTCTTTACCTGCAAATTTGTCTTCCTTCATCTCATGGACACTATTATAGATAGGGAATTGAAACTTGCACATAAAATTCTATAGATGTAGTCATGCCTTTTTACAATGAGATGTCATGAGTTTCAAATTATACAAATGAGGACGAATGAAAATTTTAAATCTTCAATATCTTGCTATAGCAGATGTGGTGCCGAGTGTATAGTAGTTCGATTATAGTATGTCAAAGGTCGTCTCAAATGTCAGTCATATCAAAGTCAGAGGTCATATCAACGTCAAAGGTCCATTTTATGTCGAAATTTCATAATAAAGGCCAAAGTTCACTTCAGGTAGATGTCATCTCCAGGTCAAAGATTTTTCCAGGGTCAAAAACCACTTTCGGCATTGGCTGTCCAATGCACACATTGTAAGGTTTGTTACGAAATAAATTATCCAGAAATGCGAAAAAAAATTGTTGCTGTTGAATGTTTGTTTTTTTCTGCTTTAAAGTTTTTGTATATTTTCATCTGATCTCGTTGCATTATTGTGAACTAGTATAACATATCAAGTATATTGCAAAGTATTTGAAAACATATTGCATTTTGAGGCAAAGATACAGATTTGCTGTGAAGCAAATCTTCTTTAGTATTTTGTTTTATTTTTGCATCTCTGTCCAAAAAAGGTAAGCGCTTTCAATTGAATGTTGATCAAATATTTTACAATTCTGCAAGAGGAGGAAAGGTACAGCCACTTTAATAGACAAAAAAAAAAAAAAAAAAAACGTGGCACAGTGATACATTTTGTCCGCACCAATCTTGGATGAGTCCCTGTCAATTTTGTTCAATTGGTAATGCTCGCATGATTTTGGGATTTTATATGACCGTGTTGAATTTGTTTTTGTTTTTTGTTTGTTTGTTTTTTTTTTGTTTTGTTTTGTTTTGTTTTTTTTTTATTCATTTTATTGTATTTATTATTTTTTTCATTTGAAAATCTTGATCTCTGTCGAATCCACATCGCCAAAAGCTCCAAAATTGTATAAGGACGATTCTGGAGAACCCCGGAACTTAATTTATTCAAAAAGTGGTATTGCGATTTTTCTGGATTTTTGTGGGGTTTTTAAAGAACCTTTGTGTGTGTTTTACTATTTGGAATATTTGCTGCAACACCGTCACCGAGACTGTTTAGGTACACTGTGGATATGTAGCGTGTGGGATGTGTTATAAACACGGTTGTTCACAAAGTGGTAATAGTCCAGATGTCTGATCATAAGCTCATTTTTTTTTCAAATTTTGGGCACCTATCGGTTAATGTATGCGGTCTTATTAATGGTTTTGCGGGTCCATGGGATTAGAATGGAAATTCACTTTGTTGACTTTCCTCCAAAACTTTCAATCAGATCCAGGTTAAAGTTGCCGCAGATGAGCATTCGGTGCGTTTCCTTCATTTTTATTGGTCTTGCTGGAAGATATTGGATTTTTTAAATGAAATTTCTTGGGGTTTTTTTTTTTCTTTGTTTGTTTTTTGTTTGTTTGTTTGTGTTTTTTTGTTTGCTTACTCTTTGGTTTGTTTGTTTTTTTCTGTTTTTTTTTTTCAAAATCTTAAAAAAAAATCTTCTCCAACATCACCTGGACTATTACTTCGATATTGCATAGGGACACTTCGAGGTACCCCCATGCTTTGTTCAACAGGTGGTGCTGCGCTGTTTTTTTTTTTTTTTTTTTTAAATTTTTGTTCTCCAAATGGTCGGCCCTCAAGACCTCAGTTTGTTTTAAAGATTAGGAATCACTTTTTGAAAATTGTTTGTGCGTTTTCACTTATCTTGAGTTTTTCTCAGGAATCGAAAGTTTGATCCTTTCAGACTGCTTGGTACCTGGACATGATCTCCATCAAATTGGTTCACTACCATTCTGGTGTTGTTATTTTCTGATTTTTACCAAATTGTCCTAATTCGGATAAAAATGAAGACGGGATATGTCCATGCAGACAAACATGATGATGGCCTTAGTCAATGGCGACTTCGAAATTTTTCCGAAGTTCAAAGGACCACTTCATACAGAAATATCGCCAAATTTTTAAACCAATCATTTCAGTAGATAAATAAACAATTTTT